>OX638302.1:15410840-15891539 GCA_951812265.1 Taphrorychus bicolor
ATAAGCTCAAAACAAAATAAAAACGATTTTTGAAAATTTAGTGTTTTTTCGGATATCTCCGGAAGTATTTGAAATTTTTCAAATATTAAAACGGCATATTATTGAACTCCAAATTGCGACCCTGAAGAAAGACCCTGTATCTCTTACCGTTGCTGAGATCCCAATGATGTGGCTCGAATTTGAAACACCCTGTACAGGGACATCATTTTAAGTCGCTCATTCAGTTAGCAGATTTTCTGTTAAACTTTGTAAAACTTTGATACATGGTGGTCATATGGCATCTAAGGCCGCTTCCGTATCCCGAGCTAGCGACGTTATTGGCTGCCCGGTTTGACAGATACGACGCCATCTTGATTTTTTTTAAATGGAAATATATTTATATAAGTCTAATAGAGCTGAAGGGGCAGATTACAAAAATATATAACTTCGTATATCTATCTCTAGGCGTTTCGATTATACAGTGTATTTAAGTTGTTGAATTTCGAAAATCATTTCGTAGCGAAGTTAATGGCCCGATTTGACAGATACGACGCCAACTTTATTTTTTCTAATGGAAAAATATTTATATACAGTTTAATAGAGCTGATTGAAATCTGCTAATCGAGTGAGCAATTTAAAATGATGTCCCTGTACAATAAAAGTAAATTCAGAATGAAAATAAATAGAAAAAGTACAAAAGCACAAGTTAATAACTACAAAAGAGAGAAAAAGTAGAAAAATCTGAACATTATCAAAAAATATGTACAAAGGAAGTAAATAGCACAAAAATATTCTTAATTTTGGTCCAAAACATAATTCTGTCTATAAATAAACCAAAATTCTTTCACTAAAAAAAATTGAATTTTTATCCGTTGAAGTTTTATTTCAGGCCAAAGAATATAAAAAAACTTGAAAACTCAGGAATCATTGATTTAAATCACACAGTTTTGGTTTAAAATGCTTTCACTGCAACTCAACTTTTATTTCAATAATATTATAATTTCTTCTTTGGACAAACTCAATTTTTCAAAAAAAAAAAAAAATGTATAAAATAGTTTCAGAAAACGTGACGATATATAAAAATAGAAAATTATGAACAATATAACGCTAATAATAAATTTAAAAGAAAAATCAAGCTCCGAATCAAAAAAATATAAAATAAGCAGAAATTATAGAAATTATAAAAAAGACAGTAAAAATTACAAATTTACAATATTTTCAATTTTAAACCAATGTAAATCTTTCAAAACTTTGAATTTTTTTTAAAAAATGGATTTTTGCTTCGTGTTTTAAAAGTTCTATTTCGGAACAAAAGCGTATAAAAAGCTTAAAAAAATCAGAAATAATTTATCGTTAAAAGATTATTTAGGCCAAATTTGCCTCCTTACAAATCAATATAAGGGATGTTCATTAAAAAAAGTCATCTAGAAGGCATGAATTTTTGAGAAAAAAGATTACATAATTTTGCCATGTTCCTAATAGGTTAATTTCTGTAGACAAAAATTACTCACTTCCAACCAAAATTTGTTCAATTTTCCACATCAGCCCTTATTTTAGCCTCATTACTTGAGACAAACCTCACGAAAATTTCACTGTTCTATATGCTGACTCACGAGTATTTAATAAAGGCCTTTCCTATTATACCCTTCGACAAAACAATTATCCTGCCATCCTTGACAAGTAATATTAAAATGACCGGATCCATTCATTTTAATTTATATCCTCAACTATTACCCTCGGGTATCCAGTTTCATCCTGCAACCCTTTTGTTCTCTCTCTCCGGCCCCCACGACGAATGGCATTTAGCGTAAGGCAAAAATAGCAACGTCAATCGGGAATCGGGGGATGTTCGACTCACCCCTGGCTTAGGCTCGCCCCCTGCCTGCTCAATGTTATTTTTGCTATTTAGCATTTCAGTATTGCAGAAGTGATTAGGGTCATTCGAGCGGGACAAGGGTACACTGACGGAAATAATTACGTCAATAAATTGCGTTGAAGGCTTTGATCCGGGTGCATATTATCTCTCAATAAGAAAACCTTCTTGCTAGATAATAACTTCGTTGGAAATTCCTATTGTTCTGGTAGCCAGACGTTGCGTTTTGAATGGAAATTTATCAAATTTACGTGAACGAAATTGAATTTCCCCGCTAAATAGAAAACACGAAAACTAACTTAACTCCCTGCGATTACTTTTCCGAATGCATTAGGGATTAAAGCGGTAGTCGACATATTAATTTTCTTAATCTCATTGCAGTTAAACGCTGGTTTGCCTTTTAGATTAAATTCTTTAAGGCGCAAAAAGGAAAAAAGAACGAGCAACAAATGATGTTAAAGAAAATTTAGGGCTCCATCCTCCAGGGATTGGATAAGGCCCTTCTCAAGCTGGAATCGCAATTATCATCGGCCGATAACGGGATAAGAATAAAGGGAGCTTATAAACGAATTCAAAAGCTCTACATTCCCAAATCCCTATTTTTTCCCCAGTATGAACTCCGACGAAAACATTAAAGGGAAAAAATCTATTATTATATCACGAGTCCCCTAGGTCCTATCGAAAAGGTATATTGCACGGGGGTGGATTCGTTTGGAGGCTTTGCAAGGGTGGAGGTTTTTTTTTAATATTAGTTTAGTATAAATTCTTTTAGAATATAGGACAATGGTTTCGGAAACACGGGAACACTTTTAAGTGGAAATAAGATGACTGGACTGGAGACATTTAAGAAATAGGTGTAACTCACTCCAACTCAATAGTATATGATCCGTAAAGTGATAGTTTCAACTTTATGAACTTTATAAACTACCCAAACAGGATTATAGTTAGAAAAGCTTATATGGCCACGTCGACTCATATCAAACACTATAGAATAGAAAATATTTTGATTTTCATTTCCAAAGAAACAATTACAAGTTAAGTGACGTAATGAGAGTGCAATCAAGTAGTGATTATAGAATCCAATGAACCAGTCAGAGAGTTGAAGAGTGGAAATTAAAAGTTGTTGCTATCATACCGAACCACTTTAAAGAGGGAGTTAATTTGAAATAATTCTTGTTAGTTTCCGCCACATTTTAATGCCCTTTGTGGGGAACTTGGCTGAGTTATGAAATTGGTACACCCTACAGGGATAGCCACTTCTCCAAAAAAGCGAAAATAACTCTAAAGTTACAGTTTGTTTTAAATTTCTCTAAAAAGTAACGTCGACGCCAAATGAGAGAGTTATTTTGTTTTTTCCTGTAGAGTAATTTATCAACATTCTAAACTATTGTGATGAGTTGTGACTTATTTTAGATTTATCATTTCTATTCGGCATTAAAGAAGTTTCGCACAAGTTTGCTTTGCCTTTCTCATTTTAGTGACGACTACCTAGTCAGCAAATCCACGATTTTTTTACGTTGTTGCCATTGTGACACTATACTTCATAGTTTTTAGGTTTATGCTGACTACTTTAAATTCACTAAAGATTCTAAAAGACTAAACATTCTAAAATAAAAATAAAAGCCAACAAGACCACATTTCCAGACCAGAACCTTTCTCTACTATTTTTGGTATCCATATAAACAATCTGAAACTTATGTAAAATTTATCCAACCACCAACCGAGGAAATTGCACCCCTCGCAGACCACAATATGCTAATAAAACCGAAAAACCATTAATTTCGAACCACATTTGATCGTCATAAATCTTTCATAGCCAATTGTGGCCCATCGATTGCCATTTGTAAATATAAATTTAGATGCATTCGCACGTAACTCTTAAATAATGCATCGTAACTTCATTTGATCAGCACTATATCATCATTGCAATATGTTAAAATTATGGTAGATAGACTACAAAAAAAACGGATTTAGGAATATCCTGAAGACGAACCCAAATATTAGTCGAAACATAATAAGTAACACAGGGTGATTCCAAAGTTGGACTTATCTTTCCATCAGCATGGTTTTTTCCTACTTTTCCGCTTTTTTGAAATATCGATATTAGAATATACAACGGTCTTTGGTTGTTAAAATAGTGAATTATTTAAAAAAAAAAATAGGGTACAACGTACCCTCTGATTTTTTTTAAATAAATAATTATTACTGAATTCCTTGTTTCATTCTAAAAAGAAAAGCTCTTTAACTATTTTATGGAACAATTCACGGATTTTGAGTGAAATTCCGTTACAAAGTATTTTTTTTAATTTACTTAAATGAGTTTTTATTTAAATTCAAATTTAAAAAACACCAGTTTTATGGCAAGTTATAATGCATTATTGAAACCTAATTTTGTATGATTATCTAAAGTTTGGCAGTTTTTAATAAATTTTAATTTTAGAAATCAAATCATGAATTTCGGTGGATGTAAATTTCGAAAAAAAAAAACCAAAAAAAAATCTTACTTTTTGAAACCCTATCGCTCGTGAAAGAAAAACATCAACTTTGAAATCATCCTATATATAGAAACAGTAAAAAAAATCAGTATTTTCTGTTTCAAATAATTAGAAAAACAATTTTCCAATATTCATCCAACTAAAGCAACGGTTTAGTTCAGATTAGTTTTTTAAATCTCTGGTGGTTCTCGAGATATTTACTATCATTTTTGTTCTGAAAAATATAGCCATCAAGTTTATATTTGTCTTCAACTAATTTTTTCAAACTAAAAGAACGGTATATTTATAATTTAGATATTAATATTTTTGTCGTTATAAAGTTTGTACTCGTTTTCAACGAGTACAAACTTTTTCCAACTAAAATAACGATCCAAGTCAATTTTTCAAATCTCTAACCCTCCTCTAGATATTTACTACAATTTTTATTTTATTTTTTTTATTATACTTGTTTTTAACTAACTTTTTCCAACAAAACCAACTTTCAGGTTCACGTTTACAATCTCTAATCGCTTTCGAGATATTTTTACTTTTTTATTTAAAATAACTCAAACAGCTCTGAAGACCAAAATATATAGAATAGTAGACCAAACAATTATAAAAAGTTCTTTTATCAATTGGTTTTAAAAAATATAAATTAATGGGAAAATAAGTCAGGAAGATCCAACTAAACAAAAGATTAATTGAATTCACTCAAGTCAATCCAAAAAGTCAAATTAAACAATAACTTGACAGCACAAGGATTAACTGAAAAACGAATGTACAAAAGAAAAGAAGGAAACAAGAAGAAAATGATTGGATAGCAACTGTCAAAAAAATGGAAAATTGCTTTCAAGAGTGACAAAATAATTATCGTGTGAATTACGAAATGTTGAAAAGGCTGTGGTGGCCAAAACATGTGAAAAACTAAGAGTAATAAAAAAAGCATACAAATTTTCGTCAATTAGTGTTAAAATACGTAAAATAATTGAAAAACTAAGTTATTAGTTCATTAAGAACAATCCAAAAGTTTCGTTCTTTAAAAAATAACAAAATCATGAGAGAAAAGGCAGACAAAATATACGAAAAAAGAGGAAAAAACTAGGAGAGAACTTTGTAAAGCAAAGAATATCGAAGAACTGGAAAAATCGCGTACAGGAATGATGAAATAAAGAATCAAAGAAATGACGAAAGTACAATCAAGTCCAAAAAGCTTAGAGGAACAAAATATGTGAAATAATAGGAAACATTTTAAAGGAATGACCTTCTAGACAATTGTTGGTGAAGTTAGCAGGATTGGGACAAATAATGCACCTCTTCTTTTTTCGAAAATGGCCGACGTTTCGACTATTTATTTAGTTTTCTTCAGTGCTATTCTCACTTAGACAGGGTAGCCAGTTGAAAATCTATTCATGATGGTTAAAATAGCAAACTCTATTCGATTGTTCGGTGACCCTGGTATCTTAGGCTCGACACACTACACGTCCGCTGCATAAGGTACAAAATTGCCGAATAATTATAAATATTGCGAATAAATATTATTCGCAAATCTTGTACCTTATGCAGCGGAAATTTCAATAAAACGTGAAATATTAAATGTCTAAAAACTTAATGAAATTCAGGGAAATATTTCGAGAAACTAAAGCTGGGTTAAAATTTGAAGTTCATTAAATAAAGTTAGATTTGCTTTGTTCTCAGATGGTTTCTCAAAATATTGAAAAAAATTTCCATCAAGATGTTGAGACGCTATGGGCAAAATCTCAACTAATTTTTATTCTTAGCAATCTTGTGGTGTTTCTCCAAATTCCAAAATTTGTAAGTAATTTCAATGGAAGTTGAAAAAGAAGCTGGCTAGAAACTTAGTGAAATTCCCGGAAATATTTCTACGAGAAACTGAAGCTGATAGGTTAGCTTTTTTATAGTTATTTAAAACCAATGAAAATTAGTTGAAAATTCGTAGCTCATTAATTTGATTTCATCTGTTCTCAGTTGGTTTCTCAAAATTTTGAGAAAGCCCAACAAAACGTGATAAATCAATATGTCGAAAAACTGAGGTAGAAATCACAACTAATTTTATTCTTAGCAAACTTCTAGGGTTTTTGATAAAAAAATAAACTACCAAAATTTTTCAGAAATTTCAATAAAACAAAAAAATAAATGTCTTAAAACTTAAGGAAACTTAAGGAAATATTCCGAAAAACTAAAGCTGGGTTAAAATTTGAAGTTCATTAAATAAAATTAGATTTGCTTTGTTCTCAGATGGTTTCTCAAAATATTGAAAAAAATTTACATCAAGATGTTGAGACGCTATGGGCAAAATCTCAACTAATTTTTATTCTTAGCAATCTTGTGGTGTTTCTCCAAATTCCAAAATTTGTAAGTAATTTCAATGGAAGTTGAAAAAGAAGCTGGCTAGAAACTTAGTGAAATTCCCGGAAATATTTCTACGAGAAACTGAAGCTGATAGGTTAGCTTTTTTATAGTTATTTAAAACCAATGAAAATTAGTTGAAAATCCGTAGCTCATTAATTTGATTTATTCTGTTCTCAGATGGTTTCTCAAAATTTTGAGACAACCTAACTAAACGGGATACATCAAAATGTCGAAAAACTGAGATAGAAATCACAACTAATTTTATTCTCAGCAAACTTCTAGAGTTTTTGATAAAAAAATAAACTACCAAAATTTTTGAGAAATTTCAATAAAACAAAAAAATAAATGTCTTAAAACTTAATGAAATTTAAGGAAATATTCCGAGGAATTAAAGCTGGGTTAAAATTTGAAATCCAATAAATAAAATTAGATTTGTTTTGTTCTCAGTTGGTTTCTCAAAATATTGAGAAAAACTTACATCAAGATGTTGAGACGCTATGTGCAAAATCTCAACTATTTTTTATTCTTAGCAATCTTGTGGTGTTTCTCCAAATTCCAAAATTTGTAAGTAATTTTAATGGAAGTTGAAAAAAAAGCTGGCTAGAAACTTAGTGAAATTCCCGGAAATATTTCTACGAGAAACTGAAGCTGATTGGTTAGCTTTTTTATATTTATTTAAAACCAATGAAAATTAGTTGAAAATCCGTAGCATATTAATTTGATTTCTTCTGTTCTCAGATGGTTTCTCAAAACTTTGAGAAAACTCAACAAAACGTGATATATAAAAATGTCGAAAAACTGAGGTAGAAATCACAACTAATTTTATTCTTAGCAAACTTCTAGAGTTTTTGATAAAAAAATGAACTACCAAAATTTTTAAGAAATTTCAATGAAACGTAATAAAATAAATTTCATAAGACTTAATGAAATTTAAGGAAATATTTCGAGAAACTAAAGCTGGGTTAAAATTTGCCGTTTATTATATAAAGTTAGATATGTTTTGTTCTCAGTTGGTTTCTCAAAATATTGAAAAAAAACTTTCATCAAGATGTTGAGACGCTATGGGCAAAATCTCAACAAATTTTTATTCTTAGCAATCTTGTGGTGTTTCTCCAAATTCCAAAATTTGTAAGTAATTTCAATGGAAGTTGAAAAAGAAGCTGGCTAGAAACTTAGTGAAATTCCCGGAAATATTTCCACGAGAAACTGAAGCTGATAGGTTAGCTTTTTTATAGTTATTTAAAACCAATGGAAATTAGTTGAAAATCCGTAGCTCAATAATTTGATTTATTCTGTTCTCAGTTGGTTTCTCAAAATTTTGAGACAACCCAACAAAACCGGATACATCAAAATGTCGAAAAACTGAGGTAGAAATCGCAACTAATTTTATTCTTAGCAAACTTCTAGAGTTTTTAATAAAAAAATGAACTACCAAAATGTTTCAGAAATTTCAATAAAACGTGAGAAATTAAATGTCTAAAAATTTAATGAAATTCAGGGAAATATTTCGGGAAACAAAAGCTGGGTAAAAATTTGCAGTTCATTAGGTAAAATTAGTTTTTTTGTTCTCATTTGGTTTCTCAAAATATTGAAAAAAACTTACATCAAGATGTTGAGACGCTATGGGCAAAATCTCAACTATTTTTTATACTTAGCAATCTTGTGGTGTTTCTCCAAATTCCAAAATTTGTAAGTAACTTTAATGGAAGTTGAAAAAAAAAAGCTGAGTTTTTGATAAAAAAATTAACTACCAAAATTTTTAAGAAATTTCAATAAAACAAAAAAATAAATGTCTTACAACTTAATGAAACTTAAGGAAATATTCCGAGAAACTAAAGCTGGGTTAAAATTTGAAGTTTATTAAATAAAATTAGATTTGTTTTGTTCTCAGATGGTTTCTCAAAATATTGAAAAAAATTTACATCAAGATGTTGAGACGCTATGGGCAAAATCTCAATTATTTTTTATTCTCAGCAATCTTGTGGTGTTTCTCCAAATTCCAAAATTTGTAAGTAATTTCAATGGAAGTTGAAAAGGAAGCTGGCTAGAAACTTAGTGAAATTCCCGAAAATATTTCTACGAGAAACTGAAGCTGATAGGTTAGCTTTTTTATAGTTATTTCAAACCAATGAAAATTAGTTGAAAATCCGTAGCTTATTAATTTGATTTCTTCTGTTCTCAGATGGTTTCTCAAAATTTTGAGAAAACTCAACAAAACGTGATATATAAAAATGTCGAAAAACTGAGGTAGAAATCACAACTAATTTTATTCTCAGCAAACTTCTAGAGTTTTTGATAAAAAAATTAACTACCAAAATTTTTAAGAAATTTCAATAAAACGTAATAAAATAAATTTCTTAAGACTTAATGAAATTTAAGGAAATATTTCGAGAAACTAAAGCTGGGTTAAAATTTGCAGTTTATTATATAAAGTTAGATTTGTTTTGTTCTCAGTTGGTTTCTCAAAATATTGAAAAAAATTTACATCAAGATGTTGGGACGCTAAGGGCAAAATCTGAACTATTTTTATTCTTAGCAATTTTGTAGTGCTTCTCCAATGATTTCTAAAATTATTAAGAAATTTTAATGAAAGTTGAAACAGAAACTGTCTAGAAACTTAGTGAAATTCCGGGAAATATTCCTGCGAGAAACTGAAGCTGATAGATTCATTTTCTTATATTTAAAACAAGCAAGAAGTAGTTGAAAATTTGCAACTCATTAAGTGAGGATAGATTATTTCTGTTCTAAGTCGGTTTCTCAAAAAAACTGAAAAAACCCAAGAAGCGTTTTCATACTCCAAAATGTCAAGAGACTGAGGGCAAAACTCTTCTCTTAACTCATTTTAATCTTAAAAACTGGTAGTGTTTTTTCTATGATTCTCAAATTTTTTTAGAAATTCCAATCAAAATTGAAATAGTAAATGTCTAGAAAATAAGTGAAATTCCGCAAAATATTTCGTGAATCTAAAGCTGATAGGTTAGTTTTTGTTTAGAAACAACAAAACATAGTTTAAAACCGGAGCTCATTAAATGAAATTTTATTTCTGCTGTGCTCAGTAACAGTTCGTTTCTCAGAATTTTGAGAAAGCCCCACAAAACGTGATACATCAAAATGCCGAGAAACTGAGGGCAAAATCTCAACTATTTTTAATCTTAACACACGTGTGATGTTTTTTTTATTACTCAACATTTTTGAGAATTTTCAATAAAACTTGAAAAATTAGAAGTCTAGAGACTTTTTCGTCCATAATGGTTTGGCCTCAAGTATCCACAATATATTTTTTAGCATAAATAAAGGCCTTAAATCAGGACAAATTCACATTTTTTGATGTGAATGTAGTGACATTTGAACTTGAGTGTCTAACAAAGATTCTTCCAATGTTTAGCAAGGTGTCGTTGCTTTTTTACATGAAGGAACATCTTTAATGATCAAACACTGATGTTTCTGAACCATTCGCTGCAGTTATGTGTCTTTGCAAAATGTACCCATAGTCTAGAAATTTGATTAGTTCAGGTTAGTTTATACTTTTTAGACTACCAAGTAGTAATGACATTTCTGAACAATTTTCTAATTTTTTTTTCGTTTTTGAACTTGAGAGTCCATAACGATTTTGACATTTGACCTCCAGTATCCGGAATAGACTTTCTAGCTCTTCGGCCTGTTTTTATCAACTTTGTCGATCACTTCCGCAAAATTTCCATTATTCAGAAAATTTACATTTTAAAGAAGGAAATTTTTCTTGAAAATTTTCATTTCAAGAATGGCAAAATTTTCAAAAAATGTCCGATTTTGACCGACAATATATAGACGGCCCTCTAATAAATTATACAACATTTTATTGCTTAAAAGGAAAATTTTATTTTGATAATAATTAATTTAGGTACTAACACGTATTTGTTGCATTATTTATCGTTTTCGGAATGTATTCTTCTCTAACAATCTTGTCTTCAGAAAGAACTCCAAACTCACATGCATGAGTCAACAATGCGGTCGTTCGTTCTTTATAGCCACAACCGAAACCTATTTGTTTCTATGGTGATGAAACGAACTTTTCATCACCAGTTACGAAAGATTTTACTTTTTGTAACTAGTTAACTAGTTACGAAAACTGGTGATGAAAAGTTCGTTTCACCACCAGTTCCAGGTTTCGGTTGGAGCACACGGTTGCTACAGTTTTAGGGTATTAAGTAGATACAAAGTGGTTTAAAAGTAAATATTGAAGTTTAATAATAATAACTCTCTCTCTAAGTAGGTGTTTGTAGTCAAAATTAGAAAAATCTTGTATGAAACACGTGACGAAAAGCCTTGTTTGTGTATCTCATTGAAATTAATTCGTTACACAAAATCGAACTTTTCGTAACTGGTCACATAAATAGCTATTATTATTTTTTTTCAGTTCAGCTCTGCTTGATCAAAGATCATTTCCTGGAACAATTTAAGTTTTGAGAAATGAAAAATGTCTTAGAAAATGTCGGAAAACCTCATTTACAATAGAGTAAAGTTTCTTGTCCGTGAGACCTTCGACTGAATATGATTAAGAAAAATTGCTTAGAATTGTTAACTAACCTTTTGTCTCAAGTTAGATCAACTATCACTTTTCAACTTCTTATTAGGAAGGACATCATGTAACCAAAGCTTGCCGAGGATTTTCAAATTTGGATTTTCATTTTAGGCAACTTTAAATAAAAAAATTGATAAAAGTTCAACAACTCATAATAGGACAAAATGTTTGAATACTGGTATAGTGGCAGTAATTTTTGATTCTAGTAACTTTTCCAAACGATTTAGTGTCTAGCAGAAAGAAAACTTTACTCTTTGGAAAAAGAGATTTCCTAACAACTTTCAAAGCTTCTTCATTTTTCAATACTTGTAGAAACCTTTACAATAATTTACTATAACTAACTGAATAGCTTTTTTTTAATAAAGAGATAGGATCCCAGCTGTATGGTTTCCCATATCAGATTATGGTAAATTGGAACGATCGAGCACTGCATCGTTTAATCCTTCGACACCTTTTAAATAGGTTATTTAAGAACAAAAGCTCCCTGTATAGGGGAAATTGGATTAAGATTAACGACATTCCGGTCAAGGAATCGACACGGGAACAATCTATTAGGCTCCATTATAAAAACGTCGCATCGGCTCCGAAGTTTTCATTTATTTTTGAAGAACTCCACTTGTCACCAGGAAAAAAAATTGAAAAATAAGCCTACGCTAACCAGTATCCACGACCAAATCTGCCAGCAGCAATTTGGGTCGAGTTTATTAGAAAAGCAAACGTCTCCATTAATTCAGCCATCGATCAAGTCTATGGAAGTTAATAGAGCTGCCAACAGATAATAATTAAGGATAAAAATTTAATCACTCCCTTGCTTGAGTTATCCTTGCTAGGCCGCGTGATAGATAGATTGCCAAATTTTAGATTAGACATTGAAGGGCATTACACAAAAAGGGCCCTTTAAATAGAAGTCATCAATATCTGACACAGACCCCCTATATAGCAAAACGTCTTCTCCCCTAATGCTTATTTTTATTATAGAGCCCAAGGTGCTATAATCCAAACGACGAAGTGTGTCGCTTTATACTGCTACATTTTTGGACTTAACCTGATGTCTTTGTGGGATTTCCCCTCGTATGTAGGGCGAAATGAGAGGAAACTTTGAGTCGAACGGGGGATGTAATATTGGACCTTTTGTATATGTATGTCTATGATATAACTTGCCTTCAGTACATGAATATAGTGCCTGGCCTTACCTTCATATTGATGACCAAATTCTTGTGTAGCATGGCTTAACAGACTATTACATTCTACTAACGCAAAACAAGCCAAGCTATTATAGACCAAGAAAAAATATTTCGAAGTTTTGTTCAATTCCATGATGCAAATGCATTTTTTCACCTACTTGCCACAGCTTGTTACTCAAGTAGGTTTGGTGATTATTAAATTTGTTATCGCTATAAAAGCAGGAACTACCGCCGTTGAAATCAGTTCATATCAAGCCACAGATAACTGAGATCAACCACTTCAATATGAAGTCGTTTATTGTAAGTCTAAATTGTACTATCCAGTTCCCAATAAGTGTAGTCTCTTGTTAAGGAATTATTTTCTTCTTATGGGTTATCTAGATTTTCCTGTCAATATCACTAGCTCTTACAGCTGCCTTACCCCATCCCGACCATGGCCAGCATCATGGACATGACGATAAAAGCGATTATTTTGTAAGTATTCCTTCATAACAACCCATACGAGGTGTCCATTAGAAATCGTCCTCTAGAAGGCAATTTTTACGAAAAAAGATGACATAATCCTTCTGTTGACTTCCTTTCTTCAGCCAACTAGATGCCGTTTTTTAATAACCCCCCTCCCCCCTTTTCATAACAATTTTCGGCCAAACTAGGTGCCAGCAAACTACCACTTTGAATATGGAGTTCACGACCCCCATAGCAAGGACCACAAGGCCCAGGAGGAGCACCGTCACCACGATGACGTGAAGGGCAGCTACATGGTCCATGATCCCGATGGTACCAAAAGAGTGGTGGAATATACAGCGGGCAAACACACCGGTTTCCAGGCTGTGGTAAAGAGGATAGGAGTCGCTAAACATCCTGGTGTGCACGGCAAGCACCAACACGACGGGGAGGGTGGTACCAGCCACGTTGAAGTCACTCACTGGGGACATGGGTCTGGAAGATAAGGAATAGTTAATCAAGCTAACATTTGGGGTGAATGGGGGAAATTTCTAAAACATTTATCTTTTTAATTTTTAACAGTAATTTAGTGATGAAATCAGAGTTAAAAATAGGAAGAAAAGAATTTTTTTTAAATCCATAAGGCTCGTGCTTATTCTTTACATATAAATATAGTTTTGCAATAAATTTTATTATAACAAAGTACTACTAAAAAAATTATTTCAGGCGTTATAATGCAATTATAAAGTAATTTTCACGTTTTGATTGGCCTATTGTTCCGCAGCTCGATTAACCGTATCAAGCCTGTTCTTGTATATAGGTATAAGATAATATAATAAACGAACAATAATTCGATTATTGTTCGTTTAGTTGCGAATATGTTGCAAGTTGTATTATTAGTTCAGGACAAATGGCAAATGGTACTCATGTGAGCCACATTTTTGCCTTTTAAGTTAGAAGTAAAGTGCTCTTTAAATATAAACAAAAAAATTGTTTTGTTTAATATTTTTTGCCTCCAAATGCTTGTGGAGAAAAAAGGGGGATATTTCTCTAAGCGTGCTGTTAAAGGTCAATTTTGGCAATTTTGCTTCCTAAATCTTAAGCAGAACAAGCGTGTTTTACAATATTTGCCTTTGACAGTTGCACCATTCCTCCTGACCATATCGGACTCTCCAAAAGTTTAATCAAACCTGAAAGTCGATGATTTTATTAATTATGATGCTGAAGTTTTGCGCACTATATGTGCAGTGAACTCCCAATAGTTGATGTCTTTCACGATTTTTCCATTAAAGTTTAGAGAAAAAAATGTTTTTTGGGAGTATTCTCCAACATAACCAGCCATTAAAATATCAAATTTGTAGTGGCATTTTTTTAAGTTTCAATTAAAATCTGGGAAACTTCTGATCTTTCTGTTGATGGGTATCAATAGCATCGTCGTCAAGATTTAAAAGCTGTCAAAAAGATCATGTTCTGTCCTTGTTTTCTGTACGTTTTCTGAGAAAGAAAGAGAAATATTTGTAAACGTTCTAATATTTCTTAATTTTTTCTTTCTTATTCGACCTTTTTAAGTAATTTTCAAAAAAACTAGTAAAGTGAGCTTACATCAACTGTTTTTTAAATTTGCATGAGGACTCTAAGCAAAGTGCTTGAAATGAAGAAATGGGGAAAAGCAGACAGTATTAAAATTAAAAAAAGTATTGCCCAGTGCCATCCATTTATGAAAAACGGTAAGGATCCAGGACCAGGAAACAGTCCCATTGAACTGATAAAACATGGACCAGAAATTTTATTAGAAAATCTAACAAACCTCTTTAACGAATATCTGATTAGAGGAGAAAACATTCCCCAGGACTGGAATACATCATATATCAGTCCAATATATAAGAAAGGTGATAAAAAAGATTGTGGGAACTACAGAGGAATAAGTGTGACTAGTACAGTGGGAAGGTTGTATGGTAGGATAAAAAAGCAGAGGATAGAACTTGAGTGGGAAGAGATAGAAGAACAAAGTGGTTTTCGAGCAGGAAGATCGTGCTTAGATATTATCTTCACTCTACTACAGATAACAGAAAAACGGAAAGCTCGTAATCTATCTACTATTGAAAAAGCTTACGATACGGTGCCTTGTGATTTGCCTCAGTGAGGAGTACATAGGTGCAATTTGCAGAGATGCATAGGTGCAACTCAGAGAGCATGGTAAAAATTGGCAAGAAGACGTCCGAGCCATATAAAGTTACGAAGGGTCTTAAACAGGGATGCTGCCTATCACCAACACTATTCAAGATGTATATACAAGAAACCCTAGAGACCTGGAGGAAGAAATGTGCCGGAATGGGGATCCAAATAGGTGACAAGTGTTTAACAACTCTCTTCTTTGACGATGACGAAGTCATCATTGCAAACAGTGAAGAAGATGTAGACTACACGTTAAGGAAGGTAGGGGAAGAGTACAAAAAGCGTGGAATGAACATGAACATGACAAAAACATGAGCATAGGAAAAGAGCAAGAGGAACCGACCCTGCAACTCAGAGACATAAGGAGATGCAGAGAAATACTTAAGATGCATAATATCGGAGGAAGGAACATCAACCAAAGATAGATAACTCCTAAATCTTTGAGGCGGAAAGTTCATTTTTTACTTCATTTCAGCAATTAAAGAAACAGTTCAAAACTTACCACAAGAACACCAACAAGAGTTTAGAATTAGGTCAAAATTAATTTTTAGATAAACCCTTTAACATTAAACAAAACCTAAATCCCATCGAGCGAAAAGCACTCAATTTTTTAAAAAAAGATAATAATATTAAAATTCTTCCAGCAGATAAAGGTAAAGCTACAGTTATAATGAACTGTATTACTTATGAACAAAAAATTGAGAGCCTTTTAAACGATGGTACTTACACAAAACTTAACAAAGATCCAAGACGACATAGAAAGACAAATTTACACCACTTTAAAAAAACACAAAAATAGTTTCACTGATAGAGAAAGATTCAAATTAACACCACACAACAGTAAAACACCTCACTTTTACGGTGTTCCAAAAATACATAAAAACAACATTCCTCTTATACCTATTGTCAGTAGCATTAACTCACCAACACATCCACTATCTAGGTTTTTATTAGAGATATTAAATCCTTTAGTAGGAAACACAGAATCATACATTAAAAACTCTAGTCATTTTTTAGAAAAACTAAAAGATATAGATATAAACCCAAATCACACACTGGTAAGTTTTGATGTTTCTAGTTTGTTTACTAATGTACCTGTCGATAAAACTTTAATTATTGTAAAAAATAAACTTGAAAATGACATCAAGCTTAGAGAACGCACTAAACTAAACATAAATACAATTATGGAATTACTAACACTATGCGTTAACACAACCTATTTTCAATACAAAAATGATTATTACCAACAAAATACAGGTATGGCAATGGGTTCACCATTGTCCCCTGTACCTAGTAATTTATTTATGCAAAATTTTGAATCAAATTATGTTTATAATTATAATTTTAAACCTTTAATTTGGTGGAGATATATTGATGATGTTTTTTCAATATATCAGTTTGGTAATAATCATTTAGACACTTTTCTCAATCACATAAATTCACAAGAACTCACTATAAAATTTACAATTGAAAAAGAACACAATCAAACACTTCCATTTTTAGACATACTAATAAAAAAAGATGTAGACAGATTTGAAACTTTTGTTTATCGCAAACCAACACATACAGATTGATACTTAAACTACAACTCAAATCACCCTATTATGGTGAAAAAAGGAGTTGTAAAGAGTCTATTTGATCGCGCAAAAATCATTTGTAATGATAATAATTTGGAAATTGAAAAGAAACATATTAAAAATGTTTTACTTAAAAACAATTATCCAGGTTATTTCATTAATAAATGCTTTAATCAATTCGAACAGCCAAATATAAGGCAAAATCAAAATAGACATATTACAAACCTTTTTATACCATATATCAAAGGGTTATCAGACAAAATTAAACGATTAGGTAACAAATACAATATTAGAACAGTTTTTAGAACACAAAATACATTACGTGCACAACTGACAAAAACTAAACCACACAATGAAAACGAATACACAAAAAACGGTATATATAAAATTCCTTGCGAATGCGAGAAATTTTATATAGGCGAAACTTCTAGACCTCTAAAAAAGAGAATAAAAGAACAGCAAAATTTCATAAAAAACAGAGATTTTAAAAAGTCAAATATATGCCAACACGCCTTTGATAATGGTCATAGAGTAAAATGGAACGATACTAGTATCGCATCCAAAGAAATTATCAAAGAAGCGTAAAATCAAAGAAAGTGCATATATTTTACTTAACAAAGATCATTGTGTAGCTTCTTGTTCAGCATACATAGATAACACATGGTTACCTATGTTAGAACAAGAAGTTCAAAATGGTAACTTACATATAAATTAATATTAACATTCACATTATACCTATTTTACACGTAGATAGAAAAAATCATATTAGGTACTAAACAATACATTAACCAAACATTTTAAACGTACCTTTCGTAATAATGACAATTCTTATCAAATGACATTTTCATGTCAAAAGCAAAAAGCAATTTTCAGAATATCACACACAAATACTCAAAGACAAAACACATTAATAGGTATAATTTTTGTAATTCATAGTTTTTAAAGCTTTATTTTTTTAGATAGTTCTGAAGAAGGCAGCAGACAAGTTGCCGAAACGTTAACCAGGTCGATTCGTCCGAGCCCTTTCTAGGGTAAATTGTTATTCGCAGTAATTTTACTGTGAGTAGTGCGAAATTCCTTCTCCAACAACGAACGAATCAGGCCCAAAAGTGAATGAGGCTTCACCCAAAAGTAAGTAGTAAAAAATCAACCAAAGATATAACACACAGAGTACAACAAGGACAGAAATGCGTACGCATACTCAATTCACTACTTTGGTCGAATCAGCTCGCACTAATAACGAAAATTACTATCTACAAGACAACAGTAGAGCCAATACTGACATATGGAGCGGAGTGGTGGCAGATGTCGGCAAGGGCTAGAAAGAGGGTGGAAGCTGTAGAAGTAGATTTCCTAAGGAGAGCACGCAGGGTGTCCAGAATGGAATGGATACGAAATGAAGAGATTAAGAGACGCACAAATAGAGTCCACACGACCGCTGAAAGGATTGAAACGAGACAATTAATATGGTATGGAGACGTCAGAAAAATGGAAGCAGGTGGCCACAACAAGCCTTGAATTATGTCCTAGCAAATAGGAGAAGGAGAGGAAGACCGGCGCAAACGTATAGTAGAATTCATTAAGGAAACTAATCCAAATCGTGATCACTTCGCCGCTGTTGCCAGCTTGTGCATGAAACCAAGTAGAACTATATTGAATTTCCCCAAATATGGCTAACTCAATTTGAATTTCGTTATTTTTATCTGCGAGGCATTAACCACGACCTGCAATCTTTATTTACAGTCTTTATTTGTATTCGTATGTTAAATTTTTAATTTATCATTTCTAATCTTTAAGATTGCTTTTCTAGGATTTTTGCAGGCTTTAGAACATTCTAATTGACCGTCCTTGAAGTGCCCATTTTCCCAAGGAGTTTTCTGAGTTACAGGGTCTTAAGTCAAAGGTTTGTGCTTTAGGAGTTGGTTTGATAGAATTATGCCACTTTCAGCCAAGTACAGTCTTTGAGAAAGTGAATTTTGCTCTTATTTATGTTTACTTAGGGAAAATATGTTTAAGTAGACAAATTTTTTAAAACATAGGTATCTACAGAATGGGCATTCTGTTCATATATGCTATATTAGGGTAAGGGGGGTTAGGATATTGACAAACATACTTTCTGGACAGATGTCTTCCTGAAGGAATGAACCTGGTCAATAAAACCGAATCAATAAAACTCTGGAACCTAGCCCCTTTCATACTGTTTATACTGTTTTAGGCTAATATTACTATGCTCTAGGTTCCGACGGATGCTTAGAGTCTTGGAGCAAGTTTACATATTCATAAAAATTGTAAAAATATTAGTGACTATGAAAGCAGCTAACAGGTTCTGTTCGTATCAGCCATATAGGTAGCTACAGGATTTTCCAAATGCTCCTGAACGGTATAATTTTGACACACATTGAAAGTTACAAAGATGAAGTTTTTGGACATACAGTAAAGGAGGTTTAAAAAATCTATCTCTTTGTTATTTGCTTTGTATGTTTGTCAACAATCTCTCTGTGCAGCGAGTCGGATTTAACATTTAACAAAGTTGATATCAAGCTAGTTTGCTACTATTCCACTTTAAACTGTGGGTAAAAATAGTAGGTTATTATTGACTAAAATACCTACCTGATAATAAAGGTCAATCAGGGATCAGGACCACATAATTTATCCATATGGAATTCTGTGATCCAGACAAGTTTTTGTTCCTGATACTTCAAAATAATCGAAATAGTTTAGCATATTCTAATCAAGGTACCTAGCTTATATCTAAAGTTTAAAGCAGAATTGTAATAAACTGATGGCATCATACATACTTTCTAAATTATAATTGTTTAATAGAGAAACTTTGAGACTGTAAAAATTGATTAAAATTGTGAACACCATACAAAAAAATTGTTAATGCTCTGAATGCCTAGATCTTACAAATATGAAATGATCATCAAGAAATAGATTCTGTAAACCTACTTCGAGACCAGCTTTAATATTTCAAATCTTCCTGCTCTTAGATTTCCCTAAGAAGAGGAAGTAGTAAAAAGTAGACCTTTTGAGAACATTTGAAAAACCATGTATATTAGCTGTTGGACAATTTTAATAATTTTAATGCATTGCATGCAAGGATAAGTTTGGTTGGTTTTCTAATGGGATTCACTTGAACTCCAATTTATAGTCCAATTGATTGTGAGCCATTTACTATGACCTATAACCCAAATATCTTACCCAACAGTGTGTCATCTTTACATTCCTAGAAACATTGCCACATATGCTTAATGAGTATCGAGAGATGTGAGCCAAAAAAGTAGAGTAATCAAGCTCAACAAGTCTGACAAAAAAGCTGTTTTGTTTGCATGTTAAAAGATGTTTTTAGTTTTTTTTATTCTATATTGGAATCAAATACATATTATTATCGCAATTTCTGTTCTAAAAATTGTAGAAGCCTTGAAATTGTTCCTAGGAAGTTTTTTTGGTAGGACTATGATATGGTTAGGGTACGAAAAATGTATCTAAAAATTCCTGTCCTAAGCTATATAGCAGATAAGCAGTATCTACTTCTTACCAAGATACCTACCAAAAATGGTCACTTTTTTTATAATAGCTCGAATATTTTTACAAATTCTGAACTGTCTTCATCAAAGGTTATATAGCACACAACAAACTTTTATCATATAAAAATATGAACTAATAATAACAGATAGAACACATAATATTGGGTCACAAAAATTAATAAGTTTACCAAACATATTAGTAAAATGGTTGTTTCAAAACATTTAAAAAAATTGTTATGAATTACGAGTTACGCTGAAAGATAAATTGTTTATTTTAAAATTATTGTGAAAATGGATAAGAGATATGAGTTTTGCAGCATGCCTAGCTTTTTGATACAAGATTTCAAAGCATCAGAATTTACCAAATTATTCAAATGTGTCACCTATAGTGAGAAATTTGTACAACATTGTTAAGACAACTACGGATGGTTACATCTATCATGTGACTTATTGGCATAGGATTTTAGTTAAAAGCTTTTCGTATTCAATCCCCTTAGGAGCAATTTCTAGTCGGTAAATCAAAAATTGCCAGATTATTTCCAATTTTACTGCACAAAAAAAAACAATTTACACCATATAGTGCAAATAAGCCAGTTTATAAGGCTTGCTCGATCAATCGATCAATTTTTTTGCTCCGCCCAACGCTATACGCCCCTTTTACTATTAATTCGACTTGAAAAACTTTTAGAAAAGTCTTGATACAGTTTAAACGTCTTGACGCACATTTCCGCTTAGGATTTTAAATTTCATTTTTTATTAGAACCTTTTCTAATTCCTGACATTCAATAACAACACAAACAGTTTGTTTTTCAATAGTTCAATATTAGCAGTGTAAGAAAACAAGTTTTTTTCCAAGCGAACTAAAAGTGCGTCATTTGTTTTCCCCACACGCACACCTAAAGTGGGCTTTCAAATCCTGACACTAAAAAAAGTAGCAAAAAAGTCCTAAGCAGTATAAGTAAAGTAAAAACTCACCGCTATTGTCACGGTGGCGCATATATAAACGATTTTTATTCATTAAAATTATTTGAACCGTAGATGACACCAGATAGATCGATCTGAGTGTATTGCCAACCCTGAGTTCGTATGACTTAATTTTATGCGCGTCATCATATTTATCTGTCAATGCAATTTTTATTAATTTAGTATTGATAATAATGGTACAAATTTTTAGTTTATCATAATTTACCTAAACCACCTAAACCATTGGTTATGATTTAAAACCATTAAGACTATTGAACATTGAAAACGACCGTTCTAACCCATTCTATTTATTTTACAAATAATTGGGTAAATAATACACATTTAATACGCAATAATACACCATTAATTGGGTAAGTACCTAGACCCGCTTAAATAGGATGAGAGAAAATGGCAAAAACTGAATCACTCTGAAATGCACTTCTTATTTCCTGCACGCATAAAAAAAATAGTATATGTTACTCGAAGTAAAAGGTCTTTTTTTTGCTTCGCCCACTTACAGGCCTCAGCTTCGCTTCGGCCGTCAATAACTGGGCTCAGCACGAAAAGACCCACTTTTACTCCTAGTGACATAATCTACTATTAAAATCTTAAGAAGTACACTGATATTATAGACCATATTATTATTATATTAATGCTACTTTTAAAGTCAATCTCTAAGCAGTATAATAGTTCTGGAACCATTTAACTTCTTTTTTCTTTACATGTCTCATGTCCATATAGGAGAGGGTGGTAGTCGGGATTTTAGCAGTAAGCATGTAATTTCTTTGAATCCTAGCAGCCTCAATAATTATTATTATTATAGTATTTTTTCTTGTGTAGTATCCTGTAATTATTCATAGAAACTTCCCTAGAACAAACTAATAATTTGTTATTTGATTAAAAAAAAAACACACTCTGTTTCTCCATAAATAATTTCAGGTTTACTTTTTAAATGTAGGAATATATTTTTTATATTTTGGAAAAATAAAAATAGATGAAGGGGATAGAGGATACTATGAACGATAGAGCCATAAATGAAGATGAATGGAGAAACCGAAGAGGATGGAAATCGAAATGCGCGATGCGGCAGAAGCTGTAGACCCCTGCTTATAAAAAAAAAAATTACTGCCCAGTATCCAGTATTTACGTTACGTTTTCAAGGAGCAATTGAATGATTAAAAATAAATAAAGAATGATCATTTGACTGTCCTAATTATCCTCGAGGTTTCCACAGAGTTCAAATTTACTTTAGAGTAAAGTGGCTTGAGCATTGACTCAAGAAAGCTGATTTAAGAAAAATTCCCATAAAAAACAGATCGTACATGGGAGACTTACTATTTTTGGAGAAAAGAGAACCGACCTCAAATTATTGAAGCAAAGTGGTCTTACATGGCGAAACATGGATAGACCAAAACAGAAGACAATAAGTGTTAGAATATAATTCTTAAGAAAATTCAAACAAATTCTAAAATAAAGGTTAGGTGTGGGACTTAATTCTATAGTCCTTTCAAACCCAAGGCGGCTTTAAGTAATCTAAAATAAATATAAAAGTGCTAGTCTCTGATCAAGATGACTAATGGCACTTCAAAGCTTTTCTTGGTCTAGTTTTCATTTATTTTGAGTCCGGCTTGGATTTGAAAGATCAAAATACCTCGAAATTCCGTAATACCTAATACTGAGCAGCACCTAACACTTAACCGAAGAGGACAAGTCCTCGATTAGGTACAATGATTTTTGAAGTATTGCTTAGGCCAAGCTGTTGAATCAGGCTGAAATTTGATTCTGATCAGTTTACTCCTCTTAGGCTGTTATGACAAAGGTGTATAGACTTGGTTTAAGTTGGGCTTTTTTGGAAACTTTCTCAAGTTACTTACCCAAGTAGCATCAGTAACTTCAGGTTAGTCATCAGTATCATCAGTTTCATATTCATCATATAGCCTTATGAAGAAAGAAATTCTTTTAGAAGAAGACAAGTTGAGTTCTGTCTATCGATCTGTTAAAATTGTTGCATCATCAGAAAAGGAGAACTAGACGAACTTTTAAAGGCTGAGGGCAAGAAGATGTGAAGCATTGCCGAGATCACCACTGTCACTATAATCCACTTCAATTGATAAAACTGTGACTATAATGCAACTCTATTCGCATTGGCTGACGATAATAACATTTTAATTAGCAACTTGATTTTAGTGTTATTTCGATATAATAATAAAAAGACATAAACATGGCATATAGCAATCCAGCAGTAAATGTACTGAGAAGAAGTGGTACTTAGCTGAAAATAAAGAAATTAGTGAATGTCTCGAGAACGACTCGAAAACGATGGTGTGGGTTTAATTTTTGAAAATACCAATGTTAGTAAATATTTGGGTCTAATTAAAAACTATGGGTCTAATTTTCAAATTAACGATATTTGTAAATATCTCGTGAACGGCTCAATATTTCAAAAATTTAATAAATACGCGGTATGATTTAAAGAAAACTAGCTGAAAACGAGGAAACGTAGTAGTACTAGTAAACAGTGGAGGGGGGGGGGGGGCTCAAGTGTTGCGACTAGGCCTTAGAGGCCCATGTCATAGTCCCCCGGTCCACCCATTCCTACTCCACCAGGGCCCTCATTCCCTCCATAAGTCGACCCGTATCTCTAATGAAGGAGAGTATTCCGTCCCACTTCAGAGTCGGAAGCTCATCTCGATGAAGAAAAGCGGCTTTAAGTGTCCTATGGTATAACGACTCTTCCCCTGTCCCACAGTGGGTGCGCAGTGGACTGACAGCCATTCCTAGGAGGTGCATGTGCCTGTTTAGTCTGCAGTGTCCAGTAAGGAATCCTTTGGGGTATCCCAGGCACTACCGGCTTCTCCCAAGAAGCCACGAGGCTTTGGATATCTCCGGGTTAGGGTAAATTTCTTTGGTCGGTCTACATATTCCTGACTGTGTCCAGTTTGTCCATGCCCGCTCATTCAGAGTGTGAGAGACGTACCGTTTACTTACTCCTAGACATGGCTCTGGCCCAGTAAAGCACATCTGGAAACCCCGCTTGGTCGATTCGTCGGCACGCTCGTTCCCCTCGATACTCCTATGTCCAGGAACCCATCCCAGAGTTACGCTTTTTGTTTCTGCCAGTGATTCTAGCGCATACCTGCATCCCTGAACAAGCTTTAAAGTCGTTCCGCTCCTGCAGATAAATCCTGCAGAGTAGTCTGACTCCGGTTCTTGTGGCCACCTCGAGTATTGCAAACTCCTCTGCTTGGAAAACCGTCGTGTGGCTCCCCAAGGGGAAGCCCCCGCCCTCTACATGGCCTGCTTTGTATATTCGGGCTCCTAACGACTGTGTATTAGCCATTCTTGATCCGTCTGTATGTCATGTTTGATTATTTTCAGAAGGTTGTTGAAGCAGCTTTTCTTTGAATTCCTCCCTTGTTGGAATGTTTATCTCAAATGGCTCTTTCAGACTCAACCGATCGGGTGGGCGCCCCTCCTCCCATAGGACAATTGGGATGTCCCGCTGAATGAGGCTGGCGATCTGCGTGTGACCTCTTCCCATAACTGTGTCCTTCCACTGGCCGCAGCAATCCATCCTCCTGCAGGTAGCCATCGCTTCCGTCTTAACCCAGATTGAAAGCTCCGGCAGACTCAGTAAGGCATTGCACCCGTTATGCCTAGGCAGACTGTTCTCGGCAGTCAAACCAACCTCTTGCTCATTGAATGCCCTGTCCACTTCTGGCCACCAGACCACGGCCCCGTAGGTTATCCTCGGTCTGACTACTGCGATGTAGAGCCAATGCAGAACGTGTGCCTTTAGACCCCACTTCTAGCCCACTGCCCTGCGTAGTTGCCGTGTCAGTGATGTTGCCTAATTGCATGCCTTTTTCAGGTCAGCCCGCTGTCGATAATCACCCCCAGGTACTTAACCTCAGGCTGTGGTAGTAGAGGTTCACCGTAAAGCGTGTGTGAGCGGAATCCTGTAGTTTTCCTTTCTTTTGGTGTAGAGCACAAGCTCTGTCTTGCCAGGGTTGACTGACAGTCCTGTCTCGGTACACCATTGTTCTATTATTCTACATGTCCTTTGCATTCGATCACAAACGCTGCCAACGAACTTTCCTGGTATCATGACACACACATGACATGAGGTGATAAGCAGCTGCCTTATGAACAGCCGCCTTCGACCTGGATTTCCCTCCGATGATCTCCTAGAGAAGCCATAACTTTACGGTTGCAGAGAGCCGATCTGACCCAGTTTACCAACTGTGTTGGGGTTTGTTCTGGCTTTGTTAAATCCTTCCTCAATGTCGAAAAAGAGTGTCGACGGCACTTCCTCATTCGAGTGCCTTAAATGGACTGAATTCGTCCTCCGCCCATCTAATGGCTTCGTTGGTCACTACTTCCTTTGCAAGTATCCAATCTTCCTGGACCGGACCTGGCTCTGGAGGAGCGGCCTCGCGATTTTCTCCGGGGAAGTGTGTATCCAGGAGAATCTCCAGGGTTTCTCTCTGGTTTCCTGTCCATGTACCGTCCTAAAACGAAACAAACTTTATGGGTTTATCTTTACGATTAACAATGTTAGTTAATATCTAGTGAACGGTTAGAGCTTTGAAAACCTTGACTAGATCATCGTGTTAGTTGAAAAGAGTTAGTCGAAAGGGAGTACAAACTTCAAGGGTCGGTTAGAGGCTGCAAAAAGTGGAGTAGACCATCGTCGGAAAAAGCTAGATGAAAACGAGTTCAACAGAGGGGTAATTTTCGAAATATCAAACTTAATAAATAACTTGAGAAAGGTTAGAATTTACAAAAATCGTATCTGAGGAAAGTCCATGGTACATGGAATATGGTAGGTGCATGGTATTTTGCTTAGGGACTGACATTGAATTGGCCTTATCAATTAACAAAACTATTGATTAACTGGTAATTTCAAGCGACTTGCTTGATTATGAAGATGAGGATCACGCAAGTGGATCTAGAATGCAAAATATTAAATTGAAGAAAACCGAATCAAGTTCTGAAGAAATTACTTTTACGTTTACTTTAACTATTCCCATAAGTATTGCTAGGAACAAATGAACAGAGTGTCCCAAATTTGAGGGTGACCATTGGGATCTTAGTCATACAGTTACAAGCAACAGACTTACCTAGCCGAAAGGTTAAAGTCCGCTTGTCCGTTATAAAATATTTATGTCACTCAGGTCGACTCCTTCCTCATAATTTCAGTTTTCTCCTCTTTGTCACCTTCCTTCTTTTTAGTAATTACTGCCCTCTTCCCAACCTGCTTCTCAGGTACTTCGGACTCAAATACTGTTATTTCTTAAACAATTTTGGATAGTCCTTGAATTTGGTATTCCGATTTTTCAGGACATTTTTTTAATAACTGTAGCCTTCTGTACTGCAACAACTTCTACTTGTTCTCATTTGACGTCCTTTTACTACTATTTTTTTATCTCTTTTGTAAGAACAGCCTCCTCACTAATAGCGGTCTCTTACTCAGGAACTTCCTTAGAAACATATTCTAATGTCATGAGAACCTCTTCAATTTTAACCATAAGGCTTTGTACTTTTTCCTCTATATTACTCAGTTTTTTCTTTTTTTCGCTTTTGCATTTCTTTATTACTATTTTTTTGTAATTTTTAGGTACTTATTTTACAATTATTGTCTTTTTTACCTTCTCCACTAAGTAATCAACAAAACACCAAAACAAAACATGTTATTGTTTGAGCTGTTTGCATTCCCCTTCTCCTGTAACAATTCCGTTTCCAGAGTTTTTCTTTTTTCCAATTATCTCTTTCCTTGTTTTCTAATTTTCATATTTTTCAATTATCTTGTCATGTTTCGTTCAACTCTTTGTTCTTTCATCAATCGTTTTAAATTCGATTGTTTATTCGATTTTCATTCTTTTGAAATTATTTTAAACGCAAAATTAAATATTACCAACGAGTAAACAATTGTAACGTACACGTGCAATGACGTGTAATGAAACAATTTTGGTCTGAAACTCTGTGTTCTTACGATTAATGGGCTTCTGTATGGTTTTTGACCCGAAATAACACTTCTTCAACGAGTCAATAAACATTTTTTAATGAACAAATTGCCCTTTTTTTAGCAACATTTTGAAAACTTTGGTCTACAATTAGAAATATTTAATATTACGCCTCTATCTGCCTTTTTGGAAATTTTTTTTTATTTCCTGACTATGTAAAATTTTTAATTTTCCATGCTTTTCGTAGTTTTTCAATTTTTGTTACTGTTTTTAATCATATTTTTTTATTTTTATTCCCTGTCATGTTTTCTTCAAAATTTTGTTTTTTTTTATCGTTCTAAACTGGAATCTTTATTGGGTTTTTATTTTTTGAGGTAATGATGATTCAAAGTTGAGCTTTTCTAACGAGCCAAAAATTGTAATGTAAATTAATTTGCATTGAGACATATTTGGCTCAAATCTGCAGTTTTTTTTTGTAAACTAAAACTTATGACTCTTAAGACTTGAAGAATAAGTTGATAAAATGAGAGAATATTTTGATTTTTTGACCACTTTTCTGGAGTTTGTAGACTTAGGCAAAAGTTTCCCAAAATCGTATACTAAGTGTTTGATTTGAGGTGTGATAAAAAGAACATCTTTGTTAGTCCGGCTCTGGAAATTTATAACTTTTTGTTACCTTCCTGGGTTCCTTATCTTCCAACGTCCCGCGCACATGCAATTTGAACTTATTTCTGCAAAAAATCCAAATACTGGACACCTTGGATCATCACACAATCGAAATGCTGTGGCAGTACTTAAATTCAGTCCGGTAGAAAACATATTTTTTTACCAGGTGCTTTTGTTGTGCTGGTAATAATTTTTAATGGGCTGCATAAATGCTCCCAAAGGATCAATTCTATTCATCAAAATTTAGCTTTTTGTCAATAAAAACATTTTTTTTTTTGATAACGAACAATAACTGTGGTCATTTATTTCCAGCGTCGAAATTCCCAAATTAGTGTACATCAAAGAGCCGACATTTGTTAATACCGAACTAATACGATTCGGATATTTAACAGCATCCGTATCCAAATGTGTTCGAAACCGGGACACGGTTCCATTAATTTAAGTGCAAAACAAAAATGAACTCGTTTTAATAGTCGGGATTATAAAACAGGCACCGAACAGACCACTTTAGAGTGAGATAACGCCGCTCGAGTGGTGCTTTCATTAGAGAATCATCAAAGCTCCTTCGGCGCCTAAAAAAAGCCACTTGAGGCCTATTTTATGACTTAATTTTGCTTGGAATTATCATTTAACTAACCCCAGCCAGTACAAAAAAACATTCTCATTTTCTTTTGGATTACGTTCCTCTTATCAAAATATTTAGCCTAAAGGCTTAGGCCCTCCCTTCGCTAACCAATTTAGATCAGCAAATAATATTAGACTTTTTTGGAGGGCCCTACCCACCCTTTTAAAATCGGATGTCCAGGCCATAGACCACGATCCCTCTGTTAAAGAGCGAAAGAGAATAAATTGCGAGTTATCGTATGTACGCACCCCTCGCGTTCTCTCACAATGGACCGGAGGCCAGCAGGGTTGCAGCAGAAGAATGAAACCGGAGGCCGCAGGCAATATCGTCTCTCTTTCACTTCCTGCATCGCTTCCCGCACAAAGGAGGAAATTTCGCGTTTCGTCAGGAGAACAAGCTGATGATAATTGGCACACTATTGGCAGGTGATTAACAGCTTTAGCAGGGTGTATAGTGTGGATGAGGTGTTTTGCCAAGAGGATGACTTATATTAATGGTGCCTGAGGCTCATGCTGAATGGCTTTTCATAGTTTCTCAAGGCAAATTATTACAATTAATTTATATAAAAATTAGTGATAATTTCTTGGTAAATGAGAGTTATTTTAAAGTCATCTGCGCTATCAGAGGAGAACTTTTTCTAAAATCCGCAAATCTCTTAATTTTTCTTGTCTAAGCAGCAGAAACTTATTGTTTCTCAATTACCTTGCTTCGAACGCTCAAGCAAGTTTAAAGTTTTAATTTCCTTATAGTCAATTATGGGGCGTGTTCATTTGAAAACGTCATAAAGTTGGCTGTTTGACTATGAAATGCCAAATTGTCAAGTTTGCGGTTTGCTTTGTCGATTTTTGAAAAAAAAACAATGTTTTATAACATAAGTCATATCAAGGTAGCTTTCCCGTGTTATAAAGATGAAAAAGGATGAAACAAGCAAAAGTCCATTTACTATGATTGTCATACTTTTTTTTTCAAAAATTAATAGCTTTTTATATGACGATTTGGGAATTATGAATCAATTAGCCAGGGTGTTAGAGTTTAATAAGCAGTTTGTTTCATTTAAGAAAATCGTGCTTGCCTTATTGTGTGATTTAAAAATATTAGAGAGTCATCACTGAAAGTGTTACAATTATTACTCAAGTCATGAGGACATTGTGATTTTTGACAGTTTCTAAAGAGATTCGAATAGACGTTGCTGAAGTCCTCTATGCCTGTTCTCTTATTGATTGAGTTGGGGTGAGTTGCAATGTTAACCATTTCGAGGAAAATTCGTTTATGATAATTTGTCCCTCTATCTAAAATCTTTACGTCCTCAAGCTTCATATGGTGGCCAGTGTCAAGGGTTGTGTAGTGCTAGGGTACTGCCACCCTTGCCCAATCTGGAGTCACTCTTATGTAAGGCCACTCTACCATGCAAGATGTTTCCAGTCTGACCTATGTATACCGATGGACAACCTGAACAGGGTACGCATTAAACCACTCCTGATTATTTCATGGATTCATCTCTGTCCTTCAATTTGCTATTAAGTGTTCCCACTGAATTTTTTTGAGTTAGTTTAATTGAGGGTGTGCTGTGAAAAAGTTTTGTGATTTTGTTGTGGATTTCTTTTATGTAAGAAAAGGCGAAATATTTAATTGCACCTATTGTGGCTTGTGTGGTTGGTAGACTGAGGTTCATGTTGGTAAATTGGAACTGAGAGAGTGAGTAATTAGCATCTATGTTGATTCCAGTGAGTGGCTCCCCTATACGGGGAGAATTGAAGAGAAGAGTGGTAATCAATTTGGGTGGGTAAGAGTTGTTGATTAGGATTTAGTAGTTACGATATCTTCCTGAATTGGTTGTTTTCTGGTACCAGTCTAAGATTATCTCCTAGGTGTTCTGTCTGATTAGAAGAGTGTCTAGAAAGGGAACTGAGTTATCCTTTTCTTTTTCTACTGTGAACTGGACATGTGGGACGTAATTATTTAGAGTGTTAAGGGTGTGTTCTATTTAATCCACAGGCAAGGCTGTGATGATAGCGTCAACATACTTATTTAGGAAGGGGGGGGGGGGGGGGGGTGGAAATCATGCTTTAATAGGCATTCATCCATTACAAATTGGGAAAGGATTCGAGATAAACTTACTCGCATAGGTGTGCCGAGGGTTTGTTTGAAATATTGCCCATTGAAAGCACGATATATCATGTCCCATAGAAGGGCCAACAAATCTAGGAATCGGCTCTCGCTAAGATTTGTGTTACTGCCAATCTGTCGCCAATGCTAGTGAATGGAGTTGGTTATAAGTTGATAAGACAGGTTACCAAAGAGGGACACCAAATTGAAACTGACAAGGACGTGGTCGGTTGGGAGGATCAAGCCATTGGTAAATTCTGCAAATTCAAAACTGTCCTTGAGATAATATAGGTTACTCTGGTTGTAGGAATTTGTGAGGATGTCCCTCAAAACAGCGGCAATCTTGCTATTGGGAGCACGAATTGACGATACTATTGGTCTCAATGTTTATGAATTTTTGGGAGTCCATAGAGCTTGGGAGAGCTGTGGTTATAAATGCGCAATCGTTTTGCCTCCTCTTCCGTGAACAGACCTCTCTCTCTGTCTCTCGGAAGCTAGACGAGTCTATTACACCCGCCTTGGTAAGTATCAGCAGAGAGCTGAACATAATGAACCACGTCTGAAAGTATGTCTTGGTATTCCTTTAAGTAGTCGTCTTTGTACATAATCACAGTAACATTGCATGTATCAGCTCTGGTTAATATCAGTTCTTCGCGATTTTTTAGGAAACTCTTAGTTTTGTTATACAATGTGTTAAGGGGATTGTTGGAGATAGGACCATTGAAAAAATTGGTTTGAATGTTGGTGAATCTGGCCCTAATTATGTCGTGTTCTGAGGAAACAACCGAGAAGACACTCGAAACTGGAGAGGAGCTGTTTACATGGGATGTCCTTTTTGGAAACCGCAACGCCGAACCTTGACCCGAGGGACAGAAGCTTAGTCACATCATCATGGACTGAAACATCAGTCAAGTTTTTTAGCCAGTTTTTTCTTTACTAAATCTGATTGATGGGATGTTGCTGTTTGAGTCGCGTAAACTTCTCAGAGCTAGTGTCCCTAACTGATAGAAAACGCCTTTCGGCACTCACCTGTTGAGAAACTTTTCAAAGATGTGGGAAGGCAGTGGTATATTGGATCTTCAAATTCAGTATTCTGCTCCTTGACATGTCAATGAGGCTCTCTATCCTATGTCCTATTATGCCATATATGATGTCTGCGAATGGGGTGAGGCCAGTGGTTTTATCCATGATATGCCTAGGGATGAATCCTTCCTTTCTACACCGAAGCAAGTAATTCCTTGCCGAGGGGGTATCCACTTGCTTATTTTTTGTACATGTATTGTGAAAATAAGGTATTGTCCTAGGTACTGTCAAGTATTGCCTGTATTGTGGTGGTATTCTGAGGTACTGTCGGGACTGTGAGAGGTATTGTAAAGATATTTTCGGGTATTGTCTGTATGGCAAGAGGTAATGCCGGGTACTGTGAAGTACTGGCAAGTATTGCGAATCTTGTATTAGGTATTTTTTAAATTACTTCTATGTACCAACTGAGTATTTCAGATTAGATAAAATTACTTGCTAATAGTTTTGAATGTTTTGATGATACCTACCTAAATAAATTAAAACTTCAAACCTACCTTCAGAACAATAGATGTGAGGAAGTAGACTTCTTAATTATTGAACACTTTTTGTGACCGCAATGTGTTTGCAGACCTCAGTTTATGAGCTGAGTATAAAAAAAATTAAGATTAACTAGTTAAACTTTAATCCATAACAGAATTAACTTATTTTCTCTACAAAGGCATTAAAAATTCAAAACTTTTAACACGCTAATGAACTACTAAAAATTTAATTTTAAGGCACTACTGTTAAAAGTAAGCTACTTTTAACACTGGTGCTAAAAGTAGGCTACTTTAAAGCACTGTCTTAAAAGTAAACTACTTTTAACACTGGTGTTAAAAGTAAATACGATTTAAATTTGAATAGAAAGTTTGTAGAAAAAATAATGTATGGTGTTTGTGTCAAAAGTGCTTTTGAGGAAGTCATGCGATTTGCAGAACTCGCTTAGCTCGTCCAACTCTTTTCCGTCCAACACGTCAAACTTTCACATGCATGCCTTATAATTGCACTTTTAATATTTACGTCATAAATAGCAATTTTCTAAAATATATTCTTTCTTTTTTTTTTCTAAATCGTAAAAATAGCAGGACGGGGGTTCGAGAGGGAGGGGGGGAGGGGGCAAAAATTTCGCCGTGGATCGATTTTTGCGGACTGAACGGACGTTTGTTTTGGTTTGCTCGTGATATTTTTGTAATTTATGGTGGCTGTACTAAAGTGATAATATACTAATTATATTCAAATTAATCGTTGGGAAACGAGAAATACGATAGTCATAATCGTGATATCAACAAATAAACGGTGTGCTCATAATATTGAAAATTGTGTGAGACAATGAGATTCCATTGTCAGTGATAAGGAGATACGGAGTTCGACGATATAAACCAACCCATACAAACAGATTGAAGAAATTTTATACGATGGCGGCGGGGACGCCGTCCAAGGATTCTAATATGGACAATACTGGTGATACTAATACGGAAAATTGTTATCGGTGCAACATGACGTTTGATGATATTAAATCGATAATAAACTGCTCGTCAAAATAGTCGAAACGGCCAATTTTTTGCTCATTTTTGAAAAGTTGTATCTCAGAGACGCTTTCACCGATCTCAATGAAGTGACATGATTCTAAAAGCCCATTTCTTGTAGAATCACAAAAGACACCTGGTTTGTGATAAACATTTCTGGTGAGAACTATACAGGGTGGATTAAAATGTCGTGTAAAAAGTACTAAACTTTAACCCACTGCATTTGGTTGCTAGAGTTATTACAAAACTTTCCCTACAATGGCATTTAGAGATCCTGATGAATATCTCGGGACATGTTTGGCCGATTTTTGATTTTTGATCTGTGAAAGAAGTTACAGGGGTTTGTTGAAAAGTCCGTATTTTGTCCAAAAATCTGCCAAAATCACTAACTTTTTACTACTATTTAACTGATTTTTTTATTAACATTTAGGGGAAAATCTAGCCTAAACTAACATAAAGTTGATCTGTCTTTTAAGAAGAAATATGAATCTACAATCATACAGGGAGAAACAAAGGGCAATACAAAATTATTAATCTTTAGCGATATCCTTACTCGCCCCTTAATGTTAAGAGTCACTTTAGAATTTGCATTATGATAACATTGAGAGGTCCTGATTCATATCTCGGGACATGTTTGGCGAGTTTTTGATTTTTGTTCTACGAAAAAAGTTACAGGGGTTTGTCAAAAAGCTCGTATTTTATCTAACAAACTGCCAAAGTCACTAACTTTTACGTCTACATAACTGATTTTTTATTAACACTTAGGAAAACCTAACCTAAACTAACATAAAATTAGTGTGTTTTTAAGAAAAAATATGAATCTACAATCATATAGGGTAAAACAAAGGAAAATGCAAAATTCTTAAACTTGAACGGTTTTCTTACTTGCGCCTTGATATTAAGAGTCACTTTAGAACATGAATTATGATAACATTGAGAGGTCCTGATTCATATCTCGGGACACTTTTGGCGGGTTTTTTAATTTTGTTCTACGAACAAAAAAGGGTATGGTGGTCACTAATTTGTCAATCAACCGACGAGATGCAAGGCACTATAGGCAGGTTCTCGTATTGAGAGCCATCTACCAGATCGTATTTAATTAAATGCACTGGTGGTCTGACGCCTGCTTCTGCATAATAATTCTACGAACAAAGTTACAGGATTTTCTTAAAAAGTCCCTATTTTATCCACCAAACTGTTAAAATATCTTACTTTCACGTCTTTAGAGGTGATAATTCAGTACTAGGTCTCCGATATCGAACAATCTTAGAAAAACAAAATATGGGTTGCTATGGAAACTAAGTAAATAATCTGAAGCCGATGTCTGTCATCTAATTACAAGTATAAAGCTGAAGGTTTTACTTAAATTTATTTAATTCTGATTCATATAGAAATGCCAATGTTAAGCCAAAATGAACTACAGAACATTATGCGGTAAGTTTGTTCTTTTTAGGTTAACAATTTTACAAAAATAACGAGCAATCTTAAACAGGTTGCACTTACGAGGGCTAAGTGTAGCTAACATAGCGGACCTAGTAGGGACATCAAAATCCACAGTTTATAGGACAATAAAAAGAAGCCAAAATTATGGTGCAACCAATTCATTGTGGAAGAAAAAGATGCACTACTCGCAGGGAGGACATTTTAATAAACCTATCCGTCAGAAGAAGAAGACAGTTAAATGCCACACAAGTTAAGGCTACTACCGGCTCAAGAGCTTCAACTAGCACTATTAGAAGACGCCTGCATGAGCGAGGCCTGAACGCCACAAGACGTGCCATCTGTCCATCTTTTCAACCTGTCCACCGAGCTTTTCGAAGAGTTTGGGCTCAAGAGCATTTGAACTGGGGAGTAGCCGAATGGAGTTGTTGCATGTTTTCTGATGAATGTCGGTTTTCATTGTATGCATCAGATGGGCGAATTTTAGTGTGGAGAGGGAAGAATAAAAGATTTATTGAAGAAAATATGGTGAGCAAAGTGCCATTTTGTGGTGGAAGTGTGACTGTATGGGGTGGTGTAATAAGGGACGGAAAGAGTGACTTGGTTATTTTGATTGGAGAAACTATTAATGCAATTAGATATCGAGATATGTGTGTAAATGAAATTGTTGTGCCATTTGCTCAGAACTTTGGGGACTTTATTCTGATAGATGATAATGCGCGTCCTCACAGAGCACGAATTGTCCAAGAAGTTCTGAGAGAAAGTGGCATAGAGCGAATGAATTGGCCTGTAGGTCGCCCGATATGAATGTCATAGAGCACGTATGGAGTAGAATGAAACTGAAACTGAGTATGAGAGAACAAGAATTTCAAAATTTGGATGAATTAGCGACTGCGGTTAGGGAAGAATGGGAGGCTATTCCCCAAGACTTCACCAGAAGCTTGGTGGACAGTATGCCTAGGACAGCCGAACTGGTGCTAGTACGAGGTGGGCCTACGCGATATTAAAATAAAATGAGACCTCAAGTTGCTGTTTTGAATTGTCTGCTCGTAATACCACAATTCTCCGTATAACCTATAGTATTTTTTCTTGGAATACCTACGTGTTAGTTTTTAGTTAGTTAGTTGTTAGGCTTAGTTTTTCAAAAGGGTAATAGAAAACCAGCCTTATCAATATATAAAGTTGGTTATTTAAACGGTTTTGTTTACCAAATAGACTTTTTGAAACAACCTGGATTTTCTTCGTAAAAAACGCAAAAACCGGCAAATGCGTCCTAAGCTATAAATCAAGGCCTATAAATGTTATCATAATGCAAGTTCTAAAGTGACTCTTAATATCAGAGGGCGGCTAAAGTTGTGAGCCTGATTGTAGATTCATATTTTTTCTTGAAAAACATTAACTTTATGTTAGTTTAGGCTAAATTTTCATGTGTTAATAAAAAGTCAGTTTTATAAACGTAAAAGTTAGTGATTTTGGCAGTTACTTGGATAAAATACGAACTTTTAACAAACCCCTGTAGCCTTTTTCGTATATCAACAATTAAAAAACCCACCAAACATGTCCAGAGATATAAAGCAGGTCCTCTAAATGTAATCATAATGCAAGTTGTAAAATGACTCTTAACGTCAGGGGGCGAGTAAGAATATCGCTAAAGTTGTAAGAATTTTGCATTGCCCTTTGTTTCACCCTGTACGATTGTAGATTCATATTTTGTATTGAAAAAAAGATCAAGTTTAGGTTTGCGTAAACTAGATTTTCCTACGTGTTAATAAAAAATCAGTTATCTAGACGTAAAAGTTAGTGATTTTGGCAGTTTGTTGGATAAAATTCGAACTTTTTAACAAACTCCTGTAAATTTTTTCGTAAAACAAAAATCAAAAATCTGCCAAACATGTCCCGAGATATGACTGAGAATTTCTCGACGTTATCATAATGCAAGTTCTAAAGTGACGCTTAACATCAAGGGGCCAGTAAGAAAGCCGTTCAAGTTTAATAATTTAACATTTTCCTTTGTTTCACCCTGTATGATTGTAGATTTAAATTTTTTCTTGAAAAACAGATTAAGTGTATGTTTGGATAGACTAGATTTTCCTACGTCTTAATATAAAATCAGTTATCTAGACGTAAAAGTTAGTGATTTTGGCAGTTTGTTGGATAAAATTCGAACTTTTTAACAAACCCCTGTAAAATTGTTCGTAAAACAAAAATGAAAAACCCACCAAACATGTCCCAAGATATGACTCAGGACCTCTCGACGTTATCATAATGGAAGTTCTAAAGTGACTCTTAACATCAGGGGGCGAGTAAAAATGTCGCTAAAGTTTACGAGTTTTGCATTGCTCTTTGTTTCACCCTGTATGATTGTAGATTCATATTTTTTCTTAAAAGACAGATCAACTTTCTGTTAGTTTAGGCTAGATTTTTCCCTAAATGTTAATAAAAAAGACAGTTCAATAGTCGTAAAAGTTAGTGATTTTGGCAGTTTTTTGGATAAGATACGAACTTATTAACAATCCCGTGTAACTTTTTTCGTAGAAAAAAAATTAAAAACTCGCCAAACATGTCCCGAAATATAAATTAGTGCCTCCCAATGTTATCATAATTCAAGTCCTAATGTGACTCTTAACATTAAGGGGTGAGTAAGAATGTCCCTAAGGTTTAAGAATTTTGCATTGCTCTTTGTTTCACCCTGTATGATTGTAAATTCATATTTTTTGTTGAAAAACAGGTTAACTTTATGTTAGTTTAGGCTATGTTTTTCTAAGTCTTAATAAAATTCAGTTCTGTAGACATAAAATTTGTGATTTTGGCAGTTTGTTGGATAAAATACGAACTTTAAAACAAACCCCGGTAAGTTTTTTCGTAGAACAAAAATGAAAAATACGCCAAACACGTCCCGAGATATGAACTAGGACCTCTCAATGTTATAAAAATGCAAGTTCTAAGGTAACTCTTAACATCAGGGGGCAAGTAAGAAAGCCGCTAAGTTTAAGAATTTTGCATTGACCTTTGTTTCACCCTGTATGATTGTAAATTCATATTTTTTCTTGAAAAGCAGGTTAACTTTATATCAGTTTAGGCTAGATTTCCCTGAGTGTTCTATAGACATAAAAGTTAGTGATTTCGGCAGATTTTTGGACAAAATTCGGACTTTTTAACAAACCCCTGTAACTCCTTCCACAGATCAAAAATCAAAAATCGGCCAAACATGTCCCGAGATATTAATCAGGATCTCTAAATGCCATTGTAGGGAAAGTTTTGTAATAACTCTAGCAACCAAATGCAGTGGGTTAAAGTTTAGTACTTTTTACACGACATTTTAATCCACCCTGTATAGTTCTCACCAAAAATGTTTATCACAAACCAGGTGTCTTTTGTCATTCTACAAGAAATGGGCTTTTAGAATCATGTCACTTCATTGAGATCGGTGAAAGCTTCTCTGAGATACAACCTTTCAAAAATGAGCAAAAAATTGGCCGTTCCGACTATTTTGACGAGCAGTTTAGTTTGCACTTTGTGTAAAAAGTATTACCACGGAAAATGTGAAAATGTGGACCTACGAGGTTTCCACATGAAAAAATCGGAATGGAAGTGCAGGACTTGTTTTGAAAGCTCAACTGATGGAAATAAGCCTGAAAGATCACGAAAAAGGAGTCGAGTTGATGAAAGTTGTCTCGAACAGGGGGCTATTGATGAAATAAGTTCAACTCTCGATTTATTATTGACCAGCCAACGAGATTTGAGTGAAAAAATGGATTTGCTCATTGAGGAAAATAGGCTTTTAAAGCAAGATATTGCTACCCTTAAAGGACTACAACCACGGGCACTACCAATGACCAATAATTTGCAGTTATCGTACTCAGCTACGGCCAAAAAAGCAAACAAGGTGCTGGTTATAAAGCAGAAAGGACCCCAGAAGGAGATTAAAGAGGTAAAAGAAGATCTCAGAAATCGAGTAAATCCAACAGAGATGGAGTTGGGGGTTACAATGGGGAGAGTGACCAAGAAGGGAGACCTCATCATAAACTGTAATACTGATAAGGAAATAGAAGGTGTACAGACGGAAATACAGAACAAGCTTGGGGAAAACTACGGAGTGGAGAGACCTAAAACATTGCAGCATCGAGTCAAGATTGTCGGAGTGGAGGAGAATGATCATCAAAGTGATGACAATGAAATAATCGCAAAGGTAATTAAACAGAACGATATTTCAATTAATAACAATAGTTTTAAATTTAAAATAATTCGCAGAACCAAAGTTATAGGGAAAAAATTTAGTTTAATTGTAGAATTAGATAATGACACATATAATGCTTTGAGAGTGAAAGAAACATTTAATATTGGATGGAATCGCTGTCCGGTATATAATGAGTATGGCATTGTCAGGTGCTTTAATTGTTGCAAGTATGGTCATTTTAGTAGAGAATGTAAAGATAAAAAGTTTTGTCCAAAGTGTAGCGGTGAACATAGTTTGGAAGATTGTCATAGTGATGTTAGTAAGTGTTGTAATTGTCTTTTGTCAAACAAAAAGTTCGGAATGTCACTTGATGTGGAGCACACAACTTGGGACAGAAGTAAATGCGATACATTAAAGCGAATAGAAAAGATTCAAATGAACAAATTTCATAAATAGCAATTAGAATCGGACGTAGCGTTTACTTCTGGTCTAGTGTATTTTAATTGCCAAGGATATCTAAATAACAAGGACAACATTCATTTGTATGTAAACCAGTGGCAACCAAAAATTATTTTTCTGTCTGAGACACATGTTTGTTCTGAAATAACTTCAAAAAAGTTGCAAATAGAGGGATATAAGATTGAATCGTGCATATCTGATAACAGGAGAACTGGTGGTGTCATGGCACTAATTAGAAAGGACGTGAAATATAGCTTGACTTCGGTGGAATGTGTTCAAGGCTTTGTGTGGCTTTTGTCTGTTGAATTCTCTGAATCCGGTTTGAAGTATCTTTGTACAGTGTTGTACTATCCACCTCATAAGGAGGATGTTAAATTTGTTGAATATTTTGAAAATTACCTTGACCGGGTGAATACTTTTGGGGGAGTAAACTTGATTTTTGGGGATTTTAATTTTGATTTGTCAAGATGATCATTTTATGGTGAAAAAATTCTCAAAAGTATTTACTCAAATGGCTTTTCTCAAATTGTCATTTCTCCAACAAGAATTACGGATAGAAGTCAAACGCTAATTGACTACATAGTAACAAATAATAAATATATAAAACATAGAGTGCATCTAACACCAAGGATTGGCGATCATTGTATGTTGTCTGTACATCTCGAAAACAGGTCGTTGGAGAGTTCCCGAGTGACAACTTATCGTAGGTCTATGAGAATGTATGATAAAGACAAATTGCAGGAATGTGTCTATGATACCCCAGAGGATACCACTATCAGTGATGTAAGTCTCTTGGCCGATATTTTTACAAATGATATAAAAAATATTCTAAATAAAATGTGTCCAGTACTGGAAGTGACTTATGAGCAAAAGTATGCGGACAAGGGATGGATCACTGATGATTTGAAACGGATGATGCGTGAGCGGGATGGTCTTTATGTGAGGGCGGTAGGAGAGGGTAGCGACGAAATCTGGAGGGAATACAAGAGAATGCAAAACACAATTGTAACCAAAATAAGGTTTGAAAAGGATAGATTTTATAACGAAATTATAGATGGTAACAAGAATAATTCCCGGAAGTTATGGAGGAGCTTAAAATCATTATTGCCTGAAAAAAATAATTCTCTTCCTGATGAGGTCAACTTTGGAAATATTATATTAACGGACAAACTAAAAATTGCTAATGAATTTAACAAATATTTTATAGATAGTGTTTCGGACATTGTGGCTAGTATTCCTGTGTATGACCTCCATGATGAGGATGAAATGCCGCATTCAATTAACTTGTTTGAGTTCTCCCATTTCGAACAAATAACAATGGTCGAATTGAGGAAAGTGTTAAGGAATCTGAAGAATGTCGGTGGGGGTGTGAATGGCATTTCGAAAAGGGTCCTGTGTGACGTGTGTGATGTCGCTGGCAATCGCTTGCTAGACATCCTAAATACCTCTTTATCGACTGGTACGTTCCCGGGGGCGTGGAAAGAGTCAACAGTAGTGCCTGTTCCAAAGGTCCAAAATACTAAGCTGAGCAACGAGTTCAGGCCTATAAACACTGTTGAAGTATACAAAAAAGCTTTGGAAGTAGTAGTAAAATTGCAACTACAGCGACACTGTGATGTTAATAATATTTTGATGTCAAATCAGTCCGGATTCAGGAAGGGTCATTCATGTGAAACTGTGCTGGTCAATGTGTGTGATAGTTTTGTCAGTAGTATGGATGGTGGTGATATGATTCTTGCCATATTCTTGGACCTAAGACGAGCATTTGAGACAGTGTCGAGAGAGATTTTGATAAGTAAAATGAGCAGGATGTGAATTGGACATTGCGTTTTAGAGTGGTTTAAGTCGTACCTGACTGGAAGACGGCAGAGGGTTAAATTTGGAGATCAGCTTTCTGAGTCGCTACCGGTCGAACTTGGGGTACCACAAGGCACGGTGCTGGGCCCTTTGCTGTTCTTACTATATATAAACGATATCACCAGAGTAGTGGAGCGGTGTGGAGTTGAATTGTTCGCTGATGACGCAATGATATATATAACCGGAAAAGACATGGTGCAGATGCAGTGTGATGCAAATCGTGACTTAGAAAATATATTTCAATGGCTATGTAAAAATAATATGAGTATTAACACTAATAAAACTAAATTTTGTGTCTTTGGACGGAAACAACAACTAAATGACATTAACATTGAACTTATAAATCTGGAAATAAATGGCAATCGATTAACATACGAAAAAACATAAAATATCTTGGGGTAGTCTTTGATCCCCATTTAAGTTTTGTTGCACACTCTGATTACATCAAACGAAATTATTCTAAGAAAGTACATTTTATTGCAAGAGTGGGACAACATCTCTCCATGCATACAAAATTAATGTTGTATAATAGTATTGCGGCGCCACATTTGCAGTTTTGCTCCACACTTCTTTACTCTCTGCCAGATTATAAGATCCGTGAATTTCAGATAGTACAAAACAGGGCGATGAGAACCATTTTGAGGTGCAATAGGTATACGCCGATAAGCACAATGCATGGGGTATTGAATATGCTTTCTGTGGAACAGAAGATAGTTTTTGATGTTCATGTGTTTGTCTTCAAACTTAAAAAATAAATTATTGCCTGACTATATTTGCAGCAAGGTAAGATTTTTCTCTGAGGTGCACACTTATAATACTAGACACGGTAGAGACTTCATTGTTGAAAAGAAATATAAAACAAAACAGGCTGTGAATTCAATTCTTTACAACGGACTTTTGAAATTCAATATGTTGCCACAAAGTATAAAAGCGTGTACAGATCTGAAGAATTTTAAAGTGATATTGCGAAAACATATTATAAACATGTAATGAGTGCAATGACTTTGATAATTTTTATTTCAATGTTAAAAATTTTAAATTGGATATTTGGTCTTATTGATTTAAGTTGGACATTTAAGTGATTATTTTAAACTTTATTTGTATGACTAAGTACTTTTAATATGTTGAGTAGGTTTGTGAGTGTTTTTTTTTATATTTATAGATTTTGAATTTTGTAATTTTTAATATTGGTGAATTTTAATTATGACTATTTTCATGTTTTGTCTACGTTTTATAGCATTATGCTAAATAAATCAACATTTATTCGATTGGACATTCTCAGGTAATCGAGGAAACCTAGGTAACGAGATTTTGCTGTAAGCTTAATAACAAAACAGTTAGGATAACAAAGTATAGAACCTTTAGACTTGCTATCATCGGTCTAAATTAGATTGAATGTAACTTCTTCTTAGTTTCAGAGAACATTGCAATTTTGTGTTTTTCAGTTTTTTTTTTCAATTTTTTTCAAAAACGATAAATGGTACAATATTCTAATTATATCCATCGAATAGCTACTGTCAATGCGCATTTTTTGTGCTTATCTATTTTTGCCCTATCACAAACCATGTCTGAAGACAATGAAAAAAAAATAAATTCAAATTTCGGTAAAGGAGGAATTATCGTAGGTATTGGGTATGTAATGAAATTTCTGTGGGTAAAAACTCAAGTAGTTGTATGTAAACGTCAATGGTGTGCAAAAGCTGTAAATAATATGAAATTTTTATAAAAATAATAGGTGTTTTACGAAACATTAATAACTTGAGAGGCACGGCGCGACATGGCATCCCTGACGGGAAACTACAACAATGTAAATTACTCTCTTCATCAGGCGAGTATGGAATATGTGAGAATAAATCCCCACAACATAAAGAAGAAGAAAAGAAAGGAAGAGTAGAAATTTATATTACCATAGAAATCGGGTCAGTAGGGAATATACAGGGTGATTTTTTATGTGCTCCCACCATTATTATCTCCGAAACCGTAAGAGTTACAAGGACGTTTAATTTAGGAGAGTTGTCTTTTATTGAGCAATTTTGCTATTAACCAATCTCAAGTACAATCACTTTAGTCCTAAAGGTCAAGATTGTACTTGAAAAAATTTTCAGTGATTTTCATTGGTAAAGGAGCCAATATTTTTGCGAGAATTTTTTATCCCACCGATTTATCTGACATTTTTATGTCATATTTGGACTAATAAAAGAAGCCTAGCAGTGAAAACCGCAGTTTTCTAAATCGGATAGGAAGAAAGTTATTTAGTGTTTAATAGTAATTTTATTCATATTGCGCTTTGCGTCCTATCAATAATTAGAAAGGTGTTGGACAAATAGCAACTTCACTTTCTCGAAATCGCCTCTCGAAAACGTTTCGACCTTTATTTTTAGGTCTTCCTCAGGGCTGCAATAACAACATACTTACGACAAAACAATAGGCACAAGGAACTTTAAAAAACAGGTAAATTAACAAGAGAAAAGCAACATCCAATTGGTGCAACTTATACATATTTCCCTCCAAAAAACTATACCTAATAATAAAAAAAAATTGTATTATTATTAGGCATAGAATACATATTTATGGAGATGGTGTAGGACAAATAGCCACTTCACTTTCTCGAAATGTCCAACATTTCGACCTTTATATTTAGGTCTTCCTCAGGGCTACAATAACAACATACTTATGACAAAACAATAGGCACAATGAACTTTAAATAACAGGTAAATTAACAAGAGAAAAGCAACATCCTTATACATTTTATCTTATAAAATTTTTTCCCTCCATAAATATGTCTTCTATGCCTAATAATTATACAATTTTTTCTTGTTATTAGGTATAGTTTTTTGGAGGGAAAAAATGTATAAGATGCACCAATTGGGTGTTGCTTTTATCTTGTTAATTTACCTGTTGTTTAAAGTTTATTGTGCCTAATGTTTTGTCATACGTATATTGTTATTGTAGCCCTGATGAAGACCTAAATATAAAGGTCGAAACGTTGGCGATTTCGAGAAAGTGTAGTGGCTATTTGTCTTATACCTGCAATCCAACACCTTTCTTGTAATTTTATTTATACAAATCGCAAAATAATTTATTTTTGCGAGAAAAAAATTGTAAGCACATTAAAAAAAATGGAAAAAAACCACCAGGTCGTGAAACGCCAAAATACCATTTTTATTAAAAAAAAGTAAAAAAAAGCACATAGCAATGACGAGGACCGAACCCACACCACTATAATATCCAAAGCATGGTATCCTGCCTATTAGACCACCGAAGGGCAAATGCACTTCCGTGCTTCAGACCGATATATAAACGATTTAGTGGAAATCTAAAAACCGTCATATCTTTTGATACGTAATTAGCATACGGCACTTAGATAGCTCGTTGGAAAGGGCTTTTGCACGGCTACGTAAGAAAAATAAAATTTAAATGCCCCTTTTCACACTTTGGGGGCGATTTAAAGGTGTTAAAAATCGTAAAAATAGCAGGAGGGACGCAAAAATTACGTCATTTGATAGCGCGCCCAGTATTACCTACTAGGAGAAGAGTTTATTTTTACTTGTAAAAATTAAAACGATAAAATTGATTCGTTAATTGGGGGGCCACACATTTGGTTCAGCATACTTTCAAAACCATCCTGGGGCCTACGATAAAATAAAGTGGGGACTTATGTACCTTGTTGGAAAGGCAAGTGGAAAGGTCTATTAAAAGGCTACAAAATGAATGTCGAAAGGGGGGGGGGGGGGCAAAGAGAGGAAAAATCATGTTCTAAATTCTAATTCTATTGCAATTTAGGGGGCTCAAGGGGGTGCAAAATTTCCGGCATTTGATAGTTTGTTCTCGATTTATTATTAGGTCTAGAGCTCGTCCTGATTTGACTCGATTTTCCCAAAAATTTTGAAAATTTTGATTTTTGAGGACTTTTTTTCTTTTTGACTTTTTGATCCAAGGCAGACTGATATACATCGTTGGAAATGGCTCGCCGAGGGCTACAATCGGATAAAAATAAATTTAAAAAAAAATCTAAAAAAAAAATCGTGGGTCCATCCCCTGAGACCTAGTTTTATTATTTTCGTATTCAGCGCTGGTCAAAACCTTACATGTGACGCCGGTTTGCCCCTACGACTGCAAATATGGTTTTTAGTCCTCCACGGCCCCCTTAATTAGGGTGGGACAATTTTTGGAATTATAATTTCAAGTCCTGGAAAAAATATTAAATTAGATATTATCTTGAATTTTTGAGTTACTCTCTTGAAATAAAAAGTTTGTAGTCGCTTTTGTTAACTCGAGAATAAATTTTGATCCTTTCAAGTGGTCGATTTTTGGAAACTTTTAGAATCGACTTTTTTACTACTTTTATAGAACTCATGAGACTACCCTGACTTGAATAAGTTTACTATGTTCATAGAGGATTGAAATCGTGTCATTTCGATCAAAAAACAATTTTCAGTTTTTTTTTTAAATAACCGAAAGTAGCTATATGCCTGTTTTTCAAATTCCAACTTTGACGGCCTTTAACTTTAGAACAAGTGAATCGATTGGAGTGAATCCAAAAGTTTTTTGTTTTTCTCGATGTGCTCTTCCATTTCACAGCAAAGGAACTCTCATTGGTATTACAATTTTGAAAATAGCCCCTTCGGTGGTCGATTTTTGGACACTTTGAGGATCGACTTTCTTACTTCTTTAAAAATTCTCACTTACGTGATTACTCTGGCTCGCATTAAGTACATTACGTTCATAAGGGATTGAAATGATCTTATTTCGACTAAAAACGGTATTAAAAAAAAAAATTTTAAACTAACCAAAGTGATTTTTTCTTCTTTTTTTTTCTCAAATTCGAACTTTGAAGGCGTATAACAAGTGGACCGATTGGAGTATGTCCAACAGATTTTTGTTCTTTTCGATGTCCTCTTTCACTTTACATCAACGGAAGTCTTTTCCAAAATTGGTATAAAAATTTTGGAATTAGACCCCCTTCGGTGGTCGATTTTTTGGTACTTTTAGAATCGACTTTTTTATTACTTTTAAAAAACTCACTTACGGGACACTGCTCTGACTCGTATTAAATTTGTTATGAACATAGAGGACAAGTGATTTCGTTCAAAAACAGCATAAAAAATCCAAGTATTTTTTTTTTCGAAAACAACCAAAGGATGGTATTTAACATTAATTACTTTTTTTAAAACTTAAGCTTTGACCGAGTAAATTTAAAACAAGTGGACCGATTGGAGTGAAACCAACACTTCTTTGTAGCTCTTTCACCTCCACCAACAGAAGTCCCATTGGTTCAATAACTTTAGAGATAGACCCCTTGGTGGTCGATTTTTGGGCAATTTTATAATTAACTTTTTTACAACTTTAAAAAAAATTTGAGTGTTTTTGCATTAATATGCCGTTCAACTATATAAAAACAAAACCTTTTTGCCTTAACGAAAGTTTTACTTATTCAGTTTAGTTCATATTTTCTTCCTTTCTCTCTCTCTCATCGATTTCTTCAGGTTTATTTAACTCTTCTCCATTCAAGCTTTACTATTCACCAATTTTTAATTATTTTGGTATCAATATTTTCAGATTCGCTTATGCAGCTCCTGCTTTAAGCGAATTTAATAAAACTTTTCCCAGTCTGTATTCTGATCACTTCAAGTTTGTTTTCACCATTTTCTTTCAACTCTTATTATTATTCCTATATCATCATGTTTTCTGTGTCTACTTTGTGTCGCATTTTAAGTTATAATCTCTTTCTTTTCTATCTGTTCGATTTCTTCATTGCTTAAAATTGACTGACAATATCTAAAGATGTAGAAAAATAATTAAAAACATCTCACAATTTTAATTTGAAGTTTTTGAAGAAATTCATATTTTCATTAAAAATTACTTAAATTTGACTTTGAATTTAATTAAAAAAAATGCAGAGGAATGACCAAAATCATCATAAAATTTCAATTTGGATTTTTTGATGAAATTACAGTTAGAATCAGGGCCAAAATCACTTAAAATTGAGTCAAAGTGGCCAAAAATTCAGAAAAATTACTCAAAGCGCCAAAACATTCCATCTTGGAGTTTTTGGAAAAATGCTGGTTTGGGGAAGAGCCAAGATCATTTAAAACTGACTCAAAACGTCCAAAAACTCAAAGCATCTAAAAAAAATTAATTGGGAATGTTTGAATAAACTTAAATTAGGATTCAGTTCAAAATCGCTTAAAGATAGCTTTAAGAGTTAAAAAAATACGAAAAATGACTCAAAGCCTTTAAAAATTCAAACTTGGTGTTCTTTAAAAAATGCTTGTTTGGACTACAGCAAAAGTTTTATTTTTCGAGTTTTTAGGCTATTTTGATCAAGTTTATAAATTTTTAAATTTGCTCCTCATTTTCAGATTTTCAAATTCTTCCACTTTTCTTAACTTCTGTTGTTTTTACCTTGGTGCTTTTTATTTATTTCCGTTCTTCTTGTTTTTGTATTCGTCATATTTCTATATTTTTATAATTCGTCATGTTTTGTTACATATTTTTGTCCTTTTATAATTTTTTCACCTAAGTAAATTGCACGTTGTATCGCTTTCATTATTTTGTAGACAATGTTCATATATTAAGGGCAATTTTTGGAATTATATATTCAAGTCTTGGAAAAAATATTAAATTAGATATTTCCTTGAATTTTTGAGTTACTCCCTTGAAATAAAGTTTGTATCCTTTTGTTAACTCGAGAATAAATTTTGATATTTTCTAGTGGTCGATTTTTGGAAACTTTTAGAATCGACTTTTTTACTACTTTTATAGAACTCATGGGACTACCCTGACTTGAATAAGTTTACTATGTTCATAGAGGATTCAAATCGTGTCATTTCGATCAAAAAACAATTTTCAGTTTTTTTTTTAAATAACCGAAAATAGCTATATGCCTGTTTTTCAAATTCCAAATTTGACGGCCTTTAACTTTAGAACAAGTGAATCGATTGGAGTGAATCCAAAAGTTTTTCGTTTTTCTCGATGTCCTCTTCCATTTCACAGCAAAGGAACTCTCATTGGTATTACAATTTTGAAAATAGCCCCTTTGGTGGTCGATTTTTGGACACTTTGAGGATCGACTTTCTTACTTCTTTAAACATTCTCACTTACGTGATTACTCTGGCTCGCATTAAGTGTATTACGTTCATAAGGAATTGAAATGATCTTGATTCGACTAAAAACGGTATTAAAAAAAAAAAAAATTTAAACTAACCAAAGTGATTTTTTCTTCTTTTCTTCTTCTCAAATTCGAACTTTGAAGGCGTATAACAACTGGACCGATTGGAGTATGTCCAACAGATTTTTGTTCTTTTCGATGTCCGCTTTCACTTTACATCAACGGAAGTCTTTTCCAAAATTGGTATTAAAATTTTGGAATTAGACCCCCTTCGGTGGTCGATTTTTTGGTACTTTTAGAATCGACTTTTTTATTACTTTTAAAAAACTCACTTACGGGACACTGCTCTGACTCGTATTAAATTTGTTATCAACATAGAGGACAAGTGATTTCGTTCAAAAACAGCATAAAAAATCCAAGTATTTTTTTTTTCGAAAACAACCAAAGGATGGTATTTAACATTAATTATTTTTTCTAAAACTTAAGCTTTGACCGAGTAAATTTAAAACAAGTGGACCGATTGGAGTGAAACCAACACTTCTTTGTAGCTCTTTCACCTCCACCAACAGAAGTCCCATTGGTTCAATAACTTTAGAGATAGACCCCTTGGTGGTCGATTTTTTGGGAAATTTTATAATTAACTTTTTTACTACTTTAAAAAAAAATTTGAGTGTCTTTTGCATTAATATGCCATTCAACTATATAAAAACAAAACCTTTTTGCCTTAACGAAAGTTTTACTTATTCAGTTTAGTTCATATTTTCTTCCTTTCTCTCTCTCATCGATTTCTTCAGGTTTATTTAACTCTTCTCCATTCAATCTTTACTATTCACAAAATTTTAATTATTTTGGTATCAATATTTTCAGATTCGCTTATGCAGCTCCTGCTTTAAGCGAATTTAATAAAACTTTTCTTAGTGTGTATTCTGATCACTTCAAGTTTGTTTTCACTATTTTCTTTCAACTCTTATTATTATTCCTATATCATCATGTTTTCTGTGTCTACTTTGTGTCGCATTTTAAGTTATAATCTCTTTCTTTTCTATCTACTCGATTTCTTCATTGCTTAAAATTGACTGACAATATCTAATGATGCAGAAAAATAATTAAAAACATCTCACAATTTTAATTTGAAGTTTTTGAATAGATTCAAATTTTCATTAAAAATTACTTAAATTTGACTTTGAATTTAATTAAAAAAATGCAGAGGAATGACCAAAATCATCATAAAATTTCAATTTGGATTTTCTGATGAAATTACAATTAGGATTAGGGCCAAAATCACTTAAAATTGAGTCAAAGTGGCCAAAAATTCAGAAAAATTACTCAAAGCGCCAAAATATTCCATCTTGGAGTTTTTGGAAAAATGCTGGTTTGGGGAAAAGCCAAGATCATTTAAAATTGACTCAAAACGTCCAAAAACTCAAAGCATCTAAAAAAAATTTAATTGGGAATGTTTGAATAAACTTAAATTAGGATTCAGTTCAAAATCGCTTAAAGATAGCTTTAAGAGTTAAAAAAATACGAAAAAATTACTCAAAGCCTTTAAAAATTCAAACTTGGTGTTCTTTAAAAAATGCTTGTTTGGACTACAGCAAAAGTTTTGTTTTTCGAGTTTTTAGGCTATTTTGATCAAATTTACAAATATTTAAATTTGCGCCTCATTTTCAGATTTTCAAATTCTTCCACTTTTCTTAACTTCTGTTGTTTTTACCTTGGTGCTTTTTATTTATTTCCGTTCTTCTTGTTTTTGTATTTCTCATATTTCTATATTTTTATAATTCGTCATGTTTTGTTACATATTTTTGTCCTTTTATAATTTTTTCGCCTAAGTAAATTGCACGTTGTATCGTTTTCATTATTTTGTAGACAGTGTTCATATATTAAAGGCAATTTTTGGAATTATAATTTCAAGTCCTGGAAAAAATATTAAATTAGATAGTTTCTTGAATTTTTGAGTTACTCTCTTGAAATAAAAAGTTTGTAGCCGTTTTTGTTAACTCGAGAATACATTTTGATCTTTTCTAGTGGTCGATTTTTGGAAACTTTTAGAATCGACTTTTTTACTACTTTTAAAGAACTCATGGGACTACTTTGACTTGAGTAAGTTTGCTACATTCACAGAGGATTGAAATCGTGTCATTTCGATCAAAAAACAATTTTCTGTTTTTTTTTTTAAATAACCGAAAGTAGCTATATGCCTGTTTTTCAAATTCCAACTTTGACGGCCTTTAACTTTAGAACAAGTGAATCGATTGGAGTGAATCCAAAAGTTTTTTATTTTTCTCGATGTCCTCTTGCATTTCCCAGCAAAGGAACTCTCATTGGTATTACAATTTTGAAAATAGCCCATTCGGTGGTCGATTTTTGGACACTTTGAGTATCGCCTTTCTTACTTCTTTAAAAATTCTCACTTACGTGATTACTCTGGCTCGCATTAAGTGTATTACGTTTATAAAGGATTGAAATGGTCTTATTTCGACTACAAACGGTATTAAAAAAAATTTTTTTTGAAACTAACCAAAGTGAAGAATAAATTTAAAACAAGTCGACCGATTGGAGTGAAACCAACACTTCTTTGTAGCTCTTTCACCTCCACCAACAGAAGTCCCATTGGCTCAACAACTTTAGAGATAGACCCCTTGGTGGTCGATTTTTGGGCAATTTTAGAATCAACTTATTTACTACTTTAAAAAAAAAATGCTTTGGTTGCCATTTTTACCATCCTTCGCCAATAGTGCCTAACTCATACCACAGTACATTTTCAATTATTGCTCTTAATAAAACCTTTTTTTGGAGAAAATTCTCATTCTAAGATATTCATCTAGAAATGGCTTTATTGTTGAAACTTGGGGCTCCCCTGGGCAGATGATGACGACCCTGGTTATTGTGGTGAAGACTCACCCACTGTTGACCCAGTGTTGCCGATCTTTTTACCCTTTCACTTTGCAAATAAAATATATTTCTTTAACTAAAAGTACCAGGAAATATCTTATACAATAATTAATACATTACTGTAATGGAATAGATGGCCAATACAGAAATAATTTTTGTTTCTTTTTAAAGAACAGTAATAAATATGGCAACTGCGCATTGGCCTAACGGTTGCGAAGGTTTATTCACATTTGTTCCACTGATTAATCACTATTCTCTAAAAAGTATTTATTTCAGCATCTACTTCTTCAGATTTTCTTATACATCCCAAGCTAACTGAAGATAATGAAGCATTTCTCACTTGTATATCCAGTCGTCTAACTGAGGAGGTCTAGAAGGCCAAGAAATTGACCATTACAAACAATTTTTCAAACAACCATCCGAATTTGAGAAAATCTACCCATGGGGAGCCCTACATCCCACATAGCCCCGGAGTTACGGTAAAGACGACAAATTCGTGAATCTGTGAAAAACTGCATGTTTCGGACGTGCCCCCCCCCCCCCCCCCACGCACCCGCACATACCACCAAACCAACCACATTTTTGGAAAGCTCGTTTATTTCTGTATCTACGCGCAATACTGCTAAATCCCGTCAAATTAGTGGTTTAAGAGTTATGAGCGTCAGAACCCAAAAAAATACAAATTTCTACGCCCAAAATTGAAAAATATGAGATCCTTATAATCCTCGCTGGCGTTCGGATAAAAAGGCACATACCGTTGCGGTCAGTTGGTCTCATTTTAGCCTGATTTGAAAGAACAGAGCACACACTGGTTATTATGTAACCATAGGGTTTAGTGCAATTAGATTAATTGCAAAGGAATTATCTAAACTACTAGTTCGCAGCTACTTGTATCGTCAATGATCCCACATATTGTCTTGAGCAACTCTTTACATCAGTAGTTTTATTGAGAAACTGTTCCAAGTTGAGTTACACCTTCCCAAGTGTGACTTGTTTTGAATTGAGTGAGTTCAGTGATCCAAGAAGGAATACAAATATCCCGTACAAAGGGACAAAGAATCATAAAAAATTATGTATAAGAGGAGCAAGTCATGCTGCTTTAAATATATCTTACTTCTAAGCATACATGTTAAAGCTAAAAGTATGTTACAGATCGCATGAGGGTAAAGCTGGTAGGCATAAATTTGTAACCAAAAGATAAGGGAGAGAGGAAGCTGGTGGCCGCTCGACCCTTAGCCCAAATTTGAAATCCCCGAGCTAAAATATGGCTCTTTCGTGTTTTAATTAGAGAAAGCTTTTTTTCTACGACTATTGAGTAATAGATTAATTACTATTTTGATATTAGAACAGTAATTATCTGTATTACCCATTCTAAACCGTGAGTAATAATTACTCACTGCTGTGTGGACCAATAAGATCAATTTTAGGTTCAAACCCAATATTAATTATAGGACCAATCGACATATTCTTTTAAGCCGATTCTACATCTGTAAAACATACAACTGTTGCTCAAATTCATTTTCTGCCCGAGAACATCCAGACTTACATAAGTGTATGTAGTTGTGCAGGCAGATAGACTCAATTTTTTTGTTTTGCACAAAAATTTTGACAGTAAACGTCTTTTTTGGCGATATTATTATTGTAATTGTGAAGTCTAAATTTGGCTTTACGTGTATTAAATGGCGCATCCGCTGTGCGTTGTCATGGAAACCGGTGGCAACAGACAGATAAACAAGCCGTTGAAACAAATCCGTCACATGTGATTATTGACAATTAGTGCCAGCGTATTTTAAAACATTAACCACAATGTTGAATTCAACTTCATCTCAAGCACAGGAAATCCTCTTAAGCGATGCTGACGAAGAAATCGGGGGAACACCACCAATTATTAAGGAAGCTGCTAAATTAACAAGACTAAACTTGCTGCCTGAAAAATCTTGCCACAAATATGAGATGGTATACTCAAATTTCATGGACTGGAGGAGCAAAAGTAATGCCAGATCGTTTTCGGAAGACGCTGTGTTAGTGTGTTTTCAAGAACTGTCGCAACAATGAAGTTAATATTGAAGGATATTGTAGGCTTCGGGCATATTTAAAACACAAGTCTGAGGGATACTTTCCAATAAAGGCCAAAACTTTGACGGCTTTGAACATTAACAAATTTATTGAAGAAGCTCCTGATGATATACACCTTGCAACAAAGGTAATTTGAATTAGTTGATGTTTTTACGATCTAAAAAAAAATAATGGTTACAAAAATTTTAGGTTGCGCTCATTATGGGTCTAATGGGAGCATGCCGTACCAATGAACTATATTCAATGCAAATGAGCCATTTTCAAGATCTAGGCACAGCGTTTCTAATCGCGATTCCAAATACAAAAACCAAAATCGTTCGAAAATTTACAATGACGGAAAAATTCTATGAAATTTGCAAAAGGTACATCAGTCTTCGTTCTAGCAGTGTCAAATGCCCACCATTTTTTTTTCTTAAATTTTCAAAACGGAAAATGTACAACTTTGAAAATCGGTATTAACAAATTTGGACAAATGGGAAAGCAAATTGCTACATTTCTGAAGCTGGAAAATCCAGAAATGTATACGGGTCACATGTTTCGGCGGTCCTCGGCAACGTTGCTCGCAGATTCCGGAGGATACATCACCACATTGAAAAGGCATGGTGGCTGGAAGTCGACATCTGTCGCGGAAGGATATATTGACGACTCCGTGAAAAACAAAAATCATAACATATTAAATAATGAAGATATTAATTTAGATATTAATAACATTCCTTCATTAACTTTTAATAACTGTTCCGGAATAACAATTAATATTAATTATTCCCGTCAAAACGAATAATAAGTTATAAGTAGGTACCTCAAAAAAGTATTCGAAACAGCTAATACATCTAATTATAATAATGTTTTTCTAGGTATATCAAAGTTTCTATAATTTTTTTACGAACTTAATTTGACGTTGTAATGTTTATGAATTATTGCAAGTAATTCAGTTAAAAAATAAAATTCATTCAAGATCTCGTAAATTTGACAACGTTGCAATGATTTAAAAAAGTTTGTAATGTAGTTCAGTGTGATCAAGTGTTGATGATGACTCAACAATCCAAGTGATATCTCCTTTGGTTCTCCAGATATGTCTAAGGGACCATCGACTATGAATCGCCCTGTATAGTATAGTCGTAGAAAAAGTATGATATTTGACTCGCATATAATGGCTATTACTCACTCGATATATTACTACACTCGCCTTCGGCTCGTGTAGCAAACTTTATCTTCGTGAGTAATAGCCAGCATTATATGCTCATTAAATAATATACTATTATCTACCATTCTAAGCCTCGTTGATTATTTTTATTGCTGGCATTTGTCACTCTTGATAAGGGCAGTGATTAAAAAAAAGTCCCGGGTCTAAACAACAAACTGTTCCCGAAAATTACCCGCAATTAGCTACCTGCTACCAGAGGCATTATCGATTGAGTACACACCACTCTTCGTGCTTTCACGTATTAGTAAATGGATTTCCAAAAGCACTCCAAGTAGCAATTTGCCAAGGAGGCCATCAGACGCCAACCGATACCCGTCTAAACTTCCATTTGAACTGGCGGAGTTATTATTGACCTTTATAATAGCCCCTTAGCCACTCCATGTCGATCGGGGCACTCACTTATTACCCCACAAGCTGACGTATCTATTAACTTAGAGTTTGGTTAATCAGAAAATGGATTCGGAGCGGGGATGCACTTGTCTGGAAAGCCGCATTTATCTTTCCAGGCTATGGACGAAAATTTTATAAAATCGTTAAACAAACTGTTCATTAAGGCAATCGGTAAAATCGACTTCGAGAAAATTACTGTGGAATTAAAGTTGAAGAAACTGAAAAGTGGCGACTGCAAAGAAAAACAAGAACAGCTGCACCTCGAACCCAATTTAAACTTTTTTGACTTGATTAAAAATTTAACTTTGCATAAGTTGGGAGTGGCGTTGGCGCAATTTTCTTCGGCAAATTGGGAAACGTAATAATAATTATAATACAAAAGGATTACGAGTTGGCCGCTTATCTTTTCCTCCTACTTTTCAAAACTTAAGGCACGTTTAATTTAAAGTTTTCTGTTCCATAGCAAGCGCGAAACATAGTTTACTCTTGCTCACATTTCCACCCCGAGCATTAACTTCTTGGAAATAAGAGCTTAAATTCATTATTCTCCTCTAGTGGAATTCGTTTACACTTTTTTGTATTTGACGAATGCCTTAAAACGTTTGAAATGTGTCTTTCCTCCTTACAGTGAACGCAATAGATTTAATTGGTATTGTATGCAAAGTTTGAGCGACAAAAACTCAAGTAAACGTTATTACGAAATCAGAGGGAGAAACAATAGTCATTGTGCCGTTTTATTGTTCTTCAAATCTGACAAGGAAAACGGTGGTTGGGTGGCAGGCAGCAATTAGCTTTGTCAACGCCTGTTCTCTGAAAAGGTCTGCAACACTAATCAGTGCTAAACAATCCTTTGGTCGGTAATTAAATGCAGAAACTGTTAATAAAATTTTGCATCAAACAAAAGCTGTCCACAAAAAAAATCACAGCCTTGTTCATGTAGGGTAGCCATGCAGAGACTTCAATTTAGACCCACTTTTCAGCTCAGATTTAAACTCCAACTGAAGTAAACTTTCAGATTTGACATAATATTTCATTATTAACCTTAAAACTGGGTTATGAAAAATCTTTGCCCTAATCTTAATTGAATTTTTCCACATTTTGACTCCAATTTAGTATTTTTTAAAACTTTGGGTCATTTTTAACCGATTTTGGCATTAGCCCTGATTTTTTCCAAAAATTCCATATTTGCATCTTTAGGCGCATTAATTTATTTTTTTTAAAGATTTTTGCCCTAATTTTGACCTGATTTTTTCCAAAAACTTTTAATTTGGTTACCGAGTTTCGCATCAACTCTATCCTGACTCTCCCGCAATAGTGTAGAAGATTGCTGAGATGCTAATTAGAAGATTAAGCCTAATTTTGTTCCAAATTTAAATGTCTCCAAAAACAACCAAAATTTACATTTCTCTTTCTGCATGATGTTGATCATTTTATCGTTTAAGTTAATTCTAACCTGCGGTTTTCCAAAACAAAAATCCAAATTGGCATTTTCAGTCGCTTTAGGTGATTATTAAAAGATTCTGCAAGATAGTAACTTGAGTTTTTTCAAACTACACAAAATGCGTATTTCTACACACTTTGTGTAACTTTTCAAAGACTTTTGGCTGTAGTCCTAATGTGACTTTCTCAAAAAACACCAAATTTTCGTTTTGAGGCGTGTTTAGCAAAATTTCGCTTATTTTGATTTTTCAAAAAATTGTCTTTACCTAAAACAACAAATAAAAAGTTTTGAAACAACTATGCCTGGTTTGACTCCTGGTTGATGTTCGCCAAAAAACCTGAAAATTCGCATTTTCAGACAACTCGTACTGAAGTATAACTCTTAGATTTAACATAATATTTCATTGATTAATGGGGACGGTCACGAGTGATTTATTGCTCTATTTATTTAGAACGCAGTTATTTACTATCTTTTTTTTTCGTTATAACGTTTATATTTCTTCTAAGAATGTTCTAGGCTTTTCTGTATTTTTGGGATTTTGTATAAAAGGCGAATAGCGCCGGCGTTAGTAGTAGCCTTATTTAATCGAGCTATAAACACCAAACGATAATAGAATGCTATAATGTGTTAAGTAATGAGGTATTTAGTTTTCGAATTGTACTTGTGTGTATTTGTGGGATAAATAAATAGTGTTTTCGTGCAAAATCGCTACACTGGAATTATTGAACCCTGAGTTCGCAACAATTGATGTCAAAAGTGCGATTCCAGTGGGAATTTGAGGACTGAGGATTACGATGATTTATCTTTGACCTAAATACCTGAACTAACCGTAATCCTTAACCTGAATTTTTCCAAATGTTCCACATTTGCGTTTTTAGAAACCAAGTCATTTATTAATGACTTTAGTCTCACTTTTCACCATATTTTTTTCAAAAACTATCGATTTGCATTTTTAGACGCTTTGAGTAATTTTTGACTGATCTTGGCTTTGACTCTAACCTGATTCGCATTTCGATTTGTTTCGAGTCAAATTTTATTTATTTTAGTTAAAAAAAGTATTTTTTTTTTGAAAACCACAAATTAGGAGATTTGAGTCACTTTTTCCAAATTAGGTCTTAAAATTTAGTTTCTCCAAAAAACAACAAGATTTGCATTTTTAGTCGATGTCGTTAATTTTTCCTGAATTCTAATCTGAATCTTTCCAAAGGTTTCAGATTTGCACTTTTAGAGGCATTTAACGATTTTTTTCAAGATCTTCTAATTTGGCCGTTAGACGCTTTGCGTAATTTTCAACCGATCTTCGTCTTAATCCTAAGTTGAGGGGCATTTTAATGTAGTTTTAGCCAAATTTCATTTATTTTATTAAAAATGTAATTTTCCAAAAACTTCAAATTCCAATTTTTAAAAGCGTTGCGAAATTTTCAACCGATTTTTGTCCTAATCCTTAACCTGAGTTTTTCAAAAAAATCCACATTTCCGTTTTAGACGCAATAAGTATTTTTTTAAAAATCTTACACCAAATTTTAACCTGCTTTTTTTAAAAAAAACTTCTGATTTGCCACTTCAGACGCTTTGAGTAATTTTTAACCGATCTTTTTTTTAATCCTGATCTAATTTGCACTTTTAGACAATTTGAGTAATGTTTAACTGATCTCGGCTTTAATTCTAACCCAATATGTATTTTGAGGCGTTTTGAGCCACAATACGTTTTAAATTTGAGTTTATCCAAAAACAACAAGAATTGCGTTTTTTCTCGAGGTTGGTAATTTTTAATCGATTTTTGCCCTATTTCTAACCTGAACTTCCTACAGACTCCAAATTTTGCATTCTTAAACGGTTTGGGTCACTTTTAACCGATTTTAGCCTTAATATAATATATTTTTCTTCCAAAAGTTTACCATTTGCATTTTTATAGACGTATAAAGTCATTTTTTTAAATGATTTTGTTTCTAATTTTAACCTGATTTTCCCAGTCAAATTTTAAAATTTTCCAAAATCTTTTAATTGGCCCCTTTAGACGAGTAATTAGAAAAATCAGAAGAAGAAACAATTAGAAAAAAAAACAGTAAATTAGAAAAATGTTTGTCATATTCTTCCAAATTTGTTTTAAAATTAATTTTCTCCAACAACAACAAGATATGCATTTTTTTTGTCGATGTGGGTAATTTTTAGTCGATTTTCGCCCTGAATCTGACCTGAACATTTTCACAGCTTCTAAATTTGCATTTTTAAACGCTTTGGGTCGTTTTGAACCGATTTTGGTCTTAATCTTTAACATCAATTTTTCCAAAAGTTATATGTTCATTTGCATTTTTAGCCTCTTTAGACTAACCTGAAGTCTTTTTCATAAAAAAACAAATTTGCATTTTGTTTTGTGTTTTGAGCAAAATTTCATTTATTTCAGCAAAAAATATAACTTAAAAAAAAATCGCATTTATACGCGTTATTTTCTGTTGATTTTAGCCTTAATTGTAAACTACATTATCTAAAAATTCTAAATTCGCATTTTTTAGACGCTTTAGGTTATTTTTTTGAACAATATTGGCCATAATCATAACCTGAACTTTTCAAAACTCTCCAAATATGTACTTTTACATGCTTTGAGCCATTTTTTTAAGATTCTTGTTCGAAATCTTAATATGACGTTCTCGAAAAACACCAAATTTTTGTTTTTTGAGGTTCCAAAAATTTCCCCAAAACATCAAAATACGCAACTTTTAGATTTGAAATAATATTTTATTGTTTACCTAAATGTTATACTTTAAACCTGGATTAGAAAGATTTTGGCCCTAATCCTAATTTGAATTTTTTCTAAAGTTCCAAATTTGCATTCTTGGACGCATTAAGTTAATTTTAAGTGTTTTTTTTGCCGTAATTGTAACACGAATTTTTTCCAAGCTTTAGTTTGTCTTTTTAGGCGCCTTGAGTTATTTCTAACTTATTATTCTTTAATCCTAACCTGACTCTCTTGCAAAATAACAAATTTGCATTTTGATGCGTTTTCAGCCAAATTTCATTTTTATTAGTCTGAACATGTACTTTTTCCGAAAACAACTAATTAGAAGGCTTGGGCCTGCTTTTGCCCTAAAACTGAGCTTCCTCAAAAAACAAAAAAAAACTCCATAAACACAAAAAAATGCAGTTTCTATTTTAGCACTAATTCGAACCTGCATTTTTCTAAGAACTTTCCCTCTCTTTGCGTTATTTTTTAAAAGATATTGGCTCTAATCACAACCTGAACGTTTCAAAAATCTCCAAATATGTATTTTTACAGGCTTTTTGACTTGTTAAAATTTTTATCAATTTCTCAAAAAACAGTATGTTTTTGTTTTCAGGTTCCAAAATTGGATTTCCGCAAAACATCAAATTGTGCACTTTTAGACAGTGTGGGTTTACTAGTATAACTTTTAGATTTGACATAATATTTCATTGTACCTCAAAGTTATACTTTACACCTGGGTTAGAAAGGTTTTGGCCCTAAACCAATTTTGTTTTTTTTTCGCCCATTTAAAATTTGCAGTTTGGGTTATTTTTAACCGATTTTTGCCCAAATGGTGATTTAATTTTTTCCAAAAGTTCCACGTTTGCCTCTTTATACGTATTAAGTAATTTTTTTAATGATTTTGGTCCTATTTGTAAATTGTTTTTTCCAAAAACTTTTAATTTGCCTCTTTACGGTTTGAGTAACTTTTAACCGATCTTGGCCTTAATCCTAATTTGCTTTGCAAGTTGATGCGTTTTGAGCCAAATTTCATTTATTTTAACAAAAATTCTGTTTAAAATATTGGATTTCTCCAAAAACAACATGTTTTGCATTTTTTGTTGATGTGGAATTTTTTAGTCGATTTTAGCCCTATTTCTTATCTGTTTTCCACAGCTTCCAAATTTGCATTTTTAAACGCTTTGAGTCGTTTTGAACCGATATTGGTCTTAATTTTTAACCTCAATTTTTCCAAAAATTATATGTTCATTTGCATTTTTAGCCTTTTTAGACTAACCTGAACTCTTTTCAAAATACCAAATTTGCATTTTGTTTTGTGTTTTGAGCAAAATTTCATTTATTTCAGCAAAAAATATAACTTAAAAAAAAAATCGCATTTATACGCGTTATTTTCTATTGATTTTAGCCTTAATTGTAAACTACATTATCTAAAAATTCTAAATTCGCATTTTTTAGACGCTTTAGGTTATTTTTTTGAACAATATTGGCCATAATCATAACCTGAACTTTTCAAAACTCTCCAAATATGTACTTTTACATGCTTTGAGCCATTTTTTTAAGATTCTTGTTCGAAATCCTAATATGACGTTCTCGAAAAACACCAAATTTTCGTTTTTTGAGGTTCCAAAGATTTCCCCAAAACATCAAAATACGCAACTTTTAGATTTGAAATAATATTTTATTGTTTACCTAAATGTTATACTTTAAATCTGGATTAGAAAGATTTTGGCCCTAATCCTAATTTGAATTTTTTCTAAAGTTCCAAATTTGCATTCTTGGACGCATTAAGTTAATTTTAAGTGTTTTTTTTTGCCGTAATTGTAACACGAATTTTTTCCAAGCTTTAGTTTGTCTTTTTAGGCGCCTTGAGTTATTTCTAACTTATTATTCTTTAATCCTAACCTGACTCTCTTGCAAAATAACAAATTTGCATTTTGATGCGTTTTCAGCCAAATTTCATTTTTATTAGTCTGAACATGTACTTTTTCCGAAAACAACTAATTAGAAGGCTTGGGCCTGCTTTTGCCCTAAAACTGAGCTTCCTCCAAAAACAAAAAAAAACTCCATAAACACAAAAAAATGCAGTTTCTAGACAATGTGAGTAATTTTTAATCGATTTTAGCACTAATTCGATCCTGCATTTTTCTAAGAACTTTCCCTCTCTTTGCGTTATTTTTTAAAAGATATTGGCCCTAATCACAACCTGAACGTTTCAAAAATCTCCAAATATGTATTTTTACAGGCTTTTTGACTTTTTAAAAATTTTATCAATTTCTCAAAAAACAGTATGTTTTCGTTTTCAGGTTCCAAAATTGGATTTCCGCAAAACATCAAAATGGGCACTTTTAGACAGTATGGGTTTACTAGTATAACTTTTAGATTTGACATAATATTTCATTGCACCTCAAAGTTATACTTTACACCTGGGTTAGAAAGGTTTTGGCCCTAATCCAATTTTGTTTTTTTTTCGCACATTTAAAATTTGCAGTTTGGGCTATTTTTAACCGATTTTTGCCCAAATGGTGATTTAATTTTTTCCAAAAGTTCCACATTTGCCTCTTTATACGTATTACGTAATTTTTTTAATGATTTTGGTCCTATTTGTAAATTGTTTTTTCCAAAAACTTTTAATTTGCCTCTTTACGGTTTGAGTAACTTTTAACCGATCTTGGCCTTAATCCTAATTTGATTTTCAAATTGATGCGTTTTGAGCCAAATTTCATTTATTTTAACAAAAATTCTGTTTAAAATATTGGGTTTCTCCAAAAACAACATGTTTTGCATTTTTTGTGGATGTGGAATTTTTTAGTCGATTTTAGCCCTATTTCTAACCTGAACTTTTCCACAGCTTCCAAATTTGCATTTTTAAACGCTTTGGGTCATTTTGAACCGACTTTGGACTTAATCCTTACGCTCAATTTTTCCAAAAATTCCACATTCGCCTTTTTAGACGTACTAAGTTATTTTTAAACGATTTTGGCGTTTATTTTAACCTGATTTTTTACACAAACCTTTCAATTTGTCTTAATCCAAACCTGACTCTATCTCAAAATACCGAATTTGCATTTTGTTCTGCTTTTGAGCAAACTTTCATTTATTTTAGGCAAAAAGTGTAATTTTTTAAAAAACAAAAAAAATCATTTATGAGGGTTATTTTCTATTGATTTTAGCCCTAATTGTAAACTACGTTTTCCAAAATTTCTAAATTCGCATTTTTTTACGCTTCAGATTATTTTTTTTCAATGATATTAGCCCTAATCATAACCTGAACTTTTCAAAACTCCTCAAATATGTACTTTTACACGCTTTGAACCATTTTTTTAAGATTTTTATCCGAAATCCTAATATGACTTTCTCGAAAAACATTAAATTTCCTTTTTGAGGTTCCAAAATTGACTTTCCCCAAAACATAAAAAAATATGCAACTTTAAGATTTGACATAATGTTTTAATGTTTACCTAAAAGTTATACTTTAAACCTGGGTTAGAAAGATTTTGGCCCTAATCCTAAGTTGAATTTTTTCAAAAACTCTAAGGTTTCAGTTTGGGTTGTTGTTAACCGATTTTGGCCTTAATTCTTAATCTAGATTTTTTCAAAAGTTCCAGATTTGCATTCTTGGACGCATTAAGTTAATTTTAAGTGGTTTTTTTCCGAAAGTGTAACCTGATTTTTTTAAAAAGCTTTGTTTTGTCTTTTTAGACGCTTTAAGTTATTTTTAACTTATTTTGGCTTTAATCCTAACCTGACTCTCTTGCAAAATAAAAAAAATGCCTTTTGATGCGTTTTCAGCCAAATTTCATTTGTATTAGTCTGAACATGTACTTTTTCCAAAAACAACAAATTAGAAGGCTCCAGCCTGCTTTTGCCTTAAAATTGAGCTTCCTTCAAAAACAAAAACAAATCTCGAAAAATGAAAAAAATTGCAGTTTACAGACAATGTGGGTAATTTTTAGTTTATTTTAGCACTAATTCGAACCTGCGTTTTTCTAAGAATTTTCCTTCACTTTGTGTGTAAAAGCGGTTGGCCCTAATCACAACCTGAACGTTTCAAAAATTTCCAAATGTGTATTTTTACAGGCTTTAAGTCATTTGTTAAAGATTCTTATCCAAAATCTTTCTCAATAGACACTCAATTTTTCGTTGTCAGATCCGAAAATTGAATTTCCTCCCAAAACATCATAATAGGCATTTCTAGACAATGTGGGTTTACACTCGACCTAAAGTAAAACTTTTAGATTTGTCAAAATATTTTATTGTTTACCTAAAAGTTTTTTTTAAACTGGGTTAGAAAGATTTTGGCGCTAATCCTATTTTGTTTTTTTTGACACACTCCAAATTTGCAGTTTGGAGTGTGTGAAACCGATTTTTGCCTTAATTCTTAACCTACATTTTCCCAGAACCTTTAAGTTTGCATTTTTAGATGCATTAAGTCCGTTTTAAGCGATTTGGCCCTACTTTTAACTAGAATTTTTCCAAAAGCTGCTGTTTGCCTCTTTAGACGTTTGAGTAACTTTCAACAAATCTCAAATCCTAAATAGATTTGCATTTTGATGCATTTTAAGCCAAATTTCTTTTGTTTTAACAAACAAAAACTACCGATTAGAAGATTTAAGGCAACTTTTTCCAGTTTTGTTTTAAATTTGAGTTTTTCCAAAATTGGGATTTGGGTAATTTTTTCATAAATTACATAAATAAAGTTTAAAATGATATTTATTAATTAAAAAATCCAGAATACCCCAGTTTCATGTCCTCTACTCTTAACGCCACGTTTTGAATGTATGGGGTGTTCATTAGAAAAGTTCATCTAGTAGGCTACGAATTTTTGACAGCAAAAAGGTGACATAGTTAAAGTAAATGGGCTTCTTTCTGTTCCCCCATGCTTTTCTTTTGAAATTTGACAACTAACTAGAAGACGTTTTTAAATGAGCACCTCTATATTCGACAATTTGAATTATGCTTGGTACAGTCGTAAACCATAGGTAATAACGAGCGCCATATGTTTCGCTGAGTCGGCATTTTTTACTGCATGTAACGCAGATACTGACCATGAATCGCTTCATAGATCGATTAATGTATCTACCTCACATGCAGTACTTCGGTCTAACACCATAACCGAATGCTATGAAGCTTGAGATCAAAAATTGATTTCTGGTTCTTAGCCCTAATATACGGGGTGGTCATTATAAAACTTCATCTAGTTGGCTGTGAAATGTCAAAAGAAAAGGATGGAGAAACAAAAGTTCATTTGCTTGGATTATGTCATCCTTTTCTGTCAAAATTTCATAGCCTGTTAGATGAAGTTTTATAATGAACACTCCGTACATATATGTAAGAATGACACAGCACATCTAGTGCCATCGCCGGGTGGACTTTTGGCTTTAAACTTTCGATAATTGAGGTGCGAGATCATCAGAGTGAACCCAACTGACGAGCTCTAGTAGGAGCAAAACGCGTCCTGGGAGATAACGCTCTGATGATCGCTTTCAGTTTTCTCAATTTTTCAAAAACGAACTAGGTAATTGTTTTTTTTTTCAGAGACTTAAGAAGATTTTATATGACTGTACCATATTCCATTGTTTTCTGCATCTTACATTGCCATGGAATTTACCCTGTATAACATCGACGGCAATTGTCGTTTACTTGTCGTCAAAACAGATACGCTAAATACAGAATTGGAAGGTGATGAACTAAAATTGGCAATTTGAAAGCTGGCCAATAAGATCCTTTGACATGTTTTTTTTAACCAATACAGTGAAACTAATTACTAACTGGTATTTTTAGTCGCAATTGTCTCCAATAAGCTTTAGGATTTTGTCAACTTGAAGTTGCGTCGTTGTCAATTTTCAATACGTTCATCAACGTTTTAAGTGGAGTAAAAGAATTCCAAAATGCCGAAATTAATCGACAAGAAAATTCGATTATTTATAAAAAAGTGCTTTCCAAAAAAAGATTTGCAATATTTTTAAGGTAAGTACGGAGATCAGTATAAATTTATTTGTATTGCCTCTAGGACCTAGTTGAGGACTGGAAATATTACTAAATATTTTCATTCATAAGCTGTTAATAATGATTTAAGTATAAAAGTATTATAATAAATATAATAAATAGTTTATTTATTTAGCCGTAGCTATATACATAAAACAAAGTTACAAATGAAATTCAAACCCAATTGCAGAATTATACTAAGCTAATTTTAGATCAGTTATCATAATTACAATAAAAACAGCTAATATTTGGACAATACATAGCTCCTCATGGATATCTTAAACATATTTAAGCTTGTACACGTTTTCAGTTCACCCGGCATAGAATTGAACTCATAGAGTCCTCTACACAAAACGGTACTGGCCATTTGTTCTGTATTACATCTATGTGACAATATAAAATCATCCCTGTTTCTGGTGCCATAATCACGAACGCTACTAAAGTTTGTTGTTTTTTTTGACATACATAGTGTGGTAGCAATTCATTTTTTAATTTATAAATAAACAGAAATACGTTGCACATTATTCTTTGTTTCACTGATAATATACTAAGAACATTTAACATCATATTTATTGGGGTATACCTATTACACTTAAGTATCACACGCATTGCCCTATTCTGTACAATCTGCAATTCATTAATTGTGTAATTTGGCACACTGTAGAACAGTGTGCTGCAATAGTCCAAGTGAGGAGCAGCAATAGAATTATACAGTAAAAACTTCGTATAAAATGATAAGTTCCTTCCAACTCTCGCCAAAAAATTACTTTTCTTGAATATTTTCTAATTACATACTGCGCATGTGTTTGAAAGGTTAAATGGTTGTCAAAAATAACCCCCAGATATTTTATTTGTTTGTCAAAGCTTAACTGTTGGTTATTTAGCCTAATGTTTGTACCATTATAATCTAGTCTAGAGATCAGATGCTTCTTCCCAAAAATAAAAAATTTTGACTTTTTTACATTAACACTTAAACTATTATTACAAAGCCATCTATACAAGGTGTTAATGTCATGATTATCATTGAGCTGTAATTGATTTATATCCTGTCCTGTTAAATAAATCATTGTATAGTCTGCAAACAACTCAATTTTTGAATAATTCAATATGTTAACAATGTCATTAATATAGAGTATAAACAATAAGGGACCGAGCACCGTTCCTATCAGACCCAATGTATGTAAACCGAACTCCTCGGTTTACATACATTGGGTCTGATATGCTATTTTTGAACTTTACCACTTGAGTTCTATTATTTAGATAACTCTCGAACCATTGCACAACTGTACCCTTAAAACCCATATTAAATATTTTTTTAATCAATATGTCTCTATCTATTGTTTCAAACGCTCTTCTGAAATCTAGAAATACGGCCAGCACATAGTTATTTCTATCGATACATTTACGAAATTCGTCACAGATATTAACAACTACAGTTTCACAGGAATGTCCTTGCCGAAATCCAGATTGGTTGGTCACTATTATTCGATGTGTGTCACAGTAGTTTTGAATTTGCTCTTTAACTGCCATTTCCAACAGTTTTTCATAAACCGGCACATTGTTAATCGGTCTGAACTCCGAGCAAAGATTTGTGTTTGACACCTTTGGAACCGGCACAACAGTAGAGCACTTCCAATCCTCAGGAAACACACCACTTGCAAGCGATGCATTAACAATATCTAATCTTTCCTTCCTTCCTATCTTCTGTTTGCAGTTACGTCAAGGATGTCCCTGAAGACCCTCGTTGATATACCACTCTCACCTCCTCCAACATTTTTCATTGACTTAACGTGCTTCTTAAGATCACTCATAGTTACTTCTCTGAATTTATTCATTGATGATTGCAGTACTGAAACGTTGTTAGAAGTTTCTTGCGGCTCTATGAACTTCGGAAACAATCTGTTCAATGCTACAAATAAAATACTGATTAAAATTATTGGCAATACACTTCTCATCAGTAACTAGACCGTGTTCAAAGTTGATAGCATCCGGTAATGTTTGATTTTTTTCTGGAAGAAGCGTTTTTAAACTCCTCCACAATTCATAGGAGTTTTTCTTGTTGTTATCAATTTTTCGACATAGAAATAACTTTTTTCCAATTTAATGTGCTTAGTAATGTTGTTTCTGAACCTAAACGTAAAAATGTAGCTGAACCAACCTTACCAGGAAAACTAGAACTGGACTAACCTTTATCCGGATGGACTAACCAGGAAATGAACTAACCAGACCTAACCTGAACTAACCGAAATATAACCTGTTTTAAAAATTAAAACGGGTCTAGCTTTCATATTATTCTCTGCCCCTAACATAAAGAGAAGAACTGAACTAACATAAGCTAGTGTAACCTAAGCGTCAAAAATGTAACTGAACTAACCTAACCAGGGAAACTAGAACTGAACTAAACTGAACTAACCAGAATTTACCTGAAGTAACAAAAAGTTAACCTGTTCTAAAAATAAAAAAATAGCGGGTCCGAAAGGGCCCGCCTTTTATATTATTCTCTAACCCTAACTTAAGGAGTACAACTGAACTAACCTGAGTTAGCCTAACCTAAACGTAAATTGTGTAACTGAACTAAACTAACAAGAAAAACTAGAACTGGACTAATCTGAAGTAACGAGACCTCACCTGAAGTAACAGAAAGTTAACCTGTTCTAAATATTTAAAAAAAGCGTATTTTATATTACTCTCTACCCCTAACATAAAGGGTAGAACTGAACTAACCTGAGCTAACCTAACCTAAACGTAAAAGTGTAACTGAACCAACCTAACCAGGAAAACTTGAAATGGACTAACCTGAACTAACCAGACCTAACCTGAACTAACCGAAACATAACTTGTTTTAAAAATTAAAACGGGTCTAGTTTTCATATTATTCTCTGCCCCTAACATAAAGAGTAGAACTGAACTAACCTAATCTAGTCTAACCTAAGCGTCAAAAATGTAACTGAACTAACCTCACCAGGGAAACTAGAACTGAACTAACCTGAACTAAACTAAACGTAAATAGTGTAACTGAACTAAACTAACAAGGGAAACTAGAACTGGACTAACCTGAAGTAACGAGACCTCACCTGAAGTAACAGAAAGCCAACCTGTTCTAAAAATTTAAAAAAAGCTCATTTTATATTTTTCTCTACCCCTAACATAAAGGGTACAACTGAACTAACCTGAGCTGACCTAACATAAACGTAAAAATGTAACTGAACCAACCTAACCAGGAAAACTAGAACTGGACTAACCTTTATCCGGATGAACTAACCAGGAAATGAACTAACCAGACCTAACCTGAACTAACCGAAACATAACCTGTTTTAAAAATTAAAACGGGTCTAGTTTTCATATTATTCTCTGCCCCTAACATAAAATAAAATAAAGGGAAGAACTGAACTAACATAAGCTAGTCTAACCTAAGCGTCAAAAATGTAACTGAACTAACCTAACCAGGGAAACTAGAACTGAACTAAACTGAACTAACCAGAATTTACCTGAAGTAACAAAAAGTTAACCTGTTCTAAAAATTAAAAAATAGCGGGCCCGAAAGGGCCCGCCTTTTATATTATTCTCTAACCCTAACTTAAGGAGTACAACTGAACTAACCTGAGCTAGCCTAACCTAAACGTAAATTGTGTAACTGAACTAAACTAACAAGAGAAACTAGAACTGGACTAATCTGAAGTAACGAGACCTCACCTGAAGTAACAGAAAGTTAACCTGTTCTAAAAATTTAAAAAAAGCTCATTTTATATTATTCTCTACCCCTAACATAAAGGGTACAACTGAACTAACCTGAGCTGACCTAACATAAACATAAAAATTTAACTGAACCAACCTAACCAGGAAAACTAGAACTGGACTAACCTTTATTCGGATGAACTAACCAGACCTAACCTAAACTAACCGAAACATAACCTGTTTTAAAAATTAAAACGGGTCTAGTTTTCATATTATTCTCTGCCCCTAACATAAAGAGAAGAACTGAACTAACATAAGCTAGTCTAACCTAAGCGTCAAAAATGTAACTGAACTAACCTAACCAGGGAAACTAGAACTGAACTAAACTGAACTAACCAGAATTTACCTGAAGTAACAAAAAGTTAACCTGTTCTAAAAATTAAAAAATAGCGGGCCCGAAAGGGCCCGCCTTTTATATTATTCTCTAACCCTAACTTAAGGAGTACAACTGAACTAACCTGAGCTAGCCTAACCTAAACGTAAATTGTGTAACTGAACTAAACTAACAAAAGAAACTAGAACTGGACTAATCTGACGTAACGAGACCTCACCTGAAGTAACAGAAAGTTAACCTGTTCTAAAGATTTAAAAAAGCGTATTTTATATTATTCTCTACCCCTAACATAAAGGGTAGAACTGAACTAACCTGAGCTAACCTAACCTAAACGTAAAAGTGTAACTGAACCAACCTAACCAGGAAAACTTGAACTGGACTAACCTGAACTAACCAGACCTAACCTGACCTAACCGAAACATAAATTGTTTTAAAAATTAAAACGGGTCTAGTTTTCATATTATTCTCTGCCCCTAACATAAAGAGTAGAACTGAACTAACCTAATCTAGTCTAACCTAAGCGTCAAAAATGTAACTGAACTAACTTAACCAGGGAAACTAGAACTGAACTAACCTGAACCAAACTAAACGTAAATAGTGTAACTGAACTAAACTAACAAGGGAAACTAGAACTGGACTAACCTGAAGTAACGAGACCTCACCTGAAGTAACAGAATGCTAACCTGTTCTAAAAATTTAAAAAAAGCTCATTTTATATTATTCTCCACCCCTAACATAAAGGGTACAACTGAACTAACCTGAGCTAACCTAACCTAAACGTAAAAATGTAACTGAACCAACCTAACCAGGAAAACTAGAACTGGACTAACCTTTATCCGGATGAACTAACCAGGAAATGAACTAACCAGACCTAACCTGAACTAACCGAAATATAACCTGTTTTAAAAATTAAAACGGGTCTAACTTTAATATTATTCTCTGCCCCTAACATAAAGAGCAGAACTGAACTAACATAAGCTAGTCTAACCTAAGCGTCAAAGATGTAACTGAACTAACCTAACCAGGGAAACTAGAATTGAAGTAAACTGAACTAACCAGACTTTACCTGAAGTAATAAAAGTTAACCTGTTCTAAAAATTAAAAAATAGCGGGCCCGAAAGGGATCGATTTTTATATTATTCTCTAACCCTAACATAAGGAGTACAACTGAACTAACCTGAGCTAGCCTAACCTAAACGTAAATTGTGTAACTGAACTAAACTAACAAGGGAAACTAGAACTGGACTAATCTGAATTAACGAGACCTCACCTGAAGTAACAGAAAGTTAACCTGTTCTAAAGATTTAAAAAAAGCGTATTTTATATTATTCTTTACCCCTAACATAAAGGGTAGAACAGAACTAACCTGAGCTAACCTAACCTAAACTTAAAAGTGTAACTGAACCAACCTAACCAGGAAAACTTGAACTGGACTAACCTGCACTAACCAGAACTAACCTGAACTAACCGAAACATAACCTGTTTTAAAAATTAAAACGCGTCTTGTTTTCATATTATTCTCTGCCCCTAACATAAAGAGTAGAACTGAACTAACCTAATCTAGTCTAACCTAAGCGTCAAAAATGTAACTGAACTAACCTAACCAGGGAAACTAGAACTGAACTAACCTGAACTAAACTAAACGTAAATAGTGTAACTGAACTAAACTAACAAGGGAAACTAGAACTGGACTAACCTGAAGTAACGAGACCTCACCTGAAGTAACAGAAAGTTAACCTGTTCTAAAAATTTAAAAACAGCTCATTTTATATTATTCTCTACCCCTAACATAAAGGGTACAACTGAACTAACCTGAGCTAACCTAACCTAAACGTAAAAATGTAACTGAACCAACCTAACCAGGAAAACTAGAACTGGACTAACCTTTATCCGGATTTACTAACCAGGAAATGAACTAACCAGACCTAACCTGAACTAACCGAAACATAACCTGTTTTAAAAATTAAAACGGGTCTAGCTTTCATATTATTCTCTGCCCCTAACATAAAGAGAAGAACTGAACTAACATAAGCTAGTCTAACCTAAGCGTCAAAAATGTAACTGAACTAACCTAACCAGGGAAACTAGAACTGAACTAAACTGAACTAACCAGAATTTACCTGAAGTAACAAAAAGTTAACCTGTTCTAAAAATTAAAAAATAGCGGGCCCTTAAGGGCCCGCTTTTTATATTATTCTCTAACCCTAACTTAAGGAGTACAACTGAACTAACCTGAGCTAGCCTAACCTAAACGTAAATTGTGTAACTGAACTAAACTAACAAGAGAAACTAGAACTGGACTAATCTGAAGTAACGAGACCTCACCTGAAGTAACAGAAAGTTAACCTGTTCTAAAGATTTAAAAAAAGCGTATTTTATATTATTCTCTACCCCTAACATAAAGGGTAGAACTGAACTAACCTGAGTTAACCTAACCTAAACGTAAAAGTGTAACTGAACCAACCTAACCAGGAAAACTTGAACTGGACTAACCTGAACTAACCAGACCTAACCTGAACTAACCGAAACATAACCTGTTTTAAAAATTAAAACGGGTCTTGTTTTCATATTATTCTCTGCCCCTAACATAAAGAGTAGAACTGAACTAACCCAATCTAGTCTAACCTAAGCGTCAAAAATGTAACTGAACTAACCTAACCAGGGAAACTAGAACTGAACTAACCTGAACTAAACTAAACGTAAATAGTGTAACTGAACTAAACTAACAAGGGAGACTAGAACTGGACTAACCTGAAGTAACGAGACTTCACCTGAAGTAACAGAAAGTTAACCTGTTTTAAAAATTTAAAAAAGCTCATTTTATATTTTTCTCTACCCCTAACATAAAGGGTACCACTGAACTAACCTGAGCTAACCTCACCTAAACGTAAAAATGTAACTGAACCAACCTAACCAGGAAAACTAGAACTGGACTAACCTTTATCCGGATGGACTAACCAGGAAATTAACTAACCAGACCTAACCTGAACTAACCGAAACATAACCTGTTTTAAAAATTAAAACGGGTCTAGCTTTCATATTATTCTCTGCCCCTAACATAAAGAGAAGAACTGAACTAACATAAGCTAGTCTAACCTAAGCGTCAAAAATGTAACTGAACTAACCTAACCAGGGAAACTAGAATTGAACTAAACTGAACTAACCAGACTTTACCTGAAGTAATAAAAGTTAACCTGTTCTAAAAATTAAAAAATAGCGGGCCCGAAAGGTCCCGCTTTTTATATTATTCTCTATCCCTAACTTAAGGAGTACAACTGAACTAACCTGAGCTAGCCTAACCTAAACGTAAATTGTGTAACTGAACTAAACTAACAAGAGAAACTAGAACTGGACTAATCTGAAGTAACGAGACCTCACTTGAAGTAACAGAAAGTTAACCTGTTCTAAAGATTTAAAAAAAGCGTATTTTATATTATTCTCTACCCCTAACATAAAGGGTAGAACTGAACTAACCTGAGCTAACCTAACCTAAACGTAAAAGTGTAACTGAACCAACCTAACCAGGAAAACTTGAACTGGACTAACCTGAACTAACCAGACCTAACCTGAAGTAACCGAAACATAACCTGTTTTAAAAATTAAAACGGGTCTAGTTTTCATATTATTCTCTGCCCCTAACATAAAGAGTAGAACTGAACTAACCTAATCTAGTCTAACCTAAACGTCAAAAGTGTAAATGAACTAACCTGAACTAACCAGGGAAACTAGAACTGAACTAACCAGACATTACCTGAAATAACAGAAAGTTAACCTGTTCTAAAAATTAAAAAAAAGCGAAAGGGCCCGCTTTTTATATGATTCTCTACCCCTAACATAAAGAGTAGAACTGAACTAACCTGAGCTAACCTAACCTAAACGTAAAAAGTGTAACTGAACTAAAACGGGAAACTAGAACTGGACTAACCTGAACTAACGAGACCTCACCTGAAGTAACAGAAAGTTAACCTGTTCTAAAAATTTAAAGAAAAGCGCATTTTATACATGGTGTTCATTATAAAACTTCATCTAGTTGTCTGTGAAATGTCAAAAGAAAAAGATGGAGAAACAAAAGTTCATTTATTTTGATTATGTCATCCTTTTCTCTCAAAATTTCATAAACTGTTAGATGAAGTTTTATAATGAACACCCCGTATTATTCTCTACCCCTAACATAAAGGGTAGAACCAAGTAGAACTAACCTTACCAGGAAAACTAGAACTGAGCTAACTAGGCTAGCCTACGTAAAACGTGTAAATGAAAATTAGAATTGGATTAACCTGAACTGACCAGACCTAACCTGAACCAACCGAAGTTAACCTGATCAAAAAAAATAAATTAAATTTTAAGTTGTAATAATTGAATATTTTTAAGAAAAAGACTTTGCAACACTGCCTTTAAAAACGTCAACAAACTTCATCTTTTATAAGCTACCTGCCAACTTCATTAATCATTTGACTAGCAACTAATACAATGCAAAATTTGTAAGTTAAATAAAAATTTGAATTTATGAGTCGTTTGAAACTTAAATTATATCATACAAATCGAAAAACCATGAATTTTATAAATGTAAAGTGTGTTCCATACCTTCATTTTTCTATTTTTTTTCTTACAAAATTCGACCATCCAACAATTTTTTTTACTTATATCTGCTAATCTTAACATAAGCTTTCTAATGATATCAAAATTAAGGCAAAAATCGAGATGACATTTTGTTTACAATCACCGATAACTTTTATCGTGTAAATCTATCTTTGGCCTTTACTCCTCCTAGTTTTAAAACAGAGTATAGATAGATACCAGCACTCCCGACACACAAAAACGTCTACCCGACAGTTCTACAGTTCACATGTCAGTTACCTCTGCTCCTCGGCCCTCGCACGAATTCACCTTCCAGCTGCCACCTATTGAAGAGCTGAATGTCAGGCCTGAAACCTTGAGACGCAAACATTACAACAAGTGCGTCAGGCGAAAAGGAAAAATTATAGAAGAAGACATTTTGAGTGATAGTAGATGCTCATCCAGAAAAGCTGAAAGTTTCCTGACCCGCGATGAATCGCTGCAAAGCGAGTCATTTCCAGAAGATTTCTTGGAATAAGAAGGCTACTAATACTAACAGCAAAAACACGACCTGTAAGAAAATTACTTATTACCAGGTACTCGTTAAGTATTTTGCAAAAGTCTAATTTTTCATATACGAGTATATATTTCGCTTGGGTTTACAAAAGACATTATCACGTTCACTCAGTGCCACTGCGCTGTTATATACTGGAACCTTAGTTTTGCAAATAGCAAATTGTATAGGGTTCCAAAAACTACTCTACCAAATGTGAGAAAGATAGGGCATATTCTGGTTGCTTTGGTAAAGATAAAAATATTTAGTAGCACTTCCAGTTTAAGATAAACAAAGAAAATTATGGAATCTAAATCCTTAAATAGATGGGTTTTCATTGTACTTTTACACGTTATTTATTTTTAGGTGAGTACCTACTGGAACTGTACAAAACATTATATAAGAACAAGCCCTCGACAACGATGAAGCATACCATGAGACACCAGTAATAGGTAGTCGTAAAAAAAACTAACAATTTTGAAGAACTGAATAAAGAAGACTAAAATGTATCACTATAGGAAATAACTACTGATTTAATCATTGTTTTACTACTAACAATAATAATTATAGAATAAATTATCGTAATTTTTTATTTTTTTCTCAGAATGTTATTGTTGAACTTAATATAGCTATATCATGTAAATAATGTTAATACCTCATGATAAATTGTAAAACTGTAAAAATTCACTTTTCGGAACGCTCAATATAACTAAAATAAAAAGGCTTAAGAATTTTATTGCCTTAGTGTATATTATATGATGATGAATGACAATAAGCTTAGAGTTTTGGAATTGAATGAAAAGTAGCGAAAAGTGAAGAAAAGTCTGTTATATTCATTTATTGCTAATAACCGTCAAAGTTCAATAATTAAATTAACCATTAAAATCACATAAATTAATAATCGCAAGAGTTAATAACTATGAATAAATTAGTTGCCTTAACATCTGCAATAACTGGATTATACCAAGAGTTAACTTTTTCCAACAAAAAGTTGCAGACGTTTTAAAAATTATAACTGGTCTCTTATAACTATCAGGAAACATAAGTTTCCTGATATAAATTTCCTAAGAGCTCCTCCCCGAGCCGCAAGGGATGAGAGTTATCTCGTAAACGACCTTTTAGAAAAAAACAAAACAAAAAGGGCCATCGATATTACACGGCCTCAGCTCCAAGACAGAAAAATAGGCGTGTTTACAAGACTTTTCTGAAATAAACTTTGAATGTATCATGAACTGGGAATTTGAAGAAAAAAACCTGAACAAAAGTTGGTGGGCGAAGACAAGGCGTTTGAAAAAAAATTGAGAATCCAGACTAATAAATCATTGCCACTTAATCTGGCATTGAGTTGGTGGTATGTCACCTTCGGACGTGCGTAAGAATATCCACTTCCAGCATCGCAAAAACTGGTCATTAGCCACCGATCTGGCATTGTTTTTCACTCAACAAGTCTCCCGATTCGTTCATCCTGACAGGAAATAAACGATCTCAGTCAAAAACACCACTGATTTATCTTTTCTTTGCGTTTCGATTGCACTATACGTTTCACGTCACCAGGCAAAGCTCCCAGATCACAGGCTGAGCTTTCCCAATTCCTGCAACCTCTTAAAGATGTACCTGTTTTTGTTGGTGCTGTCGCATAGGGATTCCGCCCTGCAAACTGAACAATTAGCATGCAGGTAATAACGTCAGTCCTTATCGGAGTTAATACCTTATACATAGTGCAGTGAATTCCTGCTGGGAGGAGCAATTAGGAATTCTGACGTGGATGGCGTTAATCACGAAGGCATTGATACAGGAACCAATGAATATCTCTCTCTCCAAAACCCCTAAAAGGTCCACTAATTTGTGCGGTAACTTTCAAGTCAGTTCAGTTGTAGATATTTTCAATTATGATTAGGAAATCTACTTGGCTCGCACGTGACCAAAGTCGAGAATCGTCCGCAGCCTCGATAAGGGAATTTATTGTTTTCCGAGACGGACCAGGTAGAAATACTAATAAGCGTACCAGTTTCTGGTAAACAGACTAAATCAACTTAACAAAAGTTTCTTCTTTACCAGCAGCTGGTAAATATTTGAGCTCGCGTCCTAATGGAATGCTCTCACTGGAGTTTAAAAAGTTGCCCTTAATCACGTATACTAAAAAAAAAGTAGCAAAATGATTAGCTAAATGGATACGATACAAGAGTTGATGACATAAATGGCTTTTGGTAAAATGTACTCTTCACCTCTAACCCTTTTAGAGGGATTAATGGCCGGCCTAATTAGGGCCATTTGCGTCGCGCATATGTAAATCCGGAAATTAAACTAATATTTATCAATCAAGGACCAGCTCATAATATCCAGGATTAATTACGTCAAGTGCATTTGAGCAAAATTAGGGCTAACCCACAAAAAGAGAAATCAAACATTTAACTAAAGCTCGTTATTACCTATGGTTTACGACTGTGGCAAGCATAATTCCAATTGTCGAATATAGAGGTGTTCATTTAAAAACGTTATCTAGTTGGTTGTGAAATATCAGTGGGGAATAAAAGTCCGTTTACTTTGACTATGTCACCATTTTTTCTGTCAAAAATTCGTGTCCTTCTAGATGAAGTTTTCTAATGAACATCCCATATACTCAATACGTGGCGTTAAGAGTAAAGGCCATAAAACTGGTTTTTTAATTATATTATATCATTAAAATGAGCGCTATCATTTTCATAACCCACGTTGTCTAAATATTCAAATGTTTATATTTTTGGCGAAAAATTCAAATTTAGGGCAAATCAAGGAAATTGTTTCAAATTTTTATAATTTTCTTGTTTTTGGTAAAATATTTTTTTTAACAGAGATAAAATTTTACTAAAAACGCCTATTAACAAAAATTTGGTGTTTTTCGAGAAAGTTAGTTTAGGATTACAACCAAAAAACGTTGAAAAATGCCTCAAAGCTTGTAAAAATACACATTTGGAATTTTCTGAAAAGCTCAGATTATGATTAGGGACATCTTTTAAGAATTAACCTAAAGCGTCTAAAAATGCAATTTGAAGTTTTTCGAAAAATGCAGGTTCGAATTAGGGCTAATATCTATTAAAATTACCCACATCGTTATTGAAATGCAAATTTTGTTGTGTTTGGAGAAACATAACTTTGGATCAAAAGCAGGCTCAAGTCTTCTAAGTTGGCGTTTTCGAAAAAATTATATTTTCAGATTAATAGATTATTATAAATAAAATTTTGCTCAAAACGCATTAAAATGCATATAAGTTATCTTGCAAAACCAAATTAAGTTAAAAACTACTCAAAACGTCCACAAAGACAAAACGAAAGTTTTTGGAAAAATTCAGTTCGAAATTAGATCCATAACTTAAAACTGATTTAATGCGTCTAACAATGTAAATTTACAAATTTTGCAAAAATTTAGGTAAAGGATTAAGACCAAAATCGGTTAAAAATAGCCACCACAGCGAATTTTGTCTTTTTGAAAAAAAAAATCAAATTAGCATTAGGGCTAAAATCTTTCAGATCCAGGTATAAAGTATAACTTTTAGGTACACGAAAAAGGTTTTAGGTAAACGAAAATTTGTTGTGTTTCGAGAATGTCATATTAGGATTTACGACAAGAATCTTAAAAAACGGCTCAAATCGTATAAAAATATATAACTATAGGGTTTGAGAAATTCAGGTTATGATTAGGTCCAATATCGACGAAAATAAACTTAAAAAAAAATGTGAATTTATTATTTTTCAAAGATGCAGTTTACAATTAGGGTCAAAATCGACACAAAATATCCAACATAAATGCATTTTTTGCTTTTTCAAAAAATTACATCTTTTGTCTAAAATAAATTTTGCTCAAAAGCAGAACAAAATGCAAATTTGGTATTTTGAAAAAGAGTCAGGCTAGGACTAAGAAAAATTGAAAGGTTTTTGTAAAAAATCAGGTTATAATAAACGCCAAAACGTTTAAAAATAACTTAATACGTCTGAAAATGCGAATGAAGAGCTTTTGGAAAAATTGAGCGTAAGAATTAAGTCCAAAAACGGTTCAAATTGACCCAAAGCAAAAACGCAAATTTGGAAGCTGTGGAAGAGGTCACACAGGTTCAGGTTAGAAACGGGGCTAAAATCGACTAAAAATTACCCACATTGGCCAAAAATGCAAATCTTGGAGTTTTTGGAGAAAGCCAATATTTTAAACAAAATTGGAAGAAATCGACTTAAATCTTCTAATTTATTGGTTTTTTAAAAAAAAAATACATTTTTGATAAAATAAATTTAATTTGGCTCAGAACGCAAATTTGCAAATCAAATTAGGATTAAGGCCAAGATCTGTTAAAAGTTACTCAAACCGTAAAGAGGCAAATTAAAAGTTTTTGGAAGAAATCAAGTTAAAATTTTTACTTAATTACTTAATCCGTCTAGAAATGCAAATGTGGAACTTTTGGAAAAAATATTAATTTACGGTTTGAGGCCCAAATCGGTAAAAATGTCCAAAGCAATTTAAAAAGCAAATTTGTAATCTATAGAAATGTTTATGTTAGAAGTAGGGCAAAAATCGATTAAAAATTACCCACCTCGACACAAAATGCAAATCTTGATTTTTTTTTTGGAGAAACTCAAATTTAAAACAAAATTGGAAAAAATTATTTAAATCTTCTAATTTGTCGTTTTAAAAAAAAATATATTTTTTGTAAAATAAATGAAATTTTTCTCATAACGCATCAAAATACAAATTAGGTTAGAAATAAAGCCAAGATCAGTAAAACATTACTCAAATTGTCTAAAGGTGGAAACTAGAAACTAAACATTAAAAAAAGATCGGTTAAAAATTACTCAAAGCGTCTAAAGAGGTAAATCAGGAGTTTTTGAAAAAAAAAAACAGGTTAAAATTAGGGGCAAAATCGTTAACAAATTGACTTAGTGCGTTTAAGAATGCAAATGGAACTTTTCGAAAATTTTAGGTTAAATATTAAGGCCAAATGCGTTTAAAAATATCTAAAGCGATTAAAAATGGAAGTTTGTGGATAAGCTCAGGTTAGTATTAGGGCAAGAATCGATTAAAAATTAACAACATCGATAAAAAATGCAAATCTTGTTGTTTTTGAAGACACTCAATTTTAAAAGAAAATTGGAAAAAATTTATTATAATTTTCTAATTTGTTGTTTTTGGAAAAATTACATTTTTGGTACAATAAATGAAATTTGGCTCAAACCAAATTAAAATGCTCTTCAACTTAGGATTAAGGCGAACAAAAAATTACTCAAAACGTCTAAAGAGGCAAATTAAAAGTTCTTGAAAAAAAAGCAGGATAAAATTTGAGAAAAATCGTTAAAAAACGTTAAAACTTTCGATAATTGAGAATTCGCGAGATCATTAGAGTGAACTGAAAGAAACTATTTAGTTTTAGACGCTTTGAGTCCTTTTAGAGCCTTTATCCTAACTTAACTTTTTGTCAAAATAGGTAGCAAACTTTGATATGTACCAAACTGGGCATTTTAATGCGTTCTGAGCCAAATTTCGTTTATTTTAGTCCAAGAATGTAATTTTTCAAAAAAATAACAGTTGAGTTCCTCCAAAAACCACAAGGCATTTCCAATAAATGTTGGTAATTTTCAATCCATTTTAAAACTAATTTTAACCTGAAATTTTCTTAAAAAAAGAACTCCAAATTTCTTTCTAACCGATTTTCGCCCCAATAGTTCTCAATCCTAATCTGCCTTTTTCGCAAAATAATACTGCATTGTGATACGTATTGAGCCAAATTTTAGACCAAAAATGTATTTTTTTAAAAAATAACAAGCTCTACTATTTTAATTTTTCCACAAACTTCAAATTTGATTTTTTAAACGCATTTCTAACTGATTTTTTGCCTTAATCTTTTACCTGAATATTTCTATAAGTTCATCAATTGCACTTTTAGACGCTTTGAGTCATTTTTAATCGATTTTGGTCTTAATCCTAACCAAATTCTCTTGGAAATTATCCATCTTGCATTTTGCGCGTTTTGAATCAAATTTTATTTGTTTTAGTCCAAAACGTAATTTTTCCAAATACAACAAATTAGAAGATTTAAGTGCAGTTTTTTTCTGATTTTGTCATAAAACTGAGTTTCTTCAAAAACAACAAGACTTGAATTTCTAGTTGATATGAGTAATTTTTAATCGATTTTGGCCCTAATTTTAGCCTGTAAATTTTTCCATAGACTCCAAATTTGCATTTTTTATTGCAAAGCATTTTTAACCGATTTTGACCTAAACCTTAACTTTGCAAAACACCAAATTTGCGTTTTCATCTCAATTTCTTTTAAAGTTTTCTTTCAAATTATTCTTAAATGGTTTTTACACTAATTTTAACCACAACTCTTCCAAAAACTTTTAACTTGCCTTTTTAAATACTTTAAGTAATTTAAGGAGTAATTTTTAATAGATTTGGGACTAAATACTAATCTGACTCTCTCGCAAAATACCAAATTCCCATTTTGATGCGTTTTGAGCCATATTTTAGTCCAGAAATATAATATTTAATATATTAATAAATTTTTGTCCGTTTACTTTGACTATGTCACCTTTTTTTCTGCCAAAATTCGTGTCCTTCTAGATGAAGTTTTCTAATGAACATCCCATATATTCAATATGTGGCGTTAACAGTAAAGGCCATAAAACTGGTTTTTTAATTAATAAATATTATTTTAAACCTTATTTATGTATAGTGCTCATTTTCATAACCCACGTTGTCTAAAAATTCAAATTTTTATGTTTTTGGTGAAATTCAAATATATGGCAAATTAAGGAAATTGTTTCAAATTTTTATAATTTTCTTGTTTTTGATAAAATATTTTTTTTCAGAGATAAAATTTTACTAAAAACGCCTAATAACAAAAATTTGGTGTTTTTCGAGAAAGTTAGTTTAGGATTACAACCAAAAATCGTTGACAAATGCCTCAAAGCTTGTAAAAATACACATTTGGAATTTTCTGAAAAGCTCAGATTATGATTAGGGACAAAATCTTTTAAGAATTAACCTAAAGCGTCTAAAAATGCAATTTCAAGTTTTTCGAAAAATGCAGGTTCGAATTAGGGCTAATATCTATTAAAATTACCCACATCGTTATTGAAATGCAAATTTTGTTGTGTTTTGAGAAACATAACTTTGGAGCAAAAGCAGGCTCAAGTCTTCTAAGTTGGCGTTTTTGAAAAAATTATATTTTCAGATTAGTATAAATGAAATTTTGCTCAAAACGCATTAGAATGCAAGTTTGTTATGTTGCGAAACCAAAATAAGAGAAAAATTACTCAAAGCGTCCAAAATGGCACAACAAAAGCCAATTCAGGTCAAAATTAGATCCACAATCGCTTAAAATTGACTTAATGCGTCTAACAATGTAAATTTACAAATTTTGCAAAAATTTAGGTAAAAGATTAAGGCTCAAAATCGATTAAAAATAATCAAAACAGCGAATTTTGCCTTTTTGAAAAAAAAATCAAATTAGCATTAGGGCTAAAATCTTTCTGACCCAGGTTTAAAGTATAACTTTTAGGTACACGAAAAAGGTTTTAGGTAAACGAAAATTTGTTGTGTTTCGAGAATGTCATATTAGGATTTACGACAAGAATCTTAAAAAACGGCTCAAATCGTATAAAAATATATAACTAGAGGGTTTGAAAAATTCAGGTTATGATTAGGTCCAATATCGTTCCAAAACATAAACTTTAAAAAAAATGAGAATTTATTATTTTTCAAAGATGCAGTTACAATTAGGGTCAAAATCGACACAAAATAACCAACATAAATGCATTTTTTGGTTTTTCAAAAAATTACATCTTTTGCCTAAAATAAATTTTGCTCAAAAGCAGAACAAAATGCAAACTTGGTATTTTGAAAAAGAGTCAGGTTAGGACTAAGAAAAATTGAAAGGTTTTTGTAAAAAATCAGGTTATAATAAACGCCAAAACGTTTAAAAATAACTTAATACGTCTGAAAATGCGAATGAAGAGCTTTTGGAAAAATTGAGCGTAAGGATTAAGTCCAAAATCGGTTCAAAATGACCCAAAGCAAAAACGCAAATTTGGAAGCTGTGGAAGAGATCACACAGGTTCAGGTTAGAAACGGGGTTAAAATCGACTAAAAATTACCCACATTGGCAAAAAATGCAAATCTTGGTGTTTTTGGAGAAACCCAATATTTTAAACAAAATTGGAAGAAATTGACTTAAATCTTCTAATTTATTGATTTAAAAAAAATACATTTTTGATAAAATAAATTAAATTTAGCTCAGAACGCAAATTTGCAAATCAAATTAGGATTAAGACCAAGATCTGTTGAAAGTTACTCAAACCGTAAAGAGGCAAATTAAAAGTTTTTGGAAGAAATCAAGTTAAAATTAGTGCCAAAATCATTAAAAAAATTACTTAATCCGTCTAAAAATGCAAATGTGGAACTTTTGGAAAAAATATTAATTTACGGTTTAAGGCCCAAATCGGTAAAAATGTCCAAAGCAATTTAAAAAGCAAATTTGTAATCTATAGAAATGTTTATGTTAGAATTAGGGCAAAAATCGATTAAAAATTACCCACCTCGACACAAAATGCAAATCTTCATTTTTTTTTGGAGAAACTCAAATTTAAAACAAAATTGGAGAAAATTATTTAAATCTTCTAATTTGTCGTTTTAAAAAAAATATATATTTTTGGTAAAATAAATGAAAGTTTTCTCATAACGCATCAAAATACAAATTAGGTTAGAAATAAAGCCAAGATCAGTAAAACATTACTCAAATTGTCTAAAAGTGGAAACTAGAAACTAAACATTAAAAAAAGACCGGTTAAAAATTACTCAAAGCGTCTAAAGAGGTAAATCAGGAGTTTTTGAAAAAAAAACAGGTTAAAATTAGGGGCAAAATCGTTAACAAATTGACTTAGTGCGTTTAAGAATGCAAATGGAACTTTTCGAAAATTTTAGGTTAAATATTAAGGCCAAATGCGTTTAAAAATATCTAAAGCGTTTAAAAATGGAAGTTTGTGGATAAGCTCAGGTTAGTATTAGGGCAAGAATCGATTAAAAATTAACAACATCGACAAAAAATGCAAATCTTGTTGTTTTTGAAGAAACTCAATTTTAAAAGAAAATTGGAAAAAATTTATTTAAATTTTCTAATTTGTTGTTTTTGGAAAAATTACATTTTTGGTACAATAAATGAAATTTGGATCAAACCAAATTAAAATGCTCTTCAACTTAGGATTAAGGCGAACAAAAAATTACTCAAAACGTCTAAAGAGGCAAATTAAAAGTTCTTGAAAAAAAAAGCAGGATAAAATTAGAGAAAAATCGTTAAAAAACGTTAACACTTTCGATAATTGAGAATTCGCGAGATCATTAGAGTGAACCGAAAGAAACTATTTAGTTTTAGACGCTTTGAGTCCTTTTTGGGCCTTTATCCTAACTTAATTTTTTGTCAAAATAGGTAGCAAACTTTGATATGTAGCAAACTGGGCATTTTAATGCGTTCTGAGCCAAATTTCGTTTATTTTAGTTCAAGAATGTAATTTTTCAAAAAAATAACAGTTGAGTTCCGCCAAAACCAACGAGGCATTTCCAATAAATGTTGGTAATTTTCAATCCATTTTAGAACTAATTTAATCCTGAAATTTTCTCAAAAAAAAAAACTCCAAATTTCTTTCTAACCGATTTTCGCCCCAATAGTTCTCAATCCTAATCTGCCTTTTTAGCAAAATAATACTGCATTTTGATACGTATTGAGCCAAATTTTAGACCAAAAATGTATTTTTTTAAAAAATAACAAGCTCTACTATTTTAATTTTTCCACAAACTTCAAATTTGATATTTTAAACGCATTTCTAACTGATTTTTTGCCTTAATCTTTTACCTGAATATTTCTATAAGTTCATCAATTGCACTTTTAGACGCTTTGAGTCATTTTTAATCGGTTTTGGTCTTAATCCTAACCAAATTCTCTTGGAAATTATCCATCTTGCATTTTGCGCGTTTTGTACCAAATTTTATTTGTTTTAGTCCAAAACGTAATTTTTCCAAATACAACAAATTAGAATATTTAAGTGCAGTTTTTTCTGATTTTGTCATAAAACTGAGTTTCTTCAAAAACAACAAGACTTGCATTTCTAGTTGATATGAGTAATTTTTAATCGATTTTGGCCCTAATTTTAGCCTGTAAATTTTTCCATAGACTCCAAATTTGCATTTTTTATTGCAAAGCATTTTTAACCGATTTTGACCTAATTCTTAACCGCATTTTTCAAAAAAACTCACATTTGCATTTTTACTCGCATTAAATCATTTTTAATCGATTTTGACCTTAAATTCAACCAAAATTTGTCCAAAAACTCTTAGTTAGCATATTTAGACGCGTTGAGTTGTTTTTACCAGTGCTTGGCCTTAATCCTAACCTGACTGTTTTGCAAAACACCAAATTTGCGTTTTCATCTCAATTTCTTTTAAAGTTTTCTTTCAAATTATTCTTAAATGGTTTTTACACTAATTTTAACCACAACTCTTCCAAAAACTTTTAACTTGCCTTTTTAAATACTTTAAGTAATTTAAGGAGTAATTTTTAATAGATTTGGGACTAAATACTAATCTGACTCTCTCGCAAAATACCAAATTCCCATTTTGATGCGTTTTGAGCCAAATTTTAGTCCAGAAATATAATATTTAATATATTAATAAATTTTTGTCCGTTTACTTTGACTATGTCACCTTTTTTCTGTCAAAAATTCGTGTCCTTCTCGATGAAGTTTTCTAATGAACATCCCATATATTCAATACGTGGCGTTAAGAGTAAAGGCCATAAAACTGGTTTTTTAATTAATAAATATTATTTTAAAACTTATTTATTTAGCGCTCATTTTCATAACCCACGTTGTCTAAAAATTCAAATTTTTATGTTTTTGGCGAAATTCAAATTTAGGGCAAATCAAGGAAATTGTTTCAAATTTTTATAATTTTCTTGTTTTTGGTAAAATATTTTTTTTTACAGAGGTAAAATTTTACTAAAAACGCCTAATAACAAAAATTTGGTGTTTTTCGAGAAAGTTAGTTTAGGATTACAACCAAAAATCGTTGACAAATGCCTCAAAGCTTGTAAAAATACACATTTGGAATTTTCCGAAAAGCTCAGGTTATGATTAGGGACAAAATCTTTTAAGAATTAACCTAAAGCGTCTAAAAATGCAATTTGAAGTTTTTCGAAAAATGCAGGTTCGAATTAGGGCTAATATCTATTAAAATTACCCACATCGTTATTGAAATGCAAATGTTGCTGTGTTTGGAGAAACATAACTTTGGAGCAAAAGCAGGCTCAAGTCTTCTAAGTTGGCGTTTTCGAAAAAAATACATTTTCAGATTAATAGATTATTATAAATAAAATTTTGCTCAAAACGCATTAAAATGCATATAAGTTATCTTGCAAAACCAAATTAAGTTAAAAACTACTCAAAACGTCCACAAAGGCAAAACAAAAGTTTTTGGAAAAATTCAGGTCGAAATTAGATCTATAATCGCTTAAAACTGATTTAATGCGTCTAACAATGTAAATTTACAAATTTTGCAAAAATTTAGGTAAAGGATTAAGACCAAAATCGGTTAAAAATAACCACAACAGCGAATTTTGTCTTTTTGAAAAAAAAATCAAATTAGCATTAGGGCTAAAATCTTTCTGACCCAGGTTTAAAGTATAACTTTTAGGTACACGAAAAAGGTTTTAGGTAAACGAAAATTTGTTGTGTTTTGAGAATGTCATATTAGGATTTATGACAAGAATCTTAAAAAACGGCTCAAATCGTATAAAAATATATAACTAGAGGGTTTGAGAAATTCAGGTTATGATTAGGTCCAATATCGTTCCAAAAAATAAACTTAAAAAAATGAGAATTTGTTATTTTTCAAAGATGCAGTTTACAATTAGGGTCAAAATCGACACAAAATAACCAACATAAATGCATTTTTTGGTTTTTCAAAAACTACATCTTTTGCCTAAAATAAATTTTGCTCAAAAGCAGAACAAAATGCAAATTTGGTATTTTGAAAAAGAGTCAGGTTAGGACTAAGAAAAATTGAAAAGTTTTTGTAAAAAATCAGGTTGTAATAAAAGCCAAAACGTTTAAAAATAACTTAATACGTCTGAAAATGCGAATGAAGAGCTTTTGGAGAAATTGAGCGTAAGGATTAAGACCAAAAACGGTTCAAAATGACCCAAAGCGAAAACGCAAATTTGGAAGCTGTGGAAGAGGTCACACAGGTTCAGGTTAGAAACGGGGCTAAAATCGACTAAAAATTACCCACATTGGCAAAAATGCAAATCTTGGTGTTTTTGGAGAAACCCAATATTTTAAACAAAATTGGAAGAAATTGACTTAATCTTCTAATTTATTGATTAAAAAAAAATACATTTTTGATAAAATAAATTAAATTTGGCTCAGAACGCAAATTTGCAAATCAAATTAGGATTAAGGCCAAGATCTGTTAAAAGTTACTCAAACCGTAAAGAGGCACATTAAGAGTTATTGGAAGAAATCAAGTTAAAAGTAGTACCAAAATCATTAAAAAAATTACTTAATACGTCTAAAAATGCAAATGTGGAACTTTTGGAAAAATATTAATTTACGGTTTAAGGTTTAAAATTTTTAATCTATAGAAATGTTTATGTTAGAATTAGGGCAAAAATCGATTAAAAATTACCCACCTCGACAAAAAATGCAAATCTTGATTTTTTTAGTAGCAAACTGGGCATTTTAATGCGTTCTGAGCCAAATTTCGTTTATTTTAGTTCAAGAATGTAATTTTTCAAAAAAATAACAGTTGAGTTCCGCCAAAACCAACGAGGCATTTCCAATAAATGTTGGTAATTTTCAATCCATTTTAGAACTAATTTAATCCTGAAATTTTCTCAAAAAAAAAAACTCCAAATTTCTTTCTAACCGATTCACGCCTCACAAATCTTGATTTTTTTGGATAAACTCAAATTTAAAACAAAATTGGAAAAAATTATTTAAATCTTCTAATTTGTCGTTTTAAAAAAAAATATATTTTTGGTAAAATAAATGAAATTTTTCTCATAACGCATCAAAATACAAATTAGGTTAGAAATAAAGCCAAGATCAGTAAAACATTACTCAAATTGTCTAAAAGTGGAAACTAGAAACTAAATATTAAAAAAAGACCGGTTAAAAATTACTCAAAGCGTCTAAAGAGGTAAATCAGGAGTTTTTGAAAAAAAAAAACAGGTTAAAATTAGGGGCAAAATCGTTAACAAATTGACTTAGTGCGTTTAACAATGCAAATAGAACTTTTCGAAAATTTTAGGTTAAATATTAAGGCCAAATGCGATTAAAAATATCTAAAGCGTTTAAAAATGGAAGTTTGTGGATAAGCTCAGGTTATTATTAGGGCAAGAATCGATTAAAAATTAACAACATCGACAAAAAATGCAAATCTTGTTGTTTTTGAAGAAACTCAATTTTAAAAGAAAATTGGAAAAAATTTATTTAAATTTTCTAATTTGTTGTTTTTGGAAAAATTACATTTTTGGTACAATAAATGAAATTTGGCTCAAACCAAATTAAAATGCTCTTCAACTTAGGATTAAGGCGAACAAAACATTACTCAAAGCGTCTAAAGAGGCAAATTAAAAGTTCTTGAAAAAAAAAGCAGGATAAAATTAGAGAAAAATCGTTAAAAAACGTTAAAACTTTCGATAATTGAGAATTCGCGAGATCATTAGAGTGAACCGAAGGAAACTATTTAGTTTTAGATGCTTTGAGTCCTTTTTGGGCCTTTATCCTAACTTAACTTTTTGTCAAAATAGGTAGCAAACTTTGATATGTATATGAAAATGCGAATGAAGAGCTTTTGGAAAAAGTGAGCGTAAGGATTAAGTCCAAAATCGGTTCAAAATGACCCAAAATTGAAAATTGGAAAAAATTATTTAAAACTTCTAATTGGTCGTTTAAAAAAAAATATATTTTTGGTAAAATAAATGAAATTTTTCTCATAACGCATCAAAATACAAATTAGGTTAGAAATAAAGCCAAGATCAGTAAAACATTACTCAAATTGTCTAAAAGTGGAAACTAGAAACTAAACATTAAAAAAAGACCGGTTAAAAATTACTCAAAGCGTCTAAAGAGGTAAATCAGGAGTTTTTGAAAAAAAAACAGGTTAAAATTAGGAGCAAAATCGTTAACAAATTGACTTAGTGCGTTTAAGAATGCAAATGGAACTTTTCGAAAATTTTAGGTTAAATATTAAGGCCAAATGCGGTTAAAAATATCTAAAGCGATTAAAAATGGAAGTTTGTGGATAAGCTCAGGTTAGTATTAGGGCAAGAATCGATTAAAAATTAACAACATCGACAAAAAATGCAAATCTTTTGTTTTTGAAAAAACTCAATTTTAAAAGAAAATTGGAAAAAATTTATTTAAATTTTCGAATTTGTTGTTTTTGAAAAAATTACATTTTTGGTACAATAAATGAAATTTGGCTCAAACCAAATTAAAATGCTCTTCAAGTTAGGATTAAGGCGAACAAAAAATTACTCAAAGCGTTTAAAAAGGCAAATTAAAAGTTCTTGAAAAAAAAAGCAGGATAAAATTAGAGAAAAATAGATAAAAAACGTTAAAACTTTCGATAATTGAGAATTCGCGAGATCATTAGAGTGAACCGAAAGAAACTATTTAGTTTTAGACGCTTTGAGTCCTTTTTGGGCCATTATCCTAACTTAACTTTTTCTCAAAATAGGTAGCAAACTTTGATATGTAACAAACTGGGCATTTTAATGCGTTCTGAGCCAAATTTCGTTTATTTTAGTTCAAGAATGTAATTTTTCAAAAAAATAACTGTTGAGTTCCTCCAAAAACAACAAGGCATTTCCAATAAATGTTGGTAATTTTCAATCCTTTTGAAAACTAATTTTATCCTGAAATTTTCTCAAAAAAAAAAAACTCCAAATTTCTTTCTAACCGATTTTCGCCCCAATAGTTCTCAATCCTAATCTGCCTTTTTGGCAAAATAATACTGCATTTTGATACGTATTGAGCCAAATTTTAGACCAAAAATGTATTTTTTTAAAAAATAACAAGCTCTACTATTTTAATTTTTCCACAAACTTCAAATTTGATTTTTTAAACGCATTTCTAACTGATTTTTTGCCTTAATCTTTTACCTCTATATTTCTATAAGTTCATCAATTGCACTTTTAGACGCTTTGAGTCATTTTTAATCGATTTTGGTCTTAATCCTAACCAAATTCTCTTGGAAATTATCCATCTTGCATTTTGCGCGTTTTGTACCAAATTTTATTTGTTTTAGTCCAAAACGTAATTTTTCCAAATACAACAAATTAGAATATTTAAGTGCAGTTTTTTCTGATTTTGTCATAAAACTGAGTTTCTTCAATAACAACAAGATTTGCATTTCTAGTTGATATGGATAATTTTTAATCGATTTGGGCCCTAATTTTAACCTGTAAAGTTTTCCATAGACTCCAAATTTGCATTTTTTATTGCAAATCATTTTTAACCGATTTTGACATAATTCTTAACAGCAATTTTTCAAAAAAATTCACATTTGCATTTTTACTCGCATTAAATCATTTTTAAACGATTTTGACCTTAAATTCAACCAAATTTTGTCCAAAAACTCTTAGTTAGCAATTTTAGACGCATTGAGTTGTTTTTACCAGTGTTTGGCCTTAATCCTAACCTGACTGTTTTGCAAAACACCAAATTTGCGTTTTCATCTCAATTTCTTTTAAAGTTTTTTTCAAATTATTCTTAAATGGTTTTCACACTAATTTTAAGCAAAACTCTTCCAAAAACTTTTAACTTACCTTTTTAAATACTTTAAGTAATTTAAGGAGTAAGTTTTAATTGATTTTGGAGTAAATACTAATCTGACTCTTTCGCAAAATACCAAATTCCTATTTTGATACATTTGACATTGTAAATACTAATCTGACTCTTTCGCAAAATACCAAATTCCCATTTTGATGCGTTTTGAGCCAAATTTTAGTCCAGAAATATAATATTTAATATATTAATAAATTTTTGTCCGTTTACTTTGACTATGTCACCTTTTTTTCTGTCAAAAATTCGTGTCCTTCTATATGAAGTTTTCTAATGAACATCCCATATATTCAATACGTGGCGTTAAGAGTAAAGGCCATAAAACTCGTTTTTTAATTAATAAATATTATTTTAAACCTTATTTATGTAGCGCTCATTTTCATAACCCACGTTGTCTAAAAATTCAAATTTTTATGTTTTTGGTGAAATTCAAATTTAGGGCAAATCAAGGAAATTGTTTCAAATTTTTATAATTTTCTTGTTTTTGGTAAAATATTTTTTTTTACAGTGTAAACAGGAGTTTTTGAAAAAAAAAAACAGGTTAAAATTAGGGGCAAAATCGTTAACAAATTGACTTAGTGCGTCTAAGAATGCAAATGGAACTTTTGGAAAAATTCAGGTTAAATATTAAGGCCAAATGCGGTTAAAAATATCTAAAGCGTTTAAAAATGGAAGTTTGTGGATAAGCTCAGGTTAGTATTAGGGCAAGAATCGATTAAAAATTATCAACATCGACAAAAAATGCAAATCTTGTTGTTTTTGAAGAAACTCAATTTTAAAAGAAAATTGGAAAAAATTTATTTAAATTTTCTAATTTGTTGTTTTTGGAAAAATTACATTTTAAACCAAAGTAAAATGCTCTTCAAGTTGGGATTAAGGCGAACAAAAAATTACTCAAAACGTCTAAAGAAGCAAATTAAAAATTCTTGAAAAAAAAATGCAGGATAAAATTAGAGAAAAATCGTTAAAAAACGTTAAAACTTTCGATAATTGAGAACTCGCGAGATCATTAGAGTGAACTGAAAGAAACTATTTAGTTTTAGACGCTTTGAGTCCTTTTAGGGCCTTTATCCTAACTTAACTTTTTGTCAAAATAGGTAGCAAACTTTGATATGTACCAAACTGGGCATTTTAATGCGGTCTGAGCCAAATTTCGTTTATTTTAGTCCAAGAATGTAATTTTTCAAAAAAATAACAGTTGAGTTCCTCCAAAAACAACAAGGCATTTCCAATAAATGTTGGTAATTTTCAATCCATTTTAAAACTAATTTTATCCTGAAATTTTCTCAAAAAAAAAACTCCAAATTTCTTTCTAACCGACTTTCGCCCCAATAGTTCTCAATCCTAATCTGCCTTTTTGGCAAAATAATACTGCATTTTGATACGTATTGAGCCAAATTTTAGACCAAAAATGTATTTTTTTAAAAAATAACAAGCTCTACTATTTTAATTTTTCCACAAACTTCAAATTTGATTTTTTAAACGCATTTCTAACTGATTTTTTGCCTTAATCTTTTACCTGAATATTTCTATAAGTTCATCAATTGCACTTTTAGACGCTTTGAGTCATTTTTAATCGATTTTGGTCTTAATCCTAACCAAATTCTCTTGGAAATTATCCATCTTGCATTTTGCGCGTTTTGTACCAAATTTTATTTGTTTTAGTCCAAAACGTAATTTTTCCAAATACAACAAATTAGAATATTTAAGTGCAGTTTTTTCTAATTTTGTCATAAAACTGAGTTTCTTCAAAAACAACAAGACTTGCATTTCTAGTTGATATGAGTAATTTTTAATCGATTTTGGCCCTAATTTTAGCCTGTAAATTTTTCCATAGACTCCAAATTTGCATTTTTTATTGCAAAGCATTTTTAACCGATTTTGACCTTCTTAACCGCAATTTTTCAAAAAAACTCACATTTGCATTTTTACTCGCATTAAATCATTTTTAAACGATTTTGACCTTAAATTCAACCAAATTTTGTCCAAAAACTCGTAGTTAGCATTTTTAGACGCGTTGAGTTGTTTATACCAGTGTTTGGCCTTAATCCTAACCTGACTGTTTTGCAAAACACCAAATTTGCGTTTTCATCTCAATTTCTTTTAAAGTTTTCTTTCAAATTATTCTTAAATGGTTTTTACACTAATTTTAACCACAGCTCTTCCAAAAACTTTTAACTTGCTTTTTAAATACTTTAAGTAATTTAAGGAGTAATTTTTAATAGATTTGGGACTAAATACTAATCTGACTCTCTCGCAAAATACCAAATTCCCATTTTGATGCGTTTTGAGCCGAATTTTAGTCCAGAAATATAATATTTATATATTAATAAATTTTTGTCCGTTTACTTTGACTACGTCACCTTTTTTTCTGCCAAAATTCGTGTCCTTCTAGATGAAGTTTTCTAATGAACATCCCATATATTCAATACGTGGCGTTAACAGTAAAGGCCATAAAACTGGTTTTTTAATTAATAAATATTATTTTAAACCTTATTTATGTATAGCGCTCATTTTCATAACCCACGTTGTCTAAAAATTCAAATTTTTATGTTTTTGGTGAAATTCAAATATAGAGCAAATCAAGGAAATTGTTTCAAATTTTTATAATTTTCTTGTTTTTGATAAAATATTTTTTTACAGAGATAAAATTTTACTAAAAACGCCTAATAACAAAAATTTGGTGTTTTTCGAGAAAGTTAGTTTAGGATTACAACCAAAAATCGTTGAAAAATGCCTCAAAGCTTGTAAAAATACACATTTGGAATTTTCTGAAAAGCTCAGATTATGATTAGGGACAACATCTTTTAAGAATTAACCTAAAGCGTCTAAAAATGCAATTTGAAGTTTTTCGAAAAATGCAGGTTCGAATTAGGGCTAATATCTATTAAAATTACCCACATCATTATTGAAATGCAAATTTTGTTGTGTTTGGAAAAACATAACTTTGGATCAAAAGCAGGCTCAAGTCTTCTAAGTAGGCGTTTTCAAAAAAATTAAATTTTGCTCAAAACGCATTAAAATGCATATATGTTATCTTGCAAAACCAAATTTTGTTAAAAACTACTCAAAACGTCCAAAAAGACAAAACAAAAGTTTTTGGAAAAATTCAGTTCGAAATTAGATCCATAATCACTTAAAACTGATTTAATGCGTCTAACAATGTAAATTTACAAATTTTGCAAAAATTTAGGTAAAGGATTAAGGCCAAACTCGGTTAAAAATAGCCACAACAGCGAATTTTGTCTTTTTGAAAAAAAAATCAAATTAGCATTAGGGCTAAAATCTTTCTGATCCAGGTTTAAAGTATAACTTTTAGGTACACAAAAGAGGTTTTAGGTAAACGAAAATTTGTTGTGTTTTGAGAATGTCATATTAGGATTTATGACAAGAAGCTTAAAAAACGGCTCAAATCGTATAAAAATATATAACTAGAGGGTTTGAAAAATTCAGGTTATGATTAGGTCCAATATCGTTCCAAAACATAAACTTAAAAAAAAATGAGAATTTATTATTTTTCAAAGATGCAGTTTACAATTAGGGTCAAAATCGACACAAAATAACCAACATAAATGCATTTTTTGGTTTTTCAAAAAATTACATCTTTTGCCTAAAATAAATTTTGCTCAAAAGCAGAACAAAATTCAAATTTGGGATTTTGAAAAAGAGTCAGCTTAGGACTAAGAAAAATTGAAAGGTTTTTGTAAAAAATCAGGTTATAATAAACGCCAAAACGTTTAAAAATAACTTAATACGTCTGAAAATGCGAATGAAGAGCTTTTGGAAAAATTGAGCGTAAGAATTAAGTCCAAAAACGGTTCAAATTGACCCAAAGCAAAAACGCAAATTTGGAAGCTGTGGAAGAGGTCACACAGATTCAGGTTAGTGGCGGAGCTAAAATCGACTAAAAATTACCCACATTGGCAAAAAATGCAAATCTTGGTGTTTTTGGAGAAACCCATATTTTAAACAAAATTGGAAGAAATTGACTTAAATCTTCTAATTTATTGGTTTAAAAAAAAAATACATTTTTGATAAAATAAATGAAATTTGGCTCAGAACGCAAATTTGCGAATCAAATTAGGATTAAGGCCAAGATCTGTTAAAAGTTACTCAAACCGTAAAGAGGCAAATTAAAAGTTTTTGGAAGAAATCAAGTTAAAATTAGTGCCAAAATAATTAAAAAAATTACTTAATACGTCTAAAAATGCAAATGTGGAACTTTTGGAAAAATATTAATTTACGGTTTAAGGCCCAAATCGGTAAAAATGTTCAAAGCAATTTAAAAAGCAAATTTGTAATCTATAGAAATGTTTATGTTAGAATTAGGGCAAAAATCGATTAAAAATTACCCACCTCGACAAAAAATGCAAATCTTGATTTTTTTGGATAAACTCAAATTTAAAACAAAATTGGAAAAAATTATTTAAATCTTCTAATTTGTCGTTTTAAATAAAAATATATTTTTGGTAAAATAAATGAAATTTTTCTCATAACGCATCAAAATACCATATAGGTTAGAAATAAAGCCAAGATCAGTAAAACATTACTCAAATTGTCTAAAAGTGGAAACTAGAAACTAAACATTAAAAAAAGATCGGTTAAAAATTACTCAAAGCGTCTAAAGAGGTGAATCAGGAGTTTTTGAAAAAAAAAACAGTTTAAAATTAGGAGCAAAATCGTTAACAAATTGACTTAGTGCGTCTAAGAATGCAAATGGAACTTTTGGAAAAATTCAGGTTAAATATTAAGGCCAAATGCGGTTAAAAATATCTAAAGCGTTTAAAAATGGAAGTTTGTGGATAAGCTCAGGTTAGTATTAGGGCAAGAATCGATTAAAAATTAACAACATCGACAGAAAATGCAAATCTTGTTGTTTTTGAAGAAACTCAATTTTAAAAGAAAATTGGAAAAAATTTATTTAAATTTTCTAATTTGCTGTTTTTGGAAAAATTACATTTTTGGTACAATAAATGAAATTTGGCACAAACCAATTTAAAATGCTCTTCAAGTTAGGATTAAGGCGAATAAAAAATTACTCAAAACGTCTAAAGAGGCAAATTAAAAGTTCTTGAAAAAAAAGCAGGATAAAATTTGAGAAAAATCGTTAAAAAACGTTAAAACTTTCGATAATTGAGAATTCGCGAGATCATTAGAGTGAACTGAAAGAAACTATTTAGTTTTAGACGCTTTGAGTCCTTTTAGGGCCTTTATCCTAACTTAAATTTTTGTCAAAATAGGTAGCAAACTTTGATATGTAGCAAACTGGGCATTTTAATGCGTTCTGAGCCAAATTTCGTTTATTTTAGTTCAAGAATGTAATTTTTCAAAAAAATAACAGTTGAGTTCCGCCAAAACCAACAAGTCATTTCCAATAAATGTTGGTAATTTTCAATCCATTTTAGAACTAATTTAATCCTGAAATTTTCTCAAAAAAAAAACTCCAAATTTCTTTCTAACCGATTTTCGCTCCAATAGTTCTCAATCTTAATCTGCCTTTTTCGCAAAATAATACTGCATTTTGATACGTATTGAGCCAAATTTTAGACCAAAAATGTATTTTTTAAATAAATAACAAGATCTACTATTTTAATTTTTCCACAAACTTCAAATTTGATTTTTTTAACGCATTTCTAACTGATTTTTTTCCTTAATCTTTTACCTGAATATTTCTATAAGTTCATCAATTGCACTTTTAGACGCTTTGAGTAATTTTTAATCGATTTTGGTCTTAATCCTAACCAAATTCTCTTGGAAACTATTCATCTTGCATTTTGCGCGTTTTGAACCAAATTTGATTTGTTGCAAATTTTTCCAAATACAACAAATTAGAAGATTTAAGTGCAGTTTTTTTCTGATTTTGTCATAAAACTAAGTTTCTTCAAAACCAACAAGATTTGCATTTCTAGTTGATATGAATAATTTTTAATCGATTTGGGCCCTAATTTTAACCTGTAAAGTTTTCCATAGACTCCAAATTTGCTTTTTTTATTGCAAAGCATTTTTAACCGATTTTGACCTTATTCTTAACCGCAATTTTTCAAAAAAATGCACATTTGCATTTTTACTCGCATTAAATCATTTTTAAACGATTTTGACCTTAAATTCAACCTAATTTTGTCTAAAAACTCTTAGTTAGCATTTTTAGACGCGTTGAGTTGTTTTTACCAGTGTTTGGCCTTAATCCTAATCTCTTTTGCAAAACACCAAATTTGCGTTTTCAGCTCAATTTCTTTTCTTTAATCCTTAACCTGATTTTTTTTTGAAGTTTTACATTTTCGTTTTTAGACACATTAAATTATTTTTTAAATGGTTTTCACCCTAATTTTAAGCTAAACTTTTCCAAAAACTTTTAATTTGCCTTTTTAAATACTTTAAGTAATATAAGGAGTAATTTTTAACAGATTTTGGACTAAATACTAATTTGGCTTTCTCGCAAAATACCAAATTCCGATTTTGATGCATTTTGAGCCACATTTTAGTCAAGAAATATAACATTTCCAAAAGAAAACAAATCATAAGATTTTAGCCTTATTTCTATGTAAAGTTAAAATGCAATGCATTTTTAACCGATTTTGGTCACAATTCTTAACCGGAATTTTACCAAAATTTTTATATTGGCGTTTTTGTAAGAATTAAATAATTTTTAAACAATATTGATCCTAAAATTTAACCGGATTTTGTCCAAAAAACTTGAGTTTGCATTTTTAGGCCCGTTGAGATGTTTTTCACCGATCTTGGCCTTAATTCTTGACTTAAATGTATTCAAAACTTTCACATTTTAGACTAATGTTTAGATTAGACTAAATGTTAGACTAAATTTTAGATTAAATGGTTTTGATCCTAATTTTAACCCAAACTTTTCCAAAAACTTTTAGTTTGTTTTTTGGAGTTGGAGTAATTTTTAAAAGATTTTGGCCAAAATTCTAATTGGACTCTCTCGCAAAATGCCAAATTGATGCCTCTAGTTTCTACTAACTACTAACTAGTCACCTAGTTTTCCATAAATTTTTCACAAAATCGCAAATTTTCGTTAAATCATTTTTAAACGATTGGGACCCTAAATTTAACCGGATCGTTTCCAAAAACTTATAATTTGCATTTGTAGACGCGTTGAGTAGTTTTTAACAGATTTTGGCTTTAATCCTATCCTGACTCTCTCTCGCAAAATATCAAATTTGCATTTCAATGCTTTTGAGTCAAATTTCCTATCTTTTAGTTCAAAAATATCTTTTTTTCTAATAACGGCAAGTTAGAAAATTTGAGGCAGTTTTGTTTGTCTTTGTCCTAAAATTGAATTTCTCCAAAAATACCAAAATTTGCGTTTCTAGACAAGGTGGGTAATTTTTAATCGATATTGGCCCTAATCATTAACTTTTTTTTTAAGTATCACATTTGCGTTTTTAGGTACACTGAATCATTTTTAAACGTTTATGACTCGAATTTTAACTTATTTTTTCCAAAAACCTTTAAGTTGCCTATGAGTGATTTTTAACCAATTTTGTCTTTCTGGAAAAATACCAAATTAGCATTATGATTGTTTTGAACCAAATTTGATTTATTTTAGTCCAAAAAAATGTTTCCAAAAACAACACGACTTGCATTGCTAGTCACTGTGGGTAATTTTTAAATGAGTTTCGACGCATTGAAATATTTATGAATGGTTTTGATCCTAATTTTAACCTAAACTATTCCAAAAACTTTTAATTTGCCTTTTTACACTCTTGGAGTAATTTTTAAACGATTTTAAATAACGATCAAAATACCAAATTTACATTTTGATTCGTTGTGAGTCAAATTTTAGTCAAGAAATGTAATATAAAAAAACAAATTTAAGATTTGAGTCAGTTTTTAATAATTTTGATATAAAATTGAGATTCTGCAAAAATAATAAAATGTATGTCGCCTTCTCCTGCTCTGCACAACGTCTAGCCGCTTTTATTTCAAACCTAAATCTTACCATAAAATTTTGGTCTTAATTCTTAATCGAAATTTTTCCAGAATTTTTACATTTGCATTTTTAGATACGTTGGGTTGTTTTTAGCAGATTTTTGCATTAATCCTAACCTGACTCTCTCGCAGAATTTCAGATTTGCATTTCGATGCGTTTAGAGCCAAATTTAATTTCTTTTAGTCCAAAAATATAATTTTCCAAGAACGACAAGTTAGGCAACTTCAATAAGTTTTACTTGATTTTGTCCTAAAATTAGATTTCTCCAAAAACAACAAAATTTGCATTTCTAGACAAGGTGGGTAATTTTTAATTAATGTTGGCCTTAATCCTTTATCTAATTTTATTTATAGCTTGACATTTGCATTTTTAGACTCATTAAATCATGTTTAAAGGTTTTTGATCCGAATTTTAACTTCAAAAATCTTGCGATTTTAGATTATTTGAGTGATTTTTACCATTTGTGACTCTCTTGCAAAATACTAAATTTACATTTTGATTGTTTTCAGCCGAATTTAATTTATTTTTATCCAAAAATGTGATTTTTTCCTAAAATAACAAGTAGAAGATTTGAGTAATTTTTTTCTGATTTTGTGATGGTCACCAAAAACAACTTAATGCAATTTAAGTCGATGTGGGCAATTTTTAATCGATCATAGCCCTATTTCTGACCATAAAATTTCCGCACACTCTAAATTTGCATTTTGATGCATTTTGAGCAAAATTTTGATTTGTTTTAACCCAAAAATTTTTTCAAAAACAACAAATTAGATGATTTGAGTCAGTTTTTCCCAATTTTGTCTAAAAATTGAGTGTCTTCAAAAACAACACGATTTGCATTTCTAGTCGGCGTGGGTAATTTTTAATCGATTTTAGTCCTATTTCTAAATTGAATTTTTTAAACAAACTCCAAATTTGCATTTTTAAACGCTTTGGGTCACTTTTTTAATCGACTTCGTCCAAAGAGGACCTCATCTGGGCGCATCCTACATCTCAATACTCGTCTAATGATACCCTCTCTAGACTCAATAAAAAAGGTAAAGTCCATTCTGCACTTCTTTTTTCACTCTTCTTTTAGTACGATAAGGTGCCAAGTGGAGCTTAATTTTTCTTATAGGGATTTACATGTAAAACTGAGCCAAAGTGTGACTTTCCTCTTGCTGCCTATCTGCTAATGCCCCTGCCTCTTTCCTTGTTTCCTCTCTGATTTTAAATGCAAATATCTCCGTTACTATTTTCTTGAGAATTTCAGTCAATCAAATCCTCTTTTCAATGCATTAATTGCATTTTCATTTTCTTCGACTGGGAGATGAAGACCGCAGTTCTCAAACTTCAAACTTTGCCTCAGACTGATGCATAGTCCACATTTAAAATTAAGTTTTGCAAGACATAACGTGGATGAGCTGCTTTTTTTCAATCCTGGAAACTAGGACTTCTTTGAACTCTACGTTTTTTTTTATCTGTATTTGTCTGTCATTTGATTCCCCTCTGCTACGATGGTTTGAAACTTCCACCTAGCACCAATGCAATCAGTGAAGGAAGTCCTTGCAAAATCACTTTTGGTTAGGAAAAACCATTGGGAGCAGCCTCAAGGGACTTTCCAACGCAGATTATCAGTCGCAGTTCTGCTTCAGTCCCTCTTTGTCAGTCTTATTCCTTTTTCGTTGCCTATTGATTTGACCTCAAAACATTGACCCAAAACATTATTATTTCTTTTTCTGTTGACCTTCAATCAAGGCATCTGCCTCTTCAATCTGCCGACTTTAATAGTCAATCCCGATATCGATCTGTTATCAGGGACATAAATACTAAAAATTCTTATTCATATTTCCAGGCTTCTGCCATAAAGTTTATTATTTTTCCTGAGTTGCACTTGGTCATAACGTAGTTTACCTAAAGGCAAGGATTAAGAAAAACTCTAAACTGCCACTCAAACCCTCTTCTTAAAGATGTCAGTCACTAATTGGAAGATAAAGTCTGCAGTACAAAACCTCAAACCAAGAACACACAATTTTCACTGCAGCAAACAGTTGCTTCAGATTGATTCTTCAGAAATATCGGCGATGGGACCTTCCTCTTCATTTATGTTAGTAGATGAAGAAGGAGGATTTCAGCCCCATTTTAGTCATTTGTCTATGCACATTTTTATAAGAAAATTTCGCAGAAAATCGTACTAGTTGTCAAGTTCAAAAATGTGGAGAAGCAGTGGGATGCTCAGTATATAAGCCAGAAAGGTTTAGTTAAAAAATATTTCAGGTTGATCATTTAATTGTCGGATTCCTAATTGTTTTCTTCTTTCTTGATCTTAATCTTTATAAAGCTTTAGATAAGCTTCTTACTTACATTATTTTAGACAATTTGCAGGTATAGGAATAGTCTTGACGCAATCCAAACTTTACGCCAAAACGATCCCAACTCATGGTAAATAAAATTCCTTACAATATTTTTTACTGTGTATGATAACAACCACTTCCGTGTCAACATTTTATCACATTCCTATAAATATTCTGGACAAATTAATCACGTATTTTTTTGGTAAATATCCCTAGCCCCTATTCAAATTTATGGCGCCCGTATCGAAAGGTCAAACAAATACAAGGATTAGGATAAGTGGTGCTGTATGGAATAATAAAATATGGAAACGTTTTTGTTGAAATGACCCTCTATTAAAAGCAAACGTCCCTGTGAAATAAATATTAATATTCCTGCTTCGATTATTCTGGATAAGCAGGATTTTCAAATTAATAATTTAATCCGAATTGAAAATTGGGTGTTTCAGATAATTATAAAAACTACGTTTTGTGTATAATAGTTCAGAATATCGGGTCGTGTTTTGACATAATATATCATTACGTGAATTGTATACAGATAATTAACCCTGCTGCGCCCCCAGGAGAGATATCATCAAGCCATAAGTTAAACTCGAGCCCAAGATAACATTTATAGCTTACGTTGAAGATATTTTGATAACCTAAATAGCTAGTTGTCTGCTCTTCACTTGGGTGCAAATCGATCCTGACATGTAGGCCCTCATGTTGTAGGGTGACCAATCAATAAATTATTTGACACTAATAAAATAACAATTACGATGTGTAATAAGAATTGTTTGGATTTTACTATCAAACTCTGTACAACAAACTCAATTACCCAGCCTTTGTTCCTCTATTCCATTTGTTGTGTGTATATACGAAAAGTTTGTAGCTTTAGGGTTGCACTTTATTATGGAGAATTCTGTTTGTAGCCGAGTATTACCATTGTTTAGGCTAAAACTGGGAACAAACTGCCTTTAGTTATTTAACGTTTTCTGAGCTTCCTGAAATTACTTAGAAAGTAATTTCTTTGGTACCTACCAATCGTGACTCCTTAAAGACAATCGGAGAATCTCATGCCATCATGCCAATTAAGCGACAAAGGGCTAAATTATCCAGCAGGAAAGCTGCTTCACCCTTGTCAAGATTTCCGATTAGAATTTGGATCATATGAAACTATAGGTGAAATTCGCTGCTGGATAATCAATAAGCATTTCGAGTTGGATACATCATCAATAAGTCGAGCATGAGCTTTAAGATGCGGCTTATGGACCCTGGTTTATGCTATTTAAAGTGCTTAATTAAATTTTCATAAGGAGGGCAATTTATGACCGACTAGAGTGCATGCCAGTTACCTTGTTGGCTGCAATTGCGAGCGGGGCACTTAAATTACGTGGACTTTGTAATAGATTGCGGGGAGTTTATTCAATTATTAGTTACTAACTTCCAGCGAAGAGCTGCTGGATATTTCATTTGGCTGGAAGTTCTGCACTTAACATTAAATAATTCTGTTTACAAGTGTGGATTCAAAACAAGCAAAGGTATCGACAATCTTTCAAGTGTTTTCAGAGCTTTGAAGCCGTGGTCCAATGGAATTTCTTCCTGACGTTTCGTGTACAGTTGCGGCAGACAGATATCGCCAAGTTGTTCCAACACTGCCTAACCACTACTTATCTTCAATGGAAGAAAGGGCAGATTCCTTAGTCCAGTAATAGCCAACTATTTGATGGAAATTTTTGAGACCAAAGTGGTGGTTCCGACACGTGGACGGTACCTTTGTTATTTGGAGCCATGGCGAGGGCGAACTTTAAAACTTCCTCTTACAGCTCAACACTATCAACCCAAAAATTCACTATGGAGATAGAAAGAGAAGGACGCCTACCGTTTTTGGATGTTTTGGTATCAAAGAGGCCGAATGGGAAGATTGCGCACACCGTATAGAAAACCAACACACACTGATCAATACCTCAAAAGCCTTTGGTTGGAATGGATACAGCAAGCTCGAGTCCGTCCAAGGAATGTATAGCGGCAGGAAGCAACAACGGGAGAAGATGAAGAAAAGCGCGGATGGCGGAATAGATCGGCAGGCTACTGGAAAAGCACAATGTGAAAACCGTCTTTAAACCCACTGGTACAATACAACAGAGCTTGAGATCAGCCAAAGACCGCAGAGATCCCCTCACGGCACCCGGAGGCAACACGAGAATTACGGAACACAAGAGGAGTGCAATCTAATGTCCCTCTAATGAAGGAGAGTATCCCGTCCTATTTCAGAGTCGGAAGCTCCTCTAGGGGAAGAAAACCGGCTCGAAGTGTCCTATTTCGCAGTAGCGCCCACCTATAGCGCACTCTCAAAAAGTGGTATGACGACTCTTCCCCCTGCCCCACAGTGGGTGCAAAGTGGACTGTCAGCCATTCCTAGGAGGTACATGTACCTGCATAGTCTGCAGTGTCCAGTAAGGTTTCCTATAAGGTCTCTCGGCACTGTCTGCTTCTCCAAAGAAGCCACGAGGTCTTGGATCTATCCGGGTTAGGGTAGATTTCCTTGGTCTATCTACATATTCCTGACTATGTCCACTTTGTCCTTGTGCTCTCCCATGCCTATTTATTTAGAGTGTGAGAGACGCACCTTTTACTTACTCCTAGACATGGTTTTGGTCCAGTAAAGCATGTCGCTTGGCCGATTCGTCGGCACACTCATTCCCCTCGATGCCCCTATATCCCGGAACCCATCCCAGAGTTACCCTTTTTGTTTCTGCCAGTGACTCTACAGCATCCGTGCAGTCCTGAACGAGCGTTGAGCTCGTTCTGCTCCTGCAGATGGCTCGCAGAGTCGCCTGACTGTCGGAGTAAATGTAGATATCATGTTCTCCTCCTTGCCTGACTTCTGTTCGTGTGGCTATCTCGAGTAACACCTCCGCTTGGAAAACTGTCGTGTGGCTTCAAAGGCCCTCGCCCTCTACTTGGCCTGCTTAGTATTTTCTGGCTCCTGACGACTGTGTACTAGCCATTCTTGATCCGTCTGTATACCATACCTGATTATTTCCAGAAGGCTGTTCTCTGCAGTCTGGCCAACCTCAGCACATAGCACGGCCTGTCCACCGCTGGCCACCAGACCACGGCGCCATAAGTTATCCTCGGTCTGATTACCGCAATGTAGAGCCAGTGCAGGACGTGTGGCCCCCCGTATGGTCGGACTTGGGGAGGGGTCTGCTGCAGACTGCCCTAACCAATGATTTGGGACCAAAGAATGGGGCTTGACGCAGCCAATCCGAATGCTCCAGCTTGGAGGAGCTTGCCGTAGAACTCTAAGGTATCCCTAATGATATTTTTGCAAAAATTTTAGTACGATTGAGAAATCGATTGTAGATGGTTTAGTACGCCTCATGTGAAGAACAAAAATGCATATTTCAATTTAATCCAGCTCTTATACCGGGCGAACAAAAAGTTGTTTTGTGCCACGCCATTTAGGGTGTACTTAATTTACTTTTTGGGTGTATTTTTTCGTTCGCTATATTTCACATTTTTACCTTTAATTAAGAATAAACCGGAGAGGCCTACTTTTATTCCGTCATCAGCTCGTTGTCCAAAATCATTCTTAATTGTTGCAGGCTACAGTAAGCCGCTCCACTATCGTCCAAACCAATGAGAAACATGCCACTCCGTTTCCTGTGCAGAATACTAAACCAATCAGAATCTCTCTGCCTTTATCTTGACATACAAATAAGACATAATATCCTGCATATAAAAGGTGAGGTGTGAGTTGGGAAAGGGCTTGATGCAGACTGCCCTAACCAAAGATTTGGGACAAAGGTGAGGGGCCTGACGCAGCCAAACAAAATGCTCGAATACAGAGGGGGCGTGGCTTGCCGCAGAACTCTCAAGGTATCCCTACTGATATTTTTGCAAACATTTTAGCACGACTGATAAATCGGCTGTAGATGGTGTAGTACACCTCATGGGAAAGGGGTACACCCCCCTTTCTTATTGGTTACAAGTGTCTACAGTAAGCCTTTCCCCTATCTTTTAGACCAATGAGAAACGTCCCACTGCTTTTCCTATGCAAGATCCTAAACCAATCAGAATCCTTCTGCCTTTATTTTGGCATCGAAATCAGACTTAAGATTATGCATATAAAGGGTGAGGTGGGACTTGGGGAGCGGCTTGCTGCAGACTGCCCTAACCATTGGTTTGGGACAAAGAGGCTGGGCCTGACGCAGCCAATCAGATTGCTCGAATGCAGAGGGAGAGGCAGTGGCATGCCTTAGAACTTTCAAGGTATCTCTACTGATATTTTTGCAAAAGTTTTAGCACGATTGAGAAATTGGTTATAGATGGTTTAGTACACCTCATGGGAAGAACGAAAGTGCATGTTTCAATTTTAGCCCAGCTCTTATATCGAACGAGCAACGAGTTGTTACATGTCACGTTTTTTGCAAATTTGAGTGTTCTCTGTTTACAGTTCGTTTGGAAAATTTCACATTTTTACTACAAAAATTTTGAAATAATCTACAGGGGCACATTTTTATGCCATCATCAGCGCTTTATACAAAATCATTCTTAATGGTTACAAGTTTTAGAGTAAGCCTTCCCACTATCTTCCAAACCAATGAGAAACGTCCCACTCAGTTTCCTGCGCAGGATCTGAAACCAATCAGAATCCTTCTGCCTTTATTTTGGCATAAAAATCAGACTTAAAATCATGCTTCATGGTTCTGGTAACACGATATAATCGGTGAGGTGGGTCGTGGGGAGCGGCTTGCTGCAGACTGCCCTAACCACTGGTTGGCGACAAAGAGGCGGAGCCTGACGGAGCAAATCAGAATGCTCGAGTAGAGAGGGAGCGAGGCGTGCCTTAGAACTCTCAAGGTATCTCTACTGATATTTTTGCAAACATTTTAGCACGATTAAGAAATTGGTTGTAGATGGTTTAGTACACCTCATGGGAAGAACGAAAGTGCACATTCCAACTTTAGCCCAGCTCTTCTATCGAACGAACAAATAGTTGTTATGTGTCATTTTTTTCTGCCAATTTGAGCGTTCTTTGTTTACAGTTCGACTTAAAGATTCCACATTTTTACTGCAAAAATCCAAGGAAGCATATTTGTATGCCATCATCAGCGCTTTATACAAAATCATTCTTATTGGTGACAAGCATCTACAGTAAGCCTTTCCACCATCTTCCAGACCAATGAGAAACGTCCCACTCCGTTTCCTATGCATGATCAGAATCCTTCCGCCTTTATTTTGGCATCGAAATCAGACTTAAGATTATGCATATAAAGGGTGAGGTGGGACTTGGGGAGCGGCCTGCTGCAGACTGCCCTAACCATTGGTTTGGGACAAAGAGGCGGGGCCTTACGCAGCCAATCAGATTGCTCGAATGCAGAGGGAGTGGGGCATGCCTTACAACTCTCAAGGTATCTCTACTGATATTGTTGCAGAAGTTTTAGCACGATTGAGAAATTGGTTATAGGTGGTTTAGTACACCTCATGGGAAGAACGAAAGTGCATATTTCAATTTTAGCCCAGCTCTTATATCGAACGAGCAACGAGTTGTTATGTGTCACTTTTTCTGCCAATTTGAGCGTTCTTTGTGTACATTTCGACTTGAAGATTCCACATTTTTACTGCAAATTTTTTTAAATAATCCAAAGAAGCATATTTGAATGCCATCATCAGCGCTTTATACAAAATCATTCTTATTGGTAACAATCATCTACAGTAAGCCTCTCTATTATCTTCCAGACCAATGAGAAACGTCCCATCTGGTTTCCTATACATGATCCTAAACCAATCAGAATCCTTCGGCCTTTATTTTGGCATCGAAATCAAACTTAAGATTATGCATATAAAGGGTGAGGTGGGACTTGGGGAGCGGCTTGCTGTAGACTGCCCTAACCATTGGTTTAGGGCAACGAGGCGGGTCCTGACGCAGCCAATCAGGTTGCTCGAATGCAGAGGGAGTGGGGCATGCCTTAGAACTCTCAAGGGATCTCTACTGATATTGTTGCAAAAATTTTAGCACAATTGAGAAATTGGTTGTATATGGTTAATACACCTCATGGGAAGAACAAAAGTTCATATTCCAACTTTAGCCCAGCTCTTATATCGAACGAACAAATAGTTGTTATGTGCCACTTTTTCTGCCAATTTGAGTGTTGTTTGTGTACAGTTTAAATAATCCAAAGAAGCGCTTTATACAAAATCATTCTTATTGGTAACAAGCATCTACAGTAAGCCTCTCTACTATCTTCCAGACGAATGAGAAACGTCCCACTCCGTTTCCTATGCATGATCCTAAACCATTCAGAATCCTTCTGCCTTTATTTTGGCATCGAAATCAAACTTAAGATTATGCATATAAAGGGTGAGGTGGGACTTGGGGTGCGGCTTGTTGCAGACTGCCCTAACCATTGGTTTGGGACAAAGAGGCGGGGCCTGACGCAGCGAATCAGGTTGCTCGAATGCAGAGGGAGTGGGGCATGCCTTAGAACTCCCAAGAACTGATATTGTTGCAGAAGTTTTAGCACGATTGAGAAATTGGTTATAGGTGGTTTAGTACACTTCATGGGAAAAAGGAAAGTGCATATTTCAATTTTAGCCCAGCTCTTATATCGAACGAGCAACGAGTTGTTATGTGTCACTTTTTCTGCCAATTTGAGTGTTCTTTGTGTACAGTTCGACTTGAAGATTCCACATTTTTCTGCAAAAATTTTTAAATAATCCAAAGTAGCATATTTGTATGCCATCATCAGCGCTTTATACAAAATCATTCTTATTGGTAACAAGCATCTACAGTAAGCCTCACTACTATCTTCCAGACCAATGAGAAAGGTCCCACTCCGTTTCCTACGCATGATCCTAAACCAATCAGAATCTTTCTGGATTATGCATATAAAGGGTGAGGTGGGACTTGGGGAGCGGCTTGCTGCAGACTGCCCTAACCATTGGTTTGGGACAAAGAGGCGGGGCCTGACGCAGCCCATCAGAATGCTCGAATACAGAGTGAGCGGGGCGAGGCTTAGAACTCTCAAGGTATCTCTACTGATATTGTTGCAAAAGTTTTAGCACGATTGAGAAATTGGTTATAGATGGTTTAGTACACCTCATGGGAAGAACGAAAGTTCATATTCCAACTTTAGCCCAGCTCTTATATCGAACGAACAAATAGTTGTTATGTGTCACTTTTTCTGCCAATTTGAGTGTTCTTTGTGTACAGTTTAAATAATCCAAAGAAGCGCTTTATACAAAATCATTCTTATTTTTAACAAGCATCTACAGTAATCCTCTCTATCTTCAAGACCAATGAGAAACACCCCACTCCGTTTGCTATGCATGATCCTAAACCAATCAGAATCCTTCTGCCTTTATTTTGGCATCGAAATCAGACTTAAGATTATGCATATAAATTGTGAGATGGGACTTGGGGAGCGGCTTGCTGCAGACTGCCCTAGCCATTGGTTTGGGGCAAAGAGGCGGGGCCTGACGCAGCCAATCAGATTGCTCGAATGCAGAGGGAGTGGGGCATGCCTTAGAACTCTCAAGGTATATCTACTGATATTGTTGCAAAAATTTTAGCACAATTGAGAAATTGGTTGTAGATGGTTTAGTACACCTCATGGGAAGAACGAAAGTTCATATTCCAACTTTAGCCCAGCTCTTATATCGAACGAACAAATAGTTGTTAGGTGTCACTTTTTCTGCCAATTTGAGTGTTCTTTGTGTACAGTTTAAATAATCCAAAGAAGCGCTTTATACAAAATCATTTTTATTGATAACAAGCATCTACAGTAATCCTCTCTACTATCTTCCAGACCAATGAGAAACGTCCCACTCCTTTTCCTATGCATGATCCTAAACCAATCAGATGCTTTCTGCCATTATTTTCGCATCGAAATCAGACTTAAGATTATGAATATAAATGGTGAGGTGGGACTTGGGGAGCGGCTTGCTGCAGACAGCCCTCGCCATTGGTTTGGGACAAAGAGGCGGGGCCTGACGCAGCCAATCAGGTTGCTCGAATGCAGAGGGAGTAGGGCATGCCTTAGAAGAACTCTCAGGGTATCTCTACTGATATTGTTGCAGAAGTTTTAGCACGATTGAGAAATTGATTATAGGTGGTTTAGTACACCTCATGGGAAGAACGAACGTGCATGTTTCAATTTTAGCCCAGCTCTTATATCGAACGAGCAACGAGTTGTTACGTGTCATGTTTTTTGCCAATTTGAGTGTTCTTTGTTTACAGTTCGTTTTGAATATTTCACATTTTTACTACAAAGATTTTGAAATAATCCGAAGGGGCACATTTTTATGCCATCAGCAGCGCTTTATACAAAATCATTCTTATTGGTTACAAGTTCTACAGTAAGCCTTCCCACTATTCTCCAAACCAATGAGAAACGTCCCACTCAGTTTCCTGTGCAGATCCTAAACCAATCAGAATCCTTCTGCCTTTATTTTGACGTACAAATCAGTAATAAGATCCTGTATACAAAGGATGAGGTGGGACTTGGCGAGGGGCTTGCTGCAGACTGCCCTAGCCAATGATATGGGATAAAAGGGCGTGCCGTAGAACACTCAAGGTCTCCCTACTGATATTCTTCCTGTCAAGTACCATAGTAGTTGCCATATCAGTGCTGTTGCCTTATTGCATGCCTTTACCAAGTGAAATGTCGCCCTTCGTCCTATCATTGGGAAGTATCGAATGGAAAATTTTATAATGTGTGGCGTGTTTTCAGTCTGATGATGCCATAGGGCGAAACAAGTGTTACCGTTTTATAATATTTTAATTAAATGTACTGAGACCGTGACCAAAATCAGGCTTTGTTTTGTTTGCCACGTGACTTTTCCTGGTTAGCCCGCTGTCGATGGTCACCCCCAGGTACTTAGCCTCAGGATTTTGTAACAGAGATTCACCTTCTTTTGGTGTGGAGCACAAGCTGTATCTTGTCAGGGTTGACTGACAGTCCCGTCTTGATATACAATTGTTCTATTATTCGACATGCCCTTTGCATTCTATCACAAACGCTGCTTACGAACTTTCATGGGATATCATGATCAGTTTGTAGCAACGTTTATAGCAACCGCGTACGCTTGCGCACTGAACCCCTAGGCTTGTAGCCTCTCCAAAAGACCATCCATTAAGAGACACCATAGTCGAAGTGATAAGAAGCTGCCTTGTGGACAGCCGCCCTCGACCTCAAATTCTCTCCGGTGATCTTCCAGAGAAGCCGTAACCTTACGGTTGCGGAGTGACGATCTGACCTAGCTTACCAACTATGTTGGGGTTCCCCGGGCTCTAAGGGCAAAATAATAAAAAATGGTGTATATCTTGTAGCTAGATTCCAAAGGTTTAGGGCAGCTTGAGACATAGAAACTGATCCAATAATGTTCCAACTATAGCTCAAGCAAGAAGAACAAGCCAGCAGGATTAAGCAAACTCTAGCGTTTCTGCGTTATCAGTAATAACGGATTTTTCCTGCGTTTTCTATGTTGTCCTTGTCGCAAACAAAACCTCACTTTCTTGACCAAAATTGTTGAATAACTGGTTCCATGACGTAAGTCTAAGAGCTGATGATATCTTTCTCCTTAATGCTTACCTTTATTATCCTGATAAAATAGCTATGACAGAAGATATTTTGATTTTACAAATAATTGTGGGATTAGGGGTGTGCACTAAATCTAATTTAGTTTAAGTTATGTGAGAACACAATATGGCAAAGATCAGAAGCACCAACCAGATAGTTCAGGTTAGCTTAGAAAAATTCACACACACCGATTTCTCCATTTAGGGTAAAACCACTAGTACTAATCATGCAATCCCAGTTAAACTCCCAAAAAAATTTACCTTTTAGACAATTTTTTTTAAAAATAACAGTTTTTGTGTGGTATAAAACAAACCATTTTTTGACTAAAATTTTGTTAAGGATCAACATCGTCTCATAACCAATGAAATCTATTTTTGAACTAAAACCTCACTTTACACTAAAACCGATGCAAAATGCAATTTCTAAGAGAAATTCGATAACACTTGTTAGAACCTAAAGATTAAACCACAGTCTGCCAAGGTCAACTGAAAACGACGCCAACAAAAAACGCATGTTTCGAATCTACAAAAATTCGATTTGTGCTTTGGGACTTCAATAATTGTTGCCCACAAAAATCAATAAAAAAATTGTTTGTTTCTGTAAAAAAAGATTACGATTTTGTGAGCAGAACCAGTTAAGTTTGTCTTAAAAACAGACCTGAAAACAGAAGTAAAACCTTTGCTTATGCTCTAAAATTGATCCAAAATTCTATTTTTAAAAGATCGACAAATTCTTTATAATCTAAAACTGAAATTTTTAACTAAGCCCTGTCAAAAAGTCATCAAAATGACACGAAATGAAAAGGAATAATTAGTCAAAAATCGAACATGAAAATTAGTTAATAATTGATGATGATTGAAAACAGATTTTTTTAACCTCCAGTTTTACGAATGTAACAGAAAACTATTACTGAAATCAACCAAAATACACTCAAATCCTTTAACAGCTTTATACAGAAATCTTGTGTAGAATCAATCAACTCGTTTTTTTAATAAAATTTTATTATAACAAATCAAAAAGACGACAATTATTTTTACCAAATATAAAAAAAAATAAAAAAATTTCTTTTAACTATTGGGAACGCACAAAAATTAAATTTGTATTTCAAAACGATAAAAAGTGAACGATATTTGCCTAAAAATTACCATTTTTGGAGTAAAACCGATAAAATTCTTCAAATTCCAAAACTCAACTTTTTGAACTAAGGCTGCCTTAAAAAAAAATACACCTAAAATAAACTTCTTTGTCTTTTGGAGCCTACAGAAATTCAATAATTGTTGCATTAAAATCGATCAAAATATTCTTGGAATCACACACACAAAGTCAAAAATTATCTACTTCAAAATTTCTTAAAAAAGAAAATTGCTTTAGAAAAAACTTCAGAGCACAGAAAAATTAAATTCTTACAACAGCTACAATATAAGTCTTCACAAAACAAATGTAAACAACAAAATCTGCTAAAATCACTTTGAAGGTGTATCAGAAAACTATTACTGAAATCAACCAAAATACACAAAAAAAGTGTAATTTGATTGGTTTCACTAATAGTTTTCTGTTAAACGCATAAATCTGGGGGATTAAAAAATTACGTTTTCAGACGTTATCAATTTCTTGCTAATTTTTTGTTTAATAATTCCTTTTCATTTGGCGTCATTTTAACCTAATTTTGATATAACTTAGTCCAAAATTCCAGTTTTGGATTATAAAGAAATTGACGATTTTACTTAAAAATTGGTTTTTGGATCAATTTCAGAGCATAAGCAAGGCTTTAGTGAAAAAAATGTTGTGAGTTTTTGAGATGATTTTAATTGATTCTGCTCCAAAAATCGTGCTTTTAAGCTGAAAATCTTTGATCCAGAAATTAAAAAGATCTCGAGAAACAAAAAAAAATATTGTATTTTCTGAAAGCAGAAGTTGATTATAGTAGTATAGAATTGTGGCTTTTCTACTATTTATGTTAACATTTTAGTTTAAAATGCATCAATGCATAAACATTTTGGTTTAAAAATAGACTTTCTTAATCAAACAAGTGTTTCAGTTCTAGTACATAAAAATTATTATTATTAACTTCGAAAGGATTTCAAAGAAAACGCAATTTTATAGAGTAGGTGTAAAATTTCAATTTGCATGCTGTAACATTTTCACTTATTAATGTGCTAAAAATTGAACAAAAAGTGTTCAATTCAAAACGACGTCTACTAAAGGATTTTACCTCGGATTTTACTAAAAAATGTATTTTTCTTAATAACAATATTTTAGCTTGAGTCTTTTAAAAGTTTGCTCAGTCTAGATGTGTATTATGATGTATTTTGTCTCCTGTTGACTTTTTTTCCTAGACATTCTCTATATTTTACAATCAATCACTTTTTGTATAAGTATGATCTTTCGTTTCATGTTTTTTAACCTTTTCGTCATTTCTCAAAATTCGAAAGTATATTATTATTGTGTCTAGAAGCACAAGTTGACTTAAATCCAGGTGATTCAATTTTTTCTGAGAAAAAAAGGTAAAAAAGCGTAACCTCTACAAATAAAATAAAATACAACAAAAAATTGCTTGAAGTAGTAGTAGTAGTAGTAAACAATGGGGGGGGGGGGGGGAAGCCGAAGCGCAGGAATCGCAATTGTTTGAAAATTGATATTTAAGAAAACATGACAGTTAACGCTTTTCGAAAAATATAAACCGAAACTGCTACTAAACTCATTAAAAATTGTATTAATGTAAATTCGTTGAAAATAATTTTAAAATAAATATAATGCATTATTAAATAATATTAATAGAACTCAATTTTTTGTCAAAATCAAAATCTATGCTGTTCTATTTCATAAAAAAAAACCACTTATAGAGCAAAATAGTAAAAAAAAAGTAAATTTCCAAAACAAGTCTCTACCAAAATTGTCTCGACCCCACCCAAAAATTATCGATTTTTTGCAATTCTTTTCCCATTTAACCCACTTCATACTTTTTGGCTTACCTTCCAATTCTGCTAATTTCTGAGATCTCTTTACTAATTAAATAAAAAATAAATTAAATTTCAATAAAAAAATTAGCTCTAAAATTGAAAAATAATGTAAATCTGTAGGTTTCGATTCGATTAGCCAAACAAAATGTAATTTGGTCCACGACCACTTAATAATATATTGATATTCAGATTGTTAATAAAAGTTAAATAGGGCTTATGAGCCAGTAGCGTCAGAGGGATAAATGAGTTGAAACTGCGGGAATAATATCATTACTCCCGCTCGCCATTTAAGTTATATACAGGCTGTCCAGCAGAACCCTAGACATAGGAGATTAACATGGGAAATCGGTTTTTATTTTTTTGCGCCTGTGCGGTTGATTTGATTGAAAAATGTTTAAGAGGAGAGTTGTAGAGCTTATAGTCATTTATCATCCTGTAATTTTTTCAATACCGTAGTTTTGGCTGTTTTGTGGAAAAACGCCTCGAAAAGGGCAAAAATTTGAATTTGGCGCGTCATCCCCGCCATCCATGTGCAGTGTCGCCAACATAATAATTTCTTATGTCAGAGTCAGAGCCGAGTTTCCTATCTTATTTATTTTGAGGGACTATCATGTAGTAATTAACGTTATTATGCAGCGATTAACCGAAAACATGATGATAATGTTCTTAAATCATACGGTAAGTAAAAGTTACGTTTATAATTATCATAATTAGTAAAAGGAAAATTATTCCAATTTATGTATGGCTGGTTGTCTAATTCATGTTAGTTTAGCAATACGACAACCACGATGACATGACAATTTGTCTCTTGTGTGATAGGGGAGATGATAATGATAATGTTCTTAAATCATACGGTAAGTAAAAGTTACGTTTATAATTATCATAATTAGTAAAAGGAAAATTATTCCAATTTATGTATGGCTGGTTGTCTAATTCATGTTAGTTTAGCAATACGACAACCACGATGACATGACAATTTGTCTCTTGTGTGCAATTAAGGGTGTTCGTTGTTGTTGTTGTTATTGAGGTGGATTCATCTATCTCCAAATGTTTTACTTCAAAAGTGTATATTTTGCAGTGCTGTGCAGTGCTGCGAGGCCCCATCCTGCATGTAAAAAACCCTTGCTAAGTGCTGGATTCTTCTATGACAGACAAAATCTCATTGGAAAACCAAATACAGTGCGCCCCAAAATGCCAATCCACACATTAACAACTTCTCGACGTTGGTCTCGGTTGTCCTGCACTGAATATGGATTTTAGAGAGTCCAAACTCATTCATTTTGTTGATTTGAGAGACCCATTAATCCAAATTTTAACATTCATTGGTGGAACAAATGTTTATAGCAAACAAGCAAGACCAGTAAGCAGATAGCGATGGATGTTTGATCTGCTAAGACCAGTTTCTTTTATCTATGACCTGTGAAAAAAAATCTTTTCAGTGACAACAAATCTTAATAAAGGTGATAGTGTTTTTATAGGAATAATTGTTGTTATCTGTGTTATTACCTAAATTTATGTTACATTTCCTTTTCATGTCCACTTGTTAATTTCTTCCGTTAAGAAATTTATGTATAGATTGATTATGGAAATATACTTACTTTGGTACTCGTTGCATCCACTTTTTCAGACACAATTTCCCCGAAATAAAAATGTAATGTATACAGAAAGCTTGTATTTATTGATATTAAAGATTCGATTTTTATTTGTTCACTTTGACAGCAAAAAGCAATTGAACATCGAAATTAGGAACCATTTTGTTGATACAGTGTAAAATTTTATTTTTATTATTGCTTATTTAAATGTTTCATTAGGTATGAATTTTGAGGAGAGAAAACTTGTTTTAAAACAATACTGGGTTGGTAATTCCTTTGCTCAAATTCGAGACAACATTTCTGCATTGTTTCCTGAACGACCAATACCAGCACGCAGTTCATTTCAGGCAGTGGTTGTTCGTTTTGAGGAAACTGGGAGTATTAACCCGATATGTTCCTGTGAGCGAAAGCGACGACTTCAAGCTGGTGCGGCTCCAGAGGATGAAAATGTGGCAAAACTTGTTGTTCTTGCTACAGTAAACGATGATCCTTCCAAGAGTACTCGACAGATTGGCCACGAAACTGGACTTAGTAGATCGACCATCCATAATTATCTGCAAAAAGAAGGTTTTAAAAGCTACAAAATAGAGAACCATCAAAAACTCTTACCGACCGACCTTTTCCCCCGAATGGAGTTTTGTGAAATCCTGACCGAAAAAATTATTGCAGCCCCAAGATCTGTTAGAAACATTTGTTTCACGGATGAATGCTCATTTGGATTGACTGGCTCTTCAAATCAACAAAATGATCGGATATGGGCACTCCAAAACCCACATATAGTGCATGACAATCGGGACCAACGTCGAGCAACTGTAAACGTGTGGATCGGCATTTTGGGGCGCCATGTTATAGGTCCATTTTTCATTGATGGCAGTTTGAACGCCAACAAATATGGCAATATGCTTCGCATTGACATTTTGCCTGCTGTAGAAGCCATCCAGCCATTAGATCGGGTTTTTTACATGCAAGACGTTTTTTAAACGAAACATTTGGTGATAGGTGGATCGGAAAGTTTGGAGCAATTAATTGGCCACCTCTCTCTCCGGATTTGAATCCCTGTGATTTTTTGTTTAAGGATTCATTCAAGATCGTCTCTACCAGAGAAACAAACAATATGCAAATGTTCAAGAGTTGAAACTTGCCATTCAAGAAATTTGTGGTCAAGTCACGGTGATGATGTTGGACAATACATGTCGCAATTTTGAGAATAGGCTTACATATTGTACCTCGGCAGAAGGTGGTCATTTTGAACAATTTCTCTGATGTGCCACATCTAGTCTTGTATTTTATTTATTTGTTTATTGTTCTTGTTTACCTCTGTGTTTGATGTTAAACACATGGGTGGTTATTCACTTTCTTTGTAGTATGACTTAAGAACTGTGAGTTGCAAACGACTTTTTTAAAAAACTACTTTTATTGCTTAAGAACTAAGTTACAATAATTAATAAAGTATGTTTGAACAAATGGACAATTAAGCTCTAACTAATGCATGGGAAAGCGGTTGCCTCGTAATAGATAATAAGCAGCGTAAGCAGGTGGCATCAGCAGTATCCGGAATAGGAAGCTTCATAACTCCTCCCTTCGAAAATTCAACTATACTCTGTTCAGCGAGGGTTCAATATTACGTCATAAATTGTGACGTCATACAAAAAAACACGTCTGTCTCTGTTAAAATGTCAGTTAAACAAAATGTCAAGTTGACACGGGGCAGGTAACAGTTTAGCCTTTTATGCAAACATTCCAAAGTTTTCCCATTTCGGGTATTAATTCAGAAGGAATATCCGCAGCAGCTTTACCATAGACACCTGCTATGATTCACCCGGCCATGGATGTAGATCATAAGATATGGACAAAAATTGGCCCAAGATATTCGAGTATTTTTGTGTGCTTACTATACCTAGTAGTGCTCATAACTTGCGTTGTAAAACCAATAAGCAGAAACACTTGTCGTCGGGTCGCCAAACATATTTTTTCGTTCGAATGCACCCTTTTCTGCGGAATAGTTCAATGCGTGTCCGTATGAATTAATTCATTTGATAAAAAAACTGTTAGGCGTTTATTGTATATTCAATTCTTGAAATTTTTCTTACAATTTAATTAATGCAACATGTGATAATAAAACATGCAACATAAATAACTTAAATTGAGTACATAATCTAACTAAGGGTGGGCAATTTTTTTAAGACACCTAGTTTTGCTTTTATCTGTGTCGCAGCACCGTTCTTCCACATTTTTTCTTTAGTTGATTCAGCTACCTGCTAATTTTGATTAATGTTTTATTCATTTCCACAGAAGCGGATCTAGCCTTTAGGTGACTCCAGGGGAAGATATTTTTGTGGACCAGTAGGTGGTTGTTCAGGAACAGGGGCTTCTTTTTAACAATCCATAGTTCCTTCGGGACGCATGTTGCTGGAATTTCTTCCGCACTTTCATCGATTGTAACACCTTGTTTCTCGACTATTTTTGAAATTTTCTCCAGTTTTTCTTCACACATTGACTTTTTCTACATGATCCCTTAAAAGCGGTTCTTTCGTTTCTATATTTAGTTCTACAAAAACTGGACTCGTATTTCTAAATTTTGACGACATTTTGACATTAAGCGTCAAACTGACTTTAGCTGGTGGTTTTATTATTAATAAGAACTAATAATACGCCTGTTTTTTTTGCGAACTTTTTCTAATGAAATGAGATGATGAATGTGACGTCATATTGAACCCTCGCTGAACAGAGTATATACGGCTTGTCGTGGTAGTTGAACCTCTTGTAGTAATTCCGTGGGGGTATCTTCGGGTTGCGATTTCTTGGTGCAGAATCTCAGTTTGATCTTCTGAACTATAATGTAAACAGCTAGAAGACTCAAGGAGAAATAAATTGCAATTGTCCAGAAACTTGGTGTTTTGGAAATTGAAGTACTGGTTAACACAGGTTGATTTTCCAAAATATGGCTTCTCAGATGTTGTAGGTCATCCAATTTAATATCTTCCAAGTGTGAACTCAGATTCAAAGTGCGGAGCAACGCCTGATTTTCACTTAAGTCAGGGAAAAGCACTAACTGGTTGGTTTTTTCCACTGAATTTCTATTGTTTATTACTATTCCATCCAGATAAATTTGACATTGTTCTGGAATATGGAATATTTGAGTTCCGAAAAGTTCTAAGCGCTCATTTTGGTTCTTGCAATTTAACTTTACTAATTCTTCTTTAGGCAAAACAACTATCCATTGGCTGAAGTCATCCAATTGGTTTATGAGCGGTTTTGTCAGAAGTAGTATTGGTCTTTCAGCTTCGTACATTCATCTCCGCCGTATGCAAAGTGCAATTTATTTTTTAAAAGAAATTTATTTTGCGGTATGATAACCTTAAAATGGCTCTGTGCATACACTGGTGTTGAATAGAGTCGATAATAACTTAATTCTTCTGGATAAACAATTGAAATTCTTAAGAGGAAATTTACCTGGTTTTTGTAAATAAAACTTTCTACTTTTATAATTCGTTCATAAAGAAGCGTATTTTCTAAGGTTACTTTTATAGGCATACGTTTTGTGTATAATGATATTTTTTCTATTCGCTTTAGTTCATGGAATAAAGCATCGGTTTTTATTATGCTTGGATGTAAAATCTTCAACTTAGAGAACGTAATTGCACTTTCTACAACTAATAGGATTAAATCAATAATTTCATAAACATTAATTATTTGATTTAGGGTGTCATTGATATAGTTGGCATTTTCCTTAGAAGTTACCTTTTGTACAATGAACTCTATTTGACGTATTTTAGATTCTAGCAACTTTTCATTGTGGGTGACTTTCTTAACTGTGTCGTTGAATTGTTTTATCAAGTCTAATGACACAGAATTACCTTTCAAAATTGATGCTTTTAGCTTAAATTCATTATTTTGCAATTCTCTGATTATCCTATTCCGATTATCAATCCACGTTTGTATCTCTGAGGGGGTGGAAATAATTCCTGAAGTTTTGTTGTTACCCTATCTTGTATTAATGCTAGAATCATAAGATAATTACCTACTTCTAGTCTATATTCTAAATTGTAGTTAATTTCCCCAGTTAGTTTTAACGAGTTACTTTGTAACTTATTTACTTCTACAATAATTGGATTTAAATCGTAAAAATGTAGCAGCGTGTATGTGTACTCTTTTAATTTTGCCTGTCTTAGGTTTACTGGAATTAGTCCGGGATTATCTGTTAATCCTCTGAATGTGATATTGTCGTCGAAAGCGAATGTTGTTTGAAGAATTCTGAAAAGAGAGTAATTGTGTTATTCAAAACTTTACCTATTCTATAATGGACGTTTGATATTAGAAAGATGTACTTTTAAAGTATCATCTGTTCCGCCTGTCTTCTTTTTAGTATTAATACTGATTGGTTTTGTAGGCTTATTAAATTTGTTTGTATGTTTTTGCCTAATGTGTTTTTTAAGATGGACAGTTTGTTCAGGTTCGAATATGTCCGGATCGTCTTAATTTTTGTTTATTTTTTCAGCTAACTTTTCTTTCTTTTCAATTAATTTATTGTTTAGTTGGGCGTACAATATTTTCGCCTTTTCTCTATGCGCATTGACATAGTCATTTACTAGTATTTGATCTAACTCTACGTCGAAAATATCATTAGAGGTTATATGACCTTGAATGATATCAATTGGTTTTAAGTTGGTGACAGAGTGTATAGAATGATTATATGCAAGAAGTGCGTAAATCATTTTTTGTTTCGTGGGTGTTTCAGAGTAATCTTGATTATTTAGCAATCTGATATGTTCTGCAAGAGTGGAGTGTAAACGTTCTACGACACCATTAGACTCTGGGTGATGTGGTGAGCAAAAATGGACTTTAATTTTGTGTAGAGTTAACCATTCCGTTATGACAGTATTTTTAAACCCAGTACCATTGTCAACTATAATTTGTTTTGGAATTCCGTGGTGCGAAAAGAATGTTAACAGTTTCTCGACAATTTCTACTGAAGTGAGCGAAGTTAGGTGGTAAGCTTGAGCATATTTAGAGAAACTGTCGATAATTGTCAATAATTTATTTTTCTCGAAAGTGCAAGTATCGAGGTGAATAATCTCGAAGGGTCTTGAAGCTGTAGGTGTAACATTCATTGGTATTTTAACTGGGTTACGTTCGTATTTGCTTTGTAAGCATATTTCACAATCATTTATATAAGATTGGACAGATTGTTTAAGTTCTGGCCAATAATATTTTTCTCTTAGGCGCTTGAGAGTCTCTTCTATACCATGGTGGTTAGTTTTACCTTCGTGATAATTTCTAATTATATCCTTGATATCGTTTTTGTCGATTACGTCGACTAACTTTTTAAGACAACGCAGAAATTTAATAGAGGGCCATCTGAAATTGCCTAATTACTTCAGAAAAGGGTTCGTACATATCGGGGTCTTCAAAATATAAATAATAAAGTTTATTTGGAGCTACAACTTCCCTCATAAAATTTATTATTTCTTGTAATTATTTTCAGAAAGTTGGACAGTTATTCTTTTCTTTTACTTGAACAAATTTTGAATTTTGTGTTTTGCTGCTGAGTGAAACACTTTTTGAATAATTATTTGATTAGCGCCGTAATTAACTGCCGTTTCTGAAATTGGAATACCTGCTACAGGATTTTCAGCGTTCGTGTGTACCGTGTTTTTGTCATCGTCAGGGATATCTGGTAGGTCGTCGTCGTCGCATTGCGCTATGATTGAAACTTGATCTTTGTCGCGACTTGTGGAAGGTTGTACATGTTCCTCATAGACGTCGTTAACGTATTTATCTAAATCAAAGTCTTGAGTTTCTTGGGTTTCTTTAACGTGAATTTCAATGCGAGACAAAGTATCGGCGTTTGTGTTAAGTTTGCCTTTTTTATATATAATATTGTAAGAACCAAATTTTTGTTATAATATAATATTTCGGCACAACACTCCCCAACACCCGTAATAAGCGTTTCTAAGAACCGAAATTTAAGCAGAACCCGATGTCTCGAGGGTTTTGTTATGTTAACTGGTAATAAATATGTCAAGTGACCATGTAGGCACTTATGATTTCTACCCTCGTCCTGGGAATTTAGCCTGGATCGATTGCGTAGATTGGTTTTTTGGCTTTTGCTTTAAAGAAATATTTAGAGTCGGTTATTAGTGTGACGCTTACTAAACTGTGCGGTTGTGGTGTTGTTTTGTGCCCGAGTTCTGTTGAATAGGTGAGTTTTCTCACTGGGTTTACCTTGTTTATATCACGGTTATTCTAACTTTCTTATATTTAATGAAATATCTCAGTCATCTAATATTAATTGATAAATATTTCAATAATTAAATAGTCAGGTATCATGTTAAATTCTATTTGTTGAAAATGTGAGTTTTCTCACTGAGTTAACCTTGTTTTTATCATGGTTATTCTATTTTTCTTTTATTTAATGAAATATCTCAATCAACTCATATTAATTGATGAATATTTCTCAATAATTAAAAGTCAGGCATCATGTTAATTTCTATTCTACCGCTTATCTTTGTTTTGGTGCTTGGTATGTTTTTTTTTAGCGTACGATTGGTCGTATTGCTGGCGATTAAGGTACGAATGGTCGTATCGTTGGTTTAGGACGTCGGTCCTTAGAGATGTTTGACACATTTTCTATTAATTGCTGTTCATTGATAAGGACTGAAAGAATTTACCATGGCCTTTTGCACTGTGTGTGCGTGTTTGGCGATTATGGCACGAATAGTCGTGACTGGGGGTTTCGAACTGAACACTCAGATCTTGAAGTTGGCTTTTGGTTATTTGATAGATAATAATTTAGCCCCTTTTTGTGATGAGTTAAAGTTGGCCTGCCGCCGTGGGGACGCCCGATTGTTTTTTTTTTGTACCAGTACTCAAAACTTGTGCTTCCGGTACGATTGGTCGTACTTGTGTTGATGTGGTAGCATCCAGCCACTTGATAGGGATTAAAGGATTGTTTATCACATCTTCGCGGCATTGCAGGGTGCGAATAGTCGCATCAGTGGTTATGAATAACAATCCGGCCTCATGGAGAGGATATAAATTTATTAAGAATAAATAGAGTATTGTCTATTGTAACTTTAATAGCTTAATAATTCATATAGAATCAACTAGTGTTGAACAGGGTAACTCAACACCCTTTTACTTTTATTTCAGATGCATTTCACCTGGCTTGCGGTCCTGGTCCTGCACAATACTCGGTTCGTCGTGTATTTTATTTTATTTTGTTCTTTCTTTTTTTTTTGTATTTTCTTTTTATTTTTATTACTTATTAATGTTATTGGCTTCTAAATCTTTAATTAAAATATTACCAAATAAATCATATAGAAGCAAAGGCCGCCTCCACAATCTTAATGATTGAAATTCCTGACATTTTCCATTTTAACCCGACTTTAAAATTTGGGTTTTACAAATATTTGTCAGAAGCGAAATACGCTACAGAATTTTTCAGAAGTATGATGCTACAAAATTTTTCAGAAGTGGGATGGAAGCCTCCCCTTTTCTATACATGTTTTTTTTTTGGGATGAAAGCCTCCCCTTTTCTCTAAATTTTTTTTTGGGATGGAAGCCTCCCCTTTTCTCTAGATTGTTTTTTGGGATGAAAGCCTTCCCTTTCTATGGATTTTTTTTGGGGATAGAAGTCTCCCCTTTCCATAGAATTTTTGCTGAGACAGAATTCAATTGTAATATCATATAAAACAAATAAATAACTGAATAAATATTAACGTCAAGCAAGCCAAACAAAAAAAAAACTTAATCCGAGTGCAGGACAGACCAAAACTGCTTGTCCAGGTGGACGTATCTCGATTGCACCATCGCTTAATAATTCTATTTATTTTTTTTCCTATTGGCAAATCAGTCAACTATCCTAAAGTGTCATATCTTAGTAATCATGCCCGTAGCTCCTCTAGTACTTGAATGAGGTACTGATATAACAGATGAGCCTAGCTTGACTACCCGATGGAGAAGAACAATGTATTCCACGTACATTAATTGCCCTTCAACCTGGTCATACACCCGTTGTACCTTGCATTAATTTGTCCGACAAAAATATTACATTTAAGAAAGGGACCATATTTGCACGAGCAGTACCATGTCATGCAGAAGAACCACCTACCGAAAGAGTGATGAAGCTAAACCAGATAACGTTACCACCGCTCTACCTCTACTCTACTACCTCTACCTCTACCTCCTTAGGCGAAATTGCGATAGGACCCGTACAGGAAAACGAAAGAGAGCAACTAGTAAATCTCCTTAATGAGTTTAGAGATTGTTTTTCCCTGAGTACAGATGAATTAGGCTGTGCGAAGTCAGCAGAAATGACCATTAAGCTCCATGACAATAAACCATTTTCCTATAGGCCATATAGGATGGCAAGGACCGAACAAGATACAGTCAGAGGCATAGTCGAAGAACTATTAGTGAATGGCGTTATAAGAGAATCTGACTCTGAATATTCATCTCCTGTACTGTTGGTTGGAAAGAAAAATGGAGAACAACGCCTATGTGTGGATTATCGCAAACTAAACTCATTAACTGTCAAGGAAAGCTACCCTCTACCGCGAATCGATGATCAAATAGACAAGTTGCAAGGAGGTAACTATTTTATCAGTTTAGACCTTCGATCTGGATATCATCAGGTCCCAATAGAAGAGGCATCCAAACACTACACCGCCTTTGTTACCCCAGAAGGACACTATGAATACAATAGAATACCTTTTGGACTAACAAATGCGCCTAGAGTATTTCAAAGGCTGATGGTTAAAATACTAAAGCCCCTTAGGGAAAAATCAGCACTATACCTAGATGATGTCTTGCTCTTTGGAAGTACCGTCAACGATGCTCTAAAGGCTTTGCGTGAAGCACTAGTAATATTTAGAGAAAAAGGATTAACTCTCAACCTATCAAAATGTTCTTTCCTGAAGCCTTCCGTCACGTATCTTGGATTTGAAATTGAACGAGGAAAAATCAGTCCAGGAAATGATAAAATCAAAGCTGTGGAGAACTTCCCATTACCCAAGACAGTCCACAACATTCGACAGTTTTTGGGACTGACTGGATACTTCAGGCATTTCGTAAAGAATTATGCCATGATAGCGAAGCCGTTAACAACTTTGATGAAAAAAAGGAACAACGTGGACTTGGGGCGACAAGGAAGACACTGCCTTCAGGACTCTTCAGCAGATGTTAGTGTCAAAACCAATTCTAAGTCCATTTGACCCAAATGCGACCACGGAGCTACACACAGATGCTAGTCAATTAGGATTGGGAGGTATCCTATTGCAGCGGCAGCAAGATGAACGACTTCATCCCGTGGCTTACTATAGTAGACAAACAAGCGATGCTGAACAGAAATACCATTCTTTCGAATTGGAAACTGTAGTCGTTGTGGAGAGTTTAAGGAAGTTCAGAAGTTATTTGTTGGGTATTCAGTTTACAGTAGTAACGGACTGTAACTCATTGAAGACAACAAATAATAAAAAACATTTGATTCCTCGAATAGCTCGATGGTGGTTAGAGTTACAAGAATTTAGGTTCGATGTCCAATATAGACCCGGTACGAGAATGAATCATGTGGATGCATTAAGCCGTAACCCACCTCCAGAAAAGCCATCTGAGTGTGAATATATCCTACATATTGAGGAAGCCGATTGGGTTCTTTCAGGACAGTTGACAGACGAAAAGATCAAAGAAATTCGTAACGTGTTATCAACTCAACCAACCACCGATTATCAAAAAGATATTTACAAGCACTACTGCCTACGAAATGGAAGAGTTTATCGCATCACAGCGCGAGGAATTTTATGGGTGGTTCCGCAAGGAATGAGACAAAGAGTCGTTAAAGCAGCACACGACGATTTTGGGCATTTTGGAGCTGAGAGGACACTTCAGCGTTTATGCGAGAACTACTGGTTTCCCAAAATGCGCAAATACGTCGAAAAATACATATCCTGTTGCATCCCATGCCTGTATACAAAACGAAATTCTGGAAAACATGAAGGATTTCTACATCCAATTCCAAAAGGCAAACAACCTCTTGTTACCATGTGGATCACTTAGGACCTTTCCCAAAATCCAAAAGACAAAATTGTTATTTGATAGTAGGTATTGATGCATTTACAAAATTTACATTTTTACGAGCAGTAAAGTCAACAAAATCAAAATATGTAATGGACTACTTTAAAGATATTTTTGCTACGTATGGGACACCGAGAAATTTAATAACAGATCAAGGTAGTTGTTTTACGTCAGAACACTTCAAATCATTTACCAAACAAAATGGGATCAAGCACATTGTAGATGCCGTGGCAACACCTCGAGCGAATGGACAGGTTGAACGATTAAACCGAACAATACTTGGTGCATTATTACCATCTGTTCCGGAAGAAGAATTATGGGACCAACAAGTTAGAGCAGTACAATTCGCAATAAACAATGTTCCAAACAAATCTACAGGGAAGACACCGAGTCAACTATTATTTGGATATAAACTACGTGGCGGTAGTGACTCAATCCTTAAGGATGAAATCCAACAACTACCAGAAATGCTAGAATTTCTACTAACTATAAGGCAAAACGCTGCAGAGAAGATGTCCGCAACCCAATTAAAACAAAAAGAGCGTTATGATAAAAGACGGAAGAGACCTAAAGTATACAAAGAAGGAGATCTAGTGGTCATAAAGAAACAAATCCCTGCCACTGGAACAAGTTGTAAATTAGCTCCAATATACAGTGGCCCTATGCTGGTTAAGAAGGTGTTACCTAATGATCGATACGTCATAAAAGATCTTAATGACTCTCATCGAACGTTGAGAAGTACGAGGTACGAGAAGACCATAGCAGTGGACCAAATGAGACCTTGGTGTCCACCTGGAGGAGTTTCTGAAGATAGTGGAAGTGACATTGATGAAGATGAAGACGGAGTGGTTCTACCTTCCGATGACGACGAACAAGAGTGCTGATTCGATGTATCTCGAGACGAGCTACTTGCAGGATGGCCGACTGTAAGAACCACATTTTTGTTATAATATAATATTTCGGCACAACACTCCCCAACACCCGTAATAAGCGTTTCTAAGAACCGAAATTTAAGCAGAACCCGATGTCTCGAGGGTTTTGTTATGTTAACTGGTAATAAATATGTCAAGTGACCATGTAGGCACTTATGATTTCTACCCTCGTCCTGGGAATTTAGCCTGGATCGATTGCGTAGATTGGTTTTTTGGCTATTGCTTTAAAGAAATATTTAGAGTCGGTTATTAGTGTGACGCTTACTAAACTGTGCGGTTGTGGTGTTGTTTTGTGCCCGAGTTCTGTTGAATAGCTGAGTTTTCTCACTGGGTTTACCTTGTTTTTATCACGGTTATTCTAACTTTCTTATATTTAATGATATATCTCAGTCATCTAATATTAATTGATAAATATTTCAATAATAAATAGTCAGGTATCATGTTAAATTCTATTCTACCGCTTATCTTTGTTTTGGTGCTTGGTATGTTTTTTTTTAGCGTACGATTGGTCGTATTGCTGGCGATTAAGGTACGAATGGTCGTATCGTTGGTTTAGGACGTCGGTCCTTAGAGATGTTTGACACATTTTCTATTAATTGCTGTTCATTGATAAGGACTGAAAGAATTTACCATGGCCTTTTGCACTGTGTGTGCGTGTTTGGCGATTATGGCACGAATAGTCGTGACTGGGGGTTTCGAACTGAACACTCAGATCTTGAAGTTGGCTTTTGGTTATTTGATAGATAATAATTTAGCCCCTTCTTGTGATGAGTTAAAGTTGGCCTGTCGCCGTGGGGACGCCCGATTGTTTTTTTTTGTACCAGTACTCAAAACTTGTGCTTCCGGTACGATTGGTCGTACTTGTGTTGATGTGGTAGCATCCAGCCACTTGATAGGGATTAAAGGATTGTTTATCACATCTTCGCGGCATTGCAGGGTGCGAATAGTCGCATCAGTGGTTATGAATAGCAATCCGGCCTCATGGAGAGGATATAAATTTATTAAGAATAAATAGAGGATTGTCTATTGCATTTTCACAGATAGGCGTTCAGGGCATAGTGGTCTGTGTCCGTAGTATAGATCTTTCGATGCAATACCTTTTCAATAATTGCGTTTCAACATATTTTCTCAGTTAAGTTTTAATGGAGTATTTTGATTGAAATTTGTTTAATCAAAGCTTATAAAATGAGCTTGACACAGTTTCTTAATTGAGCGTAACTTTAATAGCTTAATAATTCATTTAGAATCAACTAGTGTTGAACAGGGTAACTCAACACCCTTTTACTTTTATTTCAGATGCATTTCACCTGGCTTGCGGTCCTGGTCCTGCACAATACTCGGTTCGTCGTGTATTTTATTTTATTTTGTTCTTTCTTTTTTTTGTATTTTCTTTTTATTTTTATTACTTATTAATGTTATTGGCTTCTAAATCTTTAATTAAAATATTACCAAATAAATCATATAGAAGCAAAGGCCGCCTCCACAATCTTAATGATTGAAATTCCTGACATTTTCCATTTTAACCCGACTTTAAAATTTGGGTTTTACAAATATTTGTCACAAGCGAAATACGCTACAGAATTTTTCAGAAGTATGATGCTACAATATTATAATCGAATTCTTCTAATTTAATACGCCAACGCAATAATTTTGAAGAAAGGTCTTTTAAAGAAAACAACCACTGTAATGGTTTATTATCGGTTATGATATTAAATTTTCTTCCGAATAAATAGGGGCGTGTAAAGTTCGGTCTTTTCTGGCTATTTTAGCCCGGGAGCATGTGACCGATTAATAGTATAAACAGCAAGTGATTTCAATAAAAATCATAACAAACACGATAAACTTACTTTTTGATGCTTCTGTGGGTCATAACGATGCCATCAATCGGTGGTTTTAGTATAATTCAAATAGAGACGTCGATAGAGAAGGCTCGGGAATATGCACATGAGAATAATGAAACAGTTACTGTTCTGCATCAAAATAGCAATAAATCATACTACTCACAGGGGGTCCGAAGCACCCCCGCTTCGGGCCTCTCTTGCCCTACTAACTCTATCAATCCATGTACCGTCTAGTACTAATATACACTCGTAACATGGACCAGGGAAATGTAAAAATAAATAATATAAATGCTCTCAACATAAGTCACCAATTACTTTGTTTCCTTCTGATCTTCGACAACTAGCTAGTGCCCCCCTAAAATTGATTAGTAAACGAGTTGAGGCTCGCACCCGAGAACTCAGAAGCCGCTAAGCAGTAAGTATCTCTAAACAGTACTATCCCCACCCCTCGAGGTGTCGCCGGGGTTTTTCCTCATCAGTATATGCATATACGCGCATATACATCAAACAATCAACAACAAAAATCACTTTGCCTAGGTCTTACCAACTTAACACCCCCCTTCGGTTGGGCCCCCAACTACTTATCACACACCGCTACTTTCACGGAACCACTCACTTTCGATGCCGGCACCATTCTCCTCTTTTTCGCTCAATCTCGCACATCCAACATTCACCCTCTCTTCCCTCCTACATTCCAGAGCCCTCTCTGTATTCTAGGCATGTGTCCCTTATTCCTCTTATCGACTTTGGTCTCCAGTTTTACCATTTCACTTTAACCAGTATTTAATTATCTTGAGACGTAGGCCTGACTGAATTAGGTTATTAAAACAGCTAGAGTAAGCAAAAGTTGTATGTATATTGATTATAAGCGAATTAATGGGAATATAAAAGTAGTAATTAAGTTTATAAAAATAGAAAAATATTGAAATATATAGAGTACTTAAGTAAAAATATAGGTTTTACAGGCGAAAATATTTAGTTGCCCATACTAGACATAAACACTCTTTTTCAATGGTTGAGTAATTTGATTCTGAGTCATTTAAGGTACGAGATGCATAAGCAATTGGTAAGTCTTGACCTATTGGCCCTTGTGATAAGACAGCGCCAATTGCCACATTACTTGCATCGGTGGTCAAATTAAATGGTTTAGTGAAGTCGGGGTATTGTAATATCGGTTAATTAACAAATTTTAAAACAGTTAAGAAACTCTTCGTTATGCTCTATTTTAGCACCTTTTTTCAAACATCTAGTTAATGGTTTTGTTAAATTTGCAAAATTGTTAATGAATCTACGATAGTAACTTAAGAGTCCTAAAAATCCTTTCAATTGTTTGGTCGTATTGGGAATAGGATATTGTTTTATTACTTTGATTTTATCCGGGTTAGGTTTTACACCGGAGGGTGTGACAACATGACCAAGGTAAGCGACCTCGTGTCTCAAAAATTCGCTTTTATTAAGCTGCATTTTAAAATTTGATTCCCTAAGTCTTTGAAATACAAGTTTTAAATTTACTAGATGCTCTTGTAACGAAGTCGAGTATACGATCATATCGTCTAGGTACACTAAGCACTTTTCGTTTTGAATTCCGCGTAATATGGAGTCCATAAACTGTTGAAACGTCGCCGGAGCACTCTTTAAGCCGAATGGCATTCTAAGAAATTCATAATGACCGTTTTCAGTATTAAACGCAGTGTTGGGAATGTCATCCTGACTCATCTCGATTTGATGAAATCCCGATGCTAGGTCAATAGTACAAAAATATTGACACTTGCCTAATTTATCAAGAATGTCCGCGATTTGCGGCAACGGGTATTTCTTATCTACTGTTTTTTCATTTAATTTCCTATAATCCACTCGCCATTTCCGTTGGCCAGTCGCGTCTAATTTTTGGGGACAACCCAAATGGGTGCCGACCAAGGTAAATCAGAAGGCCTAATAATTTTTTGATCTAACATTTTTTTGATTTGATTTTCTACTTCTTGCCCATGAATAAAGGGATATCGATAAGTTTTGGTACAAATTGGAATTTCGTCGGTTGTTTTGATTGTATGCTTTACTTTGTTATCGAATGTTAAGGGCGTGTTTTCATTATAAAAAATATCAGAAAACTCTTGACATAATTTAAAAATTTGTTGTCTTTCTTCAGGATTAAGGTGATTGACTCTTAACTTGGAAATGTCTAATTTTGATTTTTGTGTTGGATTGTTATTAAAGTTATTTAAGTCAATATTTTGTAAAAGTGAAATGTCGAAATTTTTAACCTCTATTGGTTGTGAAAAGTCGATCGTTTCAGATGAAGTTTCATTATTTAATATGGTAGTTATTGCATAACCATTTTTTGCTATGCATAAGGATTCTGGAATTTCGCATTGGTTTATTTTTGTATATGGAACGACAACTTCGCCGTTTTGAATTGAGGTTTTAATTTTTATGGTTTGCTCTGTGCGTGGGAGTATTGTCATGCAATGTAAATCACAGTTCGTTTGATAAAATTGCAATTTCATTTTAGTATAAGGTGTCATTAAGTATCCAGTGTCAAATTTTATGGTGGCTTGTAAGAGTTTGAGATTATCTAGTCCTAGTAGTCCATCAAATACTTTATGAAACTTAAATAAGTAAAATTTAAGATCTTGGTCAAATGGTATTCTAAAAATTCTTGAAGCTGGAATAAGCGCACTGTAGTCGTGTGCTGATTGCTGAAATGCAGAACTAACAACAAAGGGATCTTTGATTACACGACTTGGAAAAAATTCGTTAGCAAGTTCGGGGTTTATAAACGACCTGCTTGATCCTGAGTCAATAAGAAATTTTAAGTTGTTTTCTGGGATGTATGAAAGTTCGCTTGAAGAATTTAGATTAAAAGTGAATATTGGTGGGCTATTAGTTAGGGGTGGGAATTGCTGATGGAATCTTGCCGAAAATTTTCATTTTCGTCAGATGATTGAGAGGGTTGAGATATTGAATAATCGACAGATTGATTATTAATTGACATATCAGTTTCATCATGCTGATAAGGATCTTCTGCGTATGACGCAACTTGATCTGCCCAATTATCTTGGCAGCAATATGCCTCTGCAGAATCCGAGTAATAATTTGTATAGTCATTTGGAGTGATATCTAATTCCGTATTGTACATTTCTCCAATTGTGGGCAAGTTCTTTTTCGGAGGGTAATTCCAATGTGAAGGCCGTTGTTGTCCAGGACCTTGATTATGTGATCTATGCGTTCTAAAAGTTTGCTGGGTGAATAACGACATAGGAGTTGGGGTAGGTAATGGTTTCGAACTGTCAGGTTTGAAAACGTTAGTGTTATTTCTTGCAACAGCCTGAGAGTTTGAGGGGTTTTTATGTGCACTATAATTAAAATTTGGCCTTACAGGTGCTGATTGGAATGGAAAAGATTGTCGAAATTGGTCGTGTCTTGTTTGAGAATTAAAAGTGTTTTTAGGGTTAGGCATTGTCATTGGGAAAAATGTGGGTTGTTGTGGTTGAAAATTCGAAAAATATGGTACTGATTGAATAGGACGTGGTTTTTGAATATTTTGAGATGGTTGCTTGACCATATGGGTGGTGTTATTTTGGAAGTATCGAACATTATTTTTCTGAATAACAAACTGTATAGCTTGTGCCAAATCAGTTGGTTATACAGCGAATAGTGTTCCCTAGGGGTTCTCTTAAGCCTGATAAAAATGTGATCAATGCTAATTTTTGATCTCTCGCTTTATAGTCGCAGATGCTTGTGTATCGTGCGCATCACCAAAACTAACTATTTGGTTTAATATTTCTAAAACCCTGTCATAGAAATTCTGAGGTGATTCGTTAATACCTTGTCTAAGAATAACTAAATTCCTATTTAAGCAAGTTTCGTCCCTGGTATCTGCAAAATATCTATATAATGTTGTTTTTAGATCATCCCAGGTGGAGACGTTTTGTACATTTACAACAAGTCTTGCACTACCTGATAGTTTACCAATTAATCAATGCAATAAGTAAGTATTTTGGAAGCTATTTCTGTTGGCAGCATCGTAAAATTGGTCAATTAAAATTTTACAAGTTGCCAGAAATCTGTTTAATTCACTTGGATTACCGTCAAATTGAGGTACACATTTAATGTATTCTGGTCGAAACTCAGCCATTCGATTAATATTTCGATTTAATTTTTCTAGATTTTCCGCTAATATTTCACTATCAAAATTAAATGTATTATCTAACACTTCGGTCTGTAAAGAAGTGGAGCCAGAGCCAACTGAAGGTTCGCGATTATCAATTGATAAATTATTTAATAAATGTGATAAATCTTCTTCTTCATTAATCATTAGAAAAAATTGCACTTTCAAAACTAGTAGTAGCTTCATCCTATGGGCTTCTTGGATCGTTGGTGACGACGTGTGTTCTTTCCAACTTCCTGCCTGCCCTCGAAATTAATCAATGTGGGACTAATTTCCGTTTTGCGCTACGCAACTGCACTGTTGGTTCTTTTTCACCGATAGTCCGATTTCTCCGATACTATGGATCGATTAAGTTTGAATTGGCAATAAACCGTACCGGAATCAATTACGCGATGTATTGATTTTGCCAATCCTACCGACTGCGCCACTTAAGAACTGTGAGTTGCAAACGACTTTTTTTAAAAACTACTTTTATTGCTTAAGAACTAAGTTACAATAATTAATAAAGTATGTTTGAACAAATGGACAATTAAGCTCTGACTAACTAATGCATGGGAAAGCGGTTGCCTGGTAATAGATAATAAGCAGCGCAAGCAGGTGGCATCAGCAGTATCCGGAATAGGAAGCTTCATAACTTATGTAATTAAATGGTTCTTTTAAGAGCCGCCAATTCGTATTTTCTTTTCGCGAATTCCACGATAACTCATTTGTAGAGTACAATCACAATTCAAGCTTGGTTCTTGGTTTGTTCAACAAATGTATCCACCCAACTCGCCGTCCTTAATAATTCTTAACATTAACCTAGCTTTTAGCTTTACCAATGACAAAGACAAGAGACATATCGTCGATCCGTTGTCTGTTGCTAATCTAAAATGTATTAGACAACCAGCCATACACAGATTGGGATGATGTTCATTTTACTAATTATGATAATAATAAACGTAACTTTTACTTACCGTATGATTTAAGAACATTATCGTCAGGTTTTCGGTTAATTTTCACTGCATAATCACGTTAAATACTACATGATAGTAGTCCCTCAAAATAAATAAGAAAGGAAAATCGGCTTTGAGTCTGACATAAGAGATTATTATGTTGGCGACAGTGCACATGCATGGCGGGGGTAACGCGCCAAATTCAAATTTTTGCACTTTTCGAGGCGTTTTTTCCAAAAAACAGACAAAACTTAGGTATTGAAAAAATTACAGGATGATAGCTGACCATAAGCTCTACAACTTTACTCTTAAAACTTTTTTAATCAAATTAACCGCACAGGCGCAAAAAAATAAAAACTGATTTCCATTGTTAATCTCCTATGTCCAGGGTTCTGCTGGACACCCGGTATGTTGCCTTGGCAACCAGTAGGAGTAGACCACAACGCAATATCAAAGGCCGCGGCGTAAAAAATGCACTGGTGGCACCGGTTTTGCTGTCAAACGCGAGTGTCCTTTTGACATTTCAATAGATATTTATTTACACTACCTATAGATTTTATGATTTGTAATAAGACGAAGGCCGTGGACAAAGTATAGTATTATACTTGCTTTTTATGGCCATTATTCCCACGGGAGACTTGCGCCCCGAGACGCAGGCGAGTCCCCCTGAGGGAATAATGGCTATCATAAAAAGCTGGTTTAATAATATGCTATTTAGCACCTGGTAGTATCTCGAGCAACTAAAAAAAAATGTTACGTCTAAAATTAGAATTTCTGCATTTGTGGCTGCTCTTTTGGAAACCTTCAGTTGGGTTTAAAAACCGGCGAATGTTACAACAAATCTCACCCACGTCAAGCCAAATACACACTAAGAAACTGCTCATAGAATCACTCTTCAACAGGGCCGACATTTACGAGTCTGCCCTTTTTTATAATAAAGATATTTTTAGGGAAAGCTCCCATCAGGATATAGTTACGATCTAATTCACGCACCCCCCCAAGAGCTATGGAGGGCTGAATTTCCCTTTTACGAGTAAAACAAGAATGTTATTACTTCGATCCCAAAGTGAGCTATTACGCCTTGGAATGGCGATTTTATATGACAAAGATTTACCCAAACTAGAAAAAAACCACAGCTTTATAACATCACGTGCCAGAGCTACGAAATAAACGCAAACCTTTTGTAACGAAAACCCCAAAATAGCAAGGGCACATCTGGCAAATGACTAGGAATAACAGGAGGGGGCGAAGTATTGGCACGCGTCAAAATGTCCTTTGGTTTATTGAAGAAAGGTCAGGGGCTGACGGGAGATCAATGATTAGGGCGGTGTGCAGAGCTGTAATGAAAAAGATCGTAAAACAAGGTAAGTTTATCTTAAAAAGTTCTGCGAAATCTCTGAATTTAGGACACAGTAAACACGATCAGTCAAAAATGGTGGTTCTGCAAGATTTTATGATCTGTGCGTTACTCAACAAGTCCGTAAAAACAATTTCAGGAGGGCGAAAATATAGGTCACCTGCCGGCCATCAATTTAGGTTTACAAATTCCCGTATAGGTAGGTCGAAATTGACTTTAATTATTATAAATATTTAGCTAAAACTTATGAATTTGTTATGATCCGAGCTTCTTTAGAAGTTCATAAATAGGGAACTGTGGCGTTTATAAACCGGCTTTTACCTTGAGGTAATTTATTTGCTCCGAACGAAAGTGAGGATTTATATAAGCCGAGTGGGATTTGATTTTGGTTGTATATATTTGGTATTTTTTTGGTTTTGACGCTTATATCTTTTGAACTATTAATTTGACAAGATTTTCACGCCAAGGGTTTAGATACAGAATTGAGAACGGGCTTTCCAAAAAATTTGGTCTGTTTGGTGGTATGTGCGAAGGGGGGGGGGGGGGGTAAATTTACACGAGTCACATAGAGTAGCTTATACTCCGAATAAAATACAGTATTTTATTTTCAAACAATTAATGCATATAATACAGGAAACGTAACTGCTAATTCCACTCAATCCCATTAAAAAACAACACCTCCTAATTTTAGTTTGCTTTGTATCCATAACTACCTTATAACACCAGCTGACAATGATGTCGCTAAAGTAAATTTGATGACAAGATATGTTTGTCAGGTTTTCGTTTTTGTAAAGGTGTTTTAAATAGCAATAAGTCAGATGTAGAACAAACAAGTTTACCAACTACGTCACCGAGAGTAGCTGCAGAGGCGAAATTAGCAGTTTATTTTTTATATTTTCCCTTGAGCGGCGTATAAGTGTTATACGCCGCAGGATTATAACACAGCCGCTCAAAACAGGCGTCAAAAATGTGACACTTATACCTTCATAAAACAGTCACTAAAGATGTGGTTATATGACGTTTGAAAATAAAATACGTTTTTGCCCGAATTTGTAACAGCCACTGTCTCATGTGTTTGGCCCGGATCCCGACATAAAATTTTCAAATCGGTCGGTCTTTGCGAAAACATTCTCGAGAACTAGAAATTTTGCCAATAATCTTCCCAAAAATGTTCAAATTTTCTGCTGCCACACAGTTTTCCACGCTTTCCGGCCGATTTTCCTTGGCCTAGGTCTTTAAAGGTAATATTTTAATTTTCGGAAAAAATTCGCAAAAATCTGCATCTTTCATTTCTAAATTCAATTAAAAACATTTCGCGACGTCCCAGCGAAAAACTAGTTCGTAGGTGTCAAAAAGAAAATATTCCAAGGTATTCTCTGGGATAGAAAGTCATTCGGTTGGATGCAAGGTGTCGGCAAAAATGGATCTCAAATTGGTAGTTTGACATTTTATATTTAAAAATTCATCAAAATTTCAAATTCAAAGTTAAGTTCTTGATGTTCGGTCAGATCAAGGGCCAATATGTGTACTACCTCTCTGAATTTTCCAGTAGCAGACGCTACTGGAAAACGGAAACCGGCTTCGAAGAGCAAACCATCAGAACCCATCCCTTCAGGTCTTCCAGGACGTACAGAATCATGTAACGAAAAACCAGAAACAAAAACTACAGACACACAAACCGAAGAAACATACACAATGCAATACTTAACGAAAAGAGTGGAAACAAAAAACATACGGACAAACGGACCCGAACTACGACCAAAAGAACATACTAGTACAATTACATAAAGCAAATAACATAAGCATAATCATGGAGATAATAAAATTAAAGTGGAATGACAAATGTTACCCAAAAACAACACCGGGCCTAGGAAACCCACTTTCAATCGAAAAAAATAACGCCATAGTGATCATAGATACGGACTAACAGAGAAATAATGGCTACAAGAAAAAACTAGGCGAAACCTTTCCGCAAATCTCCAGTTACCTGAAATCTGGAAAGCCAAATGAAGGTAAAGTAATTAGCGTCGACACAAAAATCACCACAGATGAAGACAACAAAGAAGAAAATGGAAATACACTACCCGTCCTTGGATTAAAAAATCCAGAATCTGAGCAGAAAATTTCAACATCCCTAGAAAAATGGACGAGTCTCTACCAGGGACTCAAGAATTTAATACAAAAAAAACAACAAAGGGCAACCAAAAAAATCACACTCTGTAATTACACGAAAGTAGACATAGTAAAAATAAGACGACTGGCGGAAAAAATTTTGCAAGATCACGACATGAACATGACAATATATTCAACTACAAAAGCTCCGTACAAACTAATAACAACACAGGAACAAGGACTATACACAAACGGAGAACTGAATACAAATACAGGTACTTCTACAAATACCGATCCCTTTAATTGGACAACGACTAGAAACAAGAAAACAGGCACAGTTATAATAAAAGGAGGAAACTCGGAAGCTACATACTCCCAAATAACGTCAAAAAATGAGAAAAAACATCAAAATCCAAGACATAGGAGTAAGAGTGCACAATATTAGACACGACAACAAAGGACAGATACATATCAAATATCAAGCAAACGAACATGAAGAGAAGACTTTCCTTGAAGAAGTAAAAAAAAACATAGACAAAGATATGGACACATCAATAGCCAAAAACTACAAAACAGTGTTTATAAAGGATATAACTAGCACAACCGAACAACAAGAAGTAGTAGGCGCTATTACCGATACACTAAAAATCACCCCTGAGGAAAAAAGCGAAATTAAAATACAACTAGCTATAAAACCTAACCAAAATAAACTCTATGCTTTTGCAAAATTACCAATTGAAAAAGCCAACATACTAATCAATACGGGAAAGATACGAATAGGATGGAGTAACTGTAGAGTAGAGGAAACAAACAAGCCAGTAATATGCTTAAACTGTTATAAATTTGGACACATCACCCCTAACTGCAGAAACGACCGCAGAGAACGAAGTTGCCTTAACTGTAGTTCGACCCAGCATGAAATCAAAAACTGCAAAGAACAACCGAAATGTTTCAACTGCACTGACAATAATAACCACAAAACATACAGTTACGAATGCCCCCTCTATAAGAAGGCATTCTTAGAAATGAGGCAAACTCGTAGAATGATTTAAAGCCAAAATGTTTGCAGAACGCGAAACTAAAAAAATTAAAATTTTACAGATAAACATACTTAGGCAATTTACATACGAACAAGACATAGACATAATACTAGGACAAGAACCAACACATCGGAAAAAGGAAAACTTCATATATGACCTAAACAACGACTGCTTCATATGGACATCCAAACAACTAAAGCTGATGAAAATAACCCGACATCACAGATTTTCAGCTATTGAACTCGACACAGTCATTGTCATCTCATGCTACTTCTCTCCAAACAAAACCCTGCAAGCATTTGAAAACTTTCTGAGCCAAATAGACACGTTTATAAAAAATTGCAGTAAGGATATTCTAATCGCTGGGGATCTCAACGCGAAGTCAAAGGTATTTGGATCAACGGTGCAGAACCCTAGAGGACCGCTATTAGAAGAACTACTAATCTCAAATAATCTAACAGCCTTAAATACTGGAAACTTACCCACGTTCTCCAACGCAAACGGCACCTCATTAATAGACATCACAGCCTCATCAAGCAGAATATGTAATAAAATTAGCAACTGGCACGTAGTTAACAATACAGACAGCCTAAGCGGACATTTTTACATAACATATGAATTAACATTTTCCGAACAAGAAGTAACGAACAACAAAGAAAACTTGGAAGGGTGGAAATTGGACGAAATGGGCAAAATAAAGATGGAAAACTACCTCAAACAAGACACACAGACGAAACTAAACACTGCTGAAGAGCTGACCAAATACCTACCAAATTTATGCAATAAACTACTCCCACAAAGAAAATCACCAAACTCAAACTATAGACCTGCACACTGGTGGACAATAGATATTGCAATGAAAAGAAAACAGTGCAATAAAATCAGAAGAACCCTCACAAGAATAAACGCAACACCGTCTGACGTAAACGGAAAAGAGGAAATTAAAAAGTTATACAAAAAAACTAAGCAAGAACTGAAAAAAATTATCAAAAGTGAAAAACAAAAAAGTTGGACCAAATTGTTGGACGAAACGGAACAAGACATATGGGGACGGGGCTATAAAATAGCATGCTCTAAACTAAATATCAAACCAAAAATAACTCTAGATAAAAAAACCCAAATAGAGCAATTTTACAAACTGTTTCCCTCACATCCTACAAGAAGATGGCACAATAAAACAATAAAAAATGGCACAGTACCCATAGCAACTACAGAGGAAATGATATCAGCAACAAGAAACATCAAGAGCAAAAAAGCCCCGGGACCAGACAACATCACCTCTGAAATAATTAAAAAAGCTATAGAAAATAAACACTTTGCAGACAATATGGTAAATGTAATGAATGCATACGTGACGACCGGAACTTTTCCTGAAATATGGAAAAAAGCAAAACTAGTTTTGATAGAAAAGCCGCAAAAGAACCCCAACGACATCCAAACTTATAGACCCCTATGCCTCATAAATATGCTCGGAAAAATTCTGGAAAAAATAGTAAAAGATAGACTAGAAACGGAACTTGAAAAGAAAAACTTTATCCACGAACACCAATACGGTTTCAGAAAAGGACGCAGCACAATAAGTGCCCTACAAAAAGTAAAAGAAATTGTCCAAGAAGTTAACAAAGTAGCGTACAAAAACCGGAAGTTTTCAGCAATGGTCACCATCGATATAAAAAATGCGTTTAACTCAGCCCACTGGACAAACATCATCAAAGCGCTACAATCGGCAAATGTAAGCAGCTACCTGCAACAAATTATCCAGGATTACCTTGAAAACAGAACTATTACCTTCCCCTGCGGCGAGGAAATGAAAATGAGCTGCGGAGTCCCGCAGGGCTCAATAATAGGGCCTCTATTGTGGAACCTTTTCTACCATAGGATACTCAGGAAATACAACTGGAAGAGACGCACTTGATTGCATACGCTGATGACCTCTCAATAATAACAGTAGCAAAAACGAAAGAATCACTAGAGGCAAGAAAAGAATTGGCAGTCACAACAACAAAATACCTACTACACAAAATGGGGCTTGAAGTAGCAGTACAAAAGACAGACTTAATAATCTTAAACGGAAGAAGAAAGCTGACAGAACTTAGACGACAAGTAAATAGTCTCAAAGAACTATATCAAATACATGGGCCTCAATATTGACAAGGACTTCAAATTCCACACACATCTAAGAACCATATGCAACAAGGCGAAGACAGTAATAAACATGCTCTCAAGTGTCACACCAACAAGCAACCCCCAACGCAAAGCACTAATAAGCACAGTGACATCCATCATCCTCTATGGATCACCGATCTGGGAAAATATAACAACCTATAAATACTACGCTGCACTCCTAGAGAAGACTAACAGGCAAATAGCTCTAAGAATCACGAGGGCATACAGAACTGCCCCCACTACCGCATTCCTAGCAATAGCAAAGATACTCCCCATAAAACTACAAATAAGGCAAAGGACGCAATTACACAACAGCAAAAATAAAACTCCGATAGCTGAAATAAAGGATGAAGTACACAGAGAGTGGAGTAATGAATGGAATAACTACAAAGGAACAGCAAAGACTTTCATCACAGACCTAGAAAAATGGATAACTACAGACTGGACAGAGACAGACCATTACATGACGCAAATATTTACAGGACACGGAGTATTCTCGGAATACCTTCACAGAATAGGAAAGAAGACAAGCCCAGGTTGCGAATACTGCGACCTCACACAAATGGACAACTCATTACATACCTACTCTTTTCAAATGCCCAAGATGAGGGACAGAACGACGCAAGATAACTGTAAAATGTGGAACACAAATTAGTCCGAACAACCGCAGTACTGGGAGGCAATATAACAATTCATAACAGTGACAATGAAAACAAAAGTCGAGGACGAGAAAAAGAAACAAGAAATGGACCAACGATTGTAAATAAAAAAAAAAGAGAGGACGAAGAAACACAAGAAAAATTTACCCTGAAGTAATGCCGTAAGGCGGTACCGGGAAGAGAGGGATGGAATTTAGCTAGTCGGTGCTCCTGGAGGGAAGACGCCAAACTGACACTATGTGGGAAACCTCGATCGCCATGTGCCAAGCCCTTATGTCTGTATAGCAGATTCTCTAATCCTCTATAAAAAAAAAGGTCTTCCAGGAGCGAGAAGACGTTATTGCGGGACTAAAAACTGAAGATGCGGAAATCTTGTACCGTAACCTCTACAAAGTAGAGACCGAAAACACCCCGACCACAACGCTGACCAAGTGGCTCAGAAATCTGAGAAGACATTCCAGCGGACAAGACTGGCAACACCAACAGACAGACGACAACATCAAAAGGCACTTGAAAGAGAGTTTGACCAAAGCTGCTCCCTGGATGGCTCCCGAAGAAGACGGAATTCCCGTATACCTTTACAAAGTGTTATCAGCAGCAAGGGAGTAGCTGGTATATGTAATGAATATACTGATAGCCAGAGAGAAATTCTTGGAAGCAGACGTCCGATCCAGCGTGGTCCTTATCCATAAAAAGGGAGATGCGACCAACCCTGCTAATTATAGACCCATCTCGCTGCTGAACATAGATTACAAAATGTGTACGGCGGGGATGACTCGAACCGCTAAAGAAGCATTCTCCCAGTGGGCGCTTCCTCCAGAACAGCTTGTTCAAGACAACACGTGGGGCATAACGCATGGGTTACTCCTGGATAAGAGCATATCACTGGTAGCAAAACTTAACAGAGTGTAGTATTAGACTGTTTTCCACAAGTGCCTAAAGAGGCTTATAAATGCGCTGCCGCTCCACCCCAACATAAATGAAGCCATAAAGACCGCAGTAAAACAATGGTCAATGAGAGTGCGCCTGAACAGGGACAAATCAAACCCCATCCCGATTCGCAGGGGTATTCTAGAGGGAGATTCAATAAGTACGCTGCTGTTCACTCTCCTCACAGCAGCTACCGTAAATCACATCAAGACCGACCCAGAAATAGTGAGGATAGTGAGTTATTGGCAAGCACCAAGTACTAGCGTACATGGACGATATAAAATGCCACGCACCAACCGGGAAATGCATGTACGCCATGTCTAAGAAATTGGCAGAAGCGGCAGCCGAAGTGGGGATGAGCCTGAATGTAGCAAAGTGGGGCCAGTACTCCAGGGCGAGGGCGAGGACGATCGAGCACCATTCCTGCCGCAAGTGAGAGATGGATATAGATACCTCGACTCGGATCAACTGGAGCAGGATACAATGAACAATTTCCAACGTATTGAACAAAACATGGACACAAAACTCAACAAAATCCTTGAATCCGAACTCACTACACACCAAAAAGTGGCTCTCATCAATTCCTGGGTAGTATTCCCGCCGTAGTTTACGTCACCACCAACATAACACCAGATGAGAGACGCAGCTCAACACTTAAAAGGTGTAGGGCGCAGGACGATTCCATCAGGAAGAACCTGGTCAAGCACAAGGTAAAAGGAAAGACGTCATGGCGTCATCAAACGTTGCCGTATACCTACCGACCGATAGGCGAGGATTAGGACTTAAATCAATCGAGCATGAGGCCGAATTAACCTACATAAGGAGAGGCATCTATGTGACACAACACCAGCACATGAAGGACTGCCTGCTGCAGTACCAAGCCCTAAAAAGGGCCGGATGGAGGAACCCACTCTCAGATATGTGGTGGGTACTGCGGCTCATGCAAAATACATCAGCCGTCTCGAAGAGCAATGGTCGAGCAACATGAACCATGCCAGGATGATTCTTAAAGAGAACAGGAAAACATAATTTCCCACTTTCAGTGCACCTAACCTTGACACATGGAGGAGGGGAGTACTGGAGGCTGCGATGGAGGAGCAGCAACACGGCCAAAGCCTCGGACCAGTCAGGCAGAAATGCAGGAGAGGCTGCGACAGCGACGAAATGGCCTATCATGTAGCCAGTGCCTGCGTCACACCAGCCTACACCACAACACACGATTATGTTGTGTTCTGGATAATAAAAACCACCTTAAATAGCATGCGAGCACCACGCAAATTAAAAAAAAACTGCAATTTAGGCGGGCGACTTTCAACCAGGAATTTCAGCATGCCGGAAGAAACATTAGGGTCACTGCGGGCACCAAAATCCTCACCGAGTCAAACCTATACCATAATAAGCCTAGATGTAGTGGTCTACCTGTCCAATCCGGATGAAATCCTCATCTTCGAGATCGCGGTGTCTCACATCCAAAATCTCAGGAGGCAGGAAAAATCCACCAGATACACCGTCAACTCGACCACCCACATAACTAACACCAACAACTTGGACAGCGTGGAAGGAACGCCAACCTGGTCGTTGTGATGGGAGAACTCCACCGATGCCCTGTCAGATTTGCAGCTCGGTCGTGGGATGCTATGGGGAGATAATCAACACTGAGGCATACTCCACATTCTGCTGGACCCTCTGTGAGAGATACGGGTGTCACCGAGGACACTAAAAACCCTAGCAAACTCTCATAAGCTAAAGCGTCGCAGTTTCGACATCTAACATCATTATGCGACGACTAAATTAAAAGTAACCGTCAGTGTAAATAGCCTGTAAATAGATTCAGGAAACGTATTTGTGTATAGCAAGGCAACACCAAAGCTACTTTGTGACAACCTACTCTGTGATACTAGTTCGTAAGGGGCGGTTTGGAAGCCGACCGATTGTTTAAGCACCATAATATGTAAAAATAATCCCACATTTATTCCGTTGTTTACTTTTAAGTCTATTGCTTGTACATGTTGAGATTTGAATAAAGAAATATACTGAATTATGTAAGATTTTATGTTGCAAAAATATGAAATCTTTTTTTTACCCAAATTGGCAAAAAACTGAAACTGAAAAACTTTTGTAGCTCGCCCTGTATAAGAGCTAGACCAAAACTAACAAGAGATTTTTTTGTTGTCTCCATGTTCAAAAACCGTTCCAACTTTGCGAATTTTTCTAGATTTTCATATCATATTTAACTTATCGGAACTAGACTTCAAAATTTATTATCTACACATATGAGGAAATCTATCCATGTGGAGCCCTGTACCCTAATGACCCTGGAGTTACGGTAAAGACGCCACAAATTTGGGTACCGAAAAAACCGCATACGCAAGAACAACTTTATTAGTCCGATTCTGGAAATTTAGAACTTTTTGTTACTTTCCTGGGTTCTTCTCCTCCAACGTCTCACGCACATGCAATTTGAATCCATTTTTACCAGAATTCTGGAAAATATGATTGATTTTTGTTTTGGGCAAAATTTATACATAATCCTGTATATAAGTAAGAAATGATGTGTTGGCATGGTCAAAACCTATCTCTTATATTAGAATGTAGCGCCATTTTGAAGGGGAAGGAATCTACTGAAAATTCCAATTTTGCATATTTTTTACATATTATATTGGTACCCTCTTTCATATGAGACTATTTTTGATAAAAAATATGGCAATGGATTTCGGCTGCTTTTCACGGTTTTCGAGAAAATAAAAAAAAGTGCAAAATTGGTACGGCATTTTTGGGCCACCCGGGCTCAGTAACTGTTCTAGGCACATATTCGAATATGGGCTCAACGTGTAGTTCTATTTTTCTACTTTCTTAACTCTTATAATAGATTTTCAGATAGATCTTCCTCGAAACGAGATATGAGCTGTTAAAGGCCGCAATACACGATTTTGATCACAAAATTTAGGTTTCTGGGCCGGTTTGGAAGCCTCATATGCTTAACAAAGAAATATCAACTTTTCCCATATAAATCAATAGTAATCGATTTTATTCCTTGTTTCTACTAGTTTTATGAGAAATATATTTACGTTTTAGATAGTATGGGGTTTCTCAAAAAAATGCTGCTTTAGGTCGTATAGGATGTCCCAAAAATTGACAAAGACTTTTAAGAACCTTTCAATTTAAAAAAGACCCGAAATTTTGGTTGTAGGTTTCATAATTGCAAACAATATGCCACAAATGGGAACCCTGATTTGGGTGCATGTGGTACCATTTTAAATCTTTTCATGAATTCCAGCGCGCCTTTTACCATTCTTCAAAAGCTGTTAGGTTTGCGCATGTGAAAAAAAGTTTTTTCAGACGTTTCGACATTTTAGCTACTTTTAGGCATCATCAGGTCCTTTTTTTATAATTTTACGGTAGTTTGGGCTACATAAGAGGAACGTTGGGATATTTGGCGCTGCTGAAACGAAAAAAAAAATAAAAACGCGAGCGAGTGCAAAGCACACCAACAAACCAACTCAAGATTTCTGCTGACCCACTTGTTTATCGAAGCCAATCCTGTTAGTTTCCCGAACACTAAAAGCAGTGTGATTATCATTAGCGAGTTACTGAGTCCTTTAATTATCGAACATTTTAGCAACGATCTAATTGTGAACCGATTCAATTAATCACTGTTCGCCCTCCCGAATTATAATTAAAATCTCTTCAAATAGATTTTGGACTTTTATTAATCGCAACCGATGGTTCGAATCTATTTAAATCCGCTCAAATTTATTTGTTAAATTAACGAATATAATAGCGCTTGATAAATTTATCAATAGGGTTTTAATGAAATTTATCGTGATTCGATTTCTCTGTTTTTATTTCGTCGGCTCTAGTAGTTCACTCAATTCAGATAGGAGACTAAAAAATGCGACTGCAACGTCGGGCCTTGGTCTTGATAAAAACGGAAAATTAAATTTCAACGTGGCTTAAAATTTGTCGCCTGTTTAATTGTTAAACAAAGCGGAGGCGCCATTTCAAAATAAACCCCCGAAAAACGTTTGGCAAATTAGCTTACGGATTAAACTTTCCGAACGAGGAAAAGTTGGGACACCCCGTTTAAACGAACCCGGATTAGTAATTACTAAACGGCTTTTAGTTTTTGATAAATGAGAATCAGCTATTTGAAATTCGAAGCGGCGGATTTTCCATAACATTTTATGGGCACAGGTCATATCAACAAAATTTGTTTTCTAATTTTTTCTAGTTTTTAGCTATGGGTAACTGAACAAACAATTGTATAATAGTATATTGCGATACAAGTTTTATAAGGATGTTCTTTGTCGAACGAAAGACGGATGGACGTGTGCGACAATAGTATATTAAGATACAAATTTTATAAACAAGCACATTGTTGCACATTTGGTACAGATTTATATGCAAAAAAATTTTTTGAGACACTCCATATTATCTAAAACAGAAATAAACGCTATGTTTTTCATGAAACTATTAGAACTTAATGACGAAGCAACGAATAAATTTGCGTTCTGAAGATTTATATCAGAAACACTGAGATTGCATGTTTTGAGAATATGGGACCCTCAAACTAACTCGAAATCATACATTCGGAGATCATAATCGTGCATCGCGCTTTTTGACAGGTTATACCTCGCTTCGATGAAAAATTATCTAAAAATTCATAATAAAGACTAACAAAGTAGAAAAATAAAAGAACATTTTGAGCCCATTTAGGAAAGTATATCTGTAATAGTAACTGAGCCCGAGTGGCCCAAATATGAGGCATTTTTTAATTTTTCTCAAAAACTTCTGATTGATAGCTTCTTTCTGATTGCTCTAGTTTATAATTTTCAACGATTTACCTATTATACCTTTCTATACGAATAAAGAAAAGTTTTTGCGTTTTTAAGCTATAAACGAGAAACTGAAATTTTCAAACGAAGTTTTAAAGTGAGGTTGCGTAAGATCTAAAACTGCATGCTGCAGCTTTTTTTGAGTGTGAATGAGGAACCAATGAATAAAATAGGTGGCTATAGATTTATTGGAGAAAAACCGAAATTGCATATGAATCATATAGAGCCCTAGAACCAACCGAATATCCTAGATTTGGAGATCAAAATCATGCATCGCTCTCTTTGACAGGTTACATCTGGCTTCGGTGAGGATTTATCTAAAGATTCATAATAAAATCTAATAAAGTAGAAAAACAAAGCTACATTTCAGGCCAATTTCCGAAGGTTCATCTGTAGTACTAGCTGGCTAGTAACAGGTGGCACAAATGGTGTTGAAATTTGGCTCTTTTTTATATTTTTTCAATATCACTCATTGTACTATTTGACAGGTTACACCTGGCTTCGGTAACGTTTATCTATAAATTCATTATAAAATCTAATAAAGTAGAAAAGCAAAGCTACATTTTAGGCCAATTTCCGAAGTTCTATCTGTAATAGTTGCTGAGCCACAGGTGGCCCAAATGGCGTTAAATTTGGCACTTTTTTTATATTTTCTCAAAATCGCGCATTGTATATTCTGACAGGTTACACGTGGCCTCGGTGAGGATTTATCTAAAAATTCATAATAAAATCTAATAAGGTAGGAAAACAACGCTATATTTTAGGCCAATTTCCGAATGTCCATCTGTAATAGTCGCTAACCACAGGTGGCCCAAATGACGTTTTAATATATATTTTATCAAAATTGCGCATGGTACATTTTGACGGGTTACACCTGGCTTCGGCGAAGATTTATCCAAAAATTCATAAGAAAATCTAATAAAGTAGAAAAAGAAATCTACATTGTAGGCCAATTTCCGAAGGTCCATCTGTGTTAGTAGATGACCACAAATGGTCCACATGACGTTCAAATTTGGCACTTTTTTTATATTTTCTCAAAATAGCGCAATGTACTTTTTGACAGGTTAAACCTGGCTTCGGTGAGGGTTTATCTAAAGATTCATAATAAGATCTAATAAAGTAGAAAAACAAAGCTACATTTTAGGCCAACTTCCGAAGGTCCATCTGTAGTAGTAGCTGACCACAAGTGGCCCAAATGACGTTTTAATATATATTTTCTCAAAATTGCGCATGATACATTTTGACGAGTTACACCTGGCTTCGGCGAAGATTTATCCAAAAATTCATAAGAAAATCTAATAAAGTAGAAAAAGAAATCTACGTTTTAGGCAAATTTCCGAAGGTCCATCTGTAGTAGTAGCTGACCACAGATGGTCCAAGTGACGTTCAAATTTGGCATTTTTTTTATATTTTCTCAAAATAGCGCAATGTACTTTTTTATAGGTCACACCTGGCTTCGGTGAGGATTTATCTAAAGATTCATAATAAAATCTAATAAAGTAGAAAAACAGAGCTACATTTTAGGCCAATTTCCGAAGGTCCATCTGTAGTAGTAGCTGACCACAGGTGGCCCAAATGACGTTCGAATTTGGCATTTTTTAAAATATTTTCTCAAAATCGCGCACTGTCCTTTTTGACTGGTCACCTCCGGCTTCGGTGAAGATTAATAAAGTAGAAAAATAAGGCTACATTTTTGGCTGATTTCCGAAGGTTCACCAGTAATAGTAGTTGACCACAGGTGGCCCAAATGACGGTCAAATTTGGCACTTTTTTATATTTTTTCAAAATCGCGCATTTCGTCTTTGACAAGTTACATCTGGCTTCGGCGACGATTTGTCTAAAAATTCATAATAAAATCTAATAAAGTGGAAAAACTAAGCTGCATCTGTAGTAGTAGCCGACCACAGGTGTCCCAAATGGCGTTAAAATTTGGCACTTTTTTATATTTTCTCAAAATCGCGCATTGTACTTTTTGACAGGCTACAACTGGCTTCGGTGAGGATTTATTTAAAAATTCCTAATAGAATCTAATAAAGTAGAAAAACAAAGCTACATTTTACTCCAATTTCCGAAGGTCGATCTGAAATAGTAGCTAACCACAGGTGGCCCAAATGGCGTTCAAATTTGGCACTTTTTTTTATATTTACTCAAAATTGCGCATTGTCCTCTTTGACAGGTTACATCTGGCTTCGGCGATGATTTATCTAAAAAGTCATAAAAAAATCTAATAAAGTAGAAAAACAAAGCTACTTCGGCCAATTTTCGAAGGTCCATTTGTAGTAGTAGCCGACCACAGGTGGCCCAAGTGGCGTTCAAATTTGGCACTTTTTATATTTTCTCAAAATCGCGCAATGTACTTTTTGACAGGTTACACCTGGCTTCAGTGAGGATTTATCTAAAAATTCATAATAAAATCTAATAAAGTAGAAAAACAAAGCTACATTTCAGGCCAATTTCCGAATGTCCATCTGTAATAGTAGCTGACCACAGGTGGTCCAAATGGCGTTCAAATTTGGCAAAATACTAATAAAGTAGAAAAACAAAGCTACATTTTATGCGAATTTCCGAAGGTCCATCTGTAGTAGTAGCCAACCATAGGTGGCCCAAATGGCGTTTCAAATTTGGCACTTTTTATATTTTCTCAAAATTGCGCAATGTACTTTTTGACAGGTAATACCTGGCTTCGGTGAAGATTTATCTACAAATTCATAGTAAAATCTAATAAAGTAGAAAACGAAGCTACATTTTAGGCCGATTTCCAAAGGTCCATCTGTAATAGTAGCTGACCACAGGTGGCCCAAATGGCGTTCCAATTTGGGAATTTCTATATATTTTCCTAAAATCGCGCATTGAACTTTTTGACAGGTTACAGGTGTAGTGTTTTACCGAAGCCAGGTAGCTTCGGTAAAAATTTATGTAAAACTTCATAATAAAATCTAATAAAGAAGAAAAACAAAACTACATTTTAGGCCAATTCCCGAAGGTCCATCTGCAATAGTAGATGACCACAAGTGGCCCAAAAAACGTTCAAATTTGGCACTTTTTTTATATTTTCTCAAAATCGTGCAATATACTTTTTGACAGGTGACATCTGGTTTCGGTGAGGCTTTATCTAAAGATTCATAATAACATCTAATAAAGTAGAAAAACAAAGCTACATTTTAGGTCAATTTCGGAAGGTCCATCTCTAATAGTATCTGGCCACAAATGACGTTTTAATATATATTTTCTCAAAATTGCACATTGTACTTTTTGACAGGTTACACCTGGCTTCGGTGAAGATTTATGTAAAAATTCATAATAAAATCTAATAAAGGAGAAAAACAAAACTACATTTTAGGCCAATTTTTGAAGGTCCATCTATAGTAGTAGTTAACCATAGGTGGCCCAAATGGCGTTTCAAATTTGGCACTTTTTATATTTTCTCAAAATTGCGCAATGTACTTTTTGACAGATAATACCTGGCTTCGGTGAAGATTTATCTAAAAATTCATAGTAAAATCTAATAAAGTAGAAAACGAAGCTACATTTTAGGCCGATTTCCAAAGGTCCATCTGTAATAGTAGCTGACCACAAGTGGCCCAATTGGCGGTAAAATTTGGCACTTTTTTATATTTTCTCCAAATCGCGCATTGTCCTTTTTGACAGGTTACACCTGGCTTCGGGGAAGATTTATCTAAAAACTCATAAGAGAATCTAATAAAGTAGAAAAACAAAGCTAAGTTTTAGGCCAATTTCCGAAGGTCCATCCGTAATAGTCGCTGACCACAGGAGCTCAAATGACGTTTTAATATATATTTTCTCAAAATTGTGCATGATACAATTTGACAGGTTACACCTGGCTTCGGTGAGGATTTATCTAAAGATGCATAATAAAATCCAATAAAGTAGAAAAACAAATCCACATTTTAGGTCAATTTCGGAAGGTCCGTCTCTAATAGTAGCTGTCCGCAGGTGGCCCACGTTCAAGTTTTTATATTTTCTCAAAATCGCGCATTGTCCTTTTTGACAGGTTATTTCTGGCTTCGGCGAAAATTTATTTAAAAATTCATAAAAAATCTAATAAAATAGAAAAACGAAGCTACAGTCTAGGCCAATTTCCGAAGCTCCATTTGTAATAGTAGCTGACCACAGGTGGCCAAAATGACGTTCAAATTTGGCACTTTTTTTATATTTTCTCAATATCGCGTATTGTCCTTTTTAACAGGTTACATCTGGCTTCGGCGAAGATTTATCTAAAAATTCATAGAAAATCTAATAAAGTAGAAAAACGAAGCTATGTGCTAGGCCAACTTCCGAAGCTCCATCTGTAATAGTAGCTGAACGCAGGTGGCCCAAATGACATTCTAATTTGGCACTTTTTTATATTTTCTCAAAATTGGGCATGCCTTTTTGACAGGTTACATCTGGCTTCGGCAAAGATTTATCTAAAAATTCATAAGAAAATCTAGTAACGTTGAAAATAGAGCTTCACGAGACCGAGACCAAGACTTACATACTCTCGGTCTCGGTCTCGAATTTATAATTGAGTCTCGGTCTCGATCTCGTCGAGACTCGCGTAATCTCGGCCTTGGTCTCGTAGTAGGAACTCGAGTCTCGAAAAAAGGTAGTACCTATCTCGAAAAATCTTACTATGTTTGAAATGCATATTCAAGTTTCTTCTGAATTCTTGAGTTATAATGCACAGTTTTCAGAGAAAAAAAAATCAGTTTTTTGCATGAAATTAGTTCAGGTTAGTTTAATGTAAAACTGCATTAGACCTGCTCGTAGGTTCGCCACTGATGCTGCTGAACATATTTTTTATAAAATATATATGCGTCCTATATATTTCCGACAATTTCATCCTTACTCTCCTTCAATATAAGCGTGCTCTCATTTTTTAAACTCTAATCACCACTAACTAGACAGCAAACCCAACTTCTCTCTTTATTCTCGAGAAACTCTCCTTATTCTAGAGTAACAGATCTCGAGGAACACTCAAACAGATCATAGTGCACTGAAAGCTAAGCACACTGTAACATAACATGGCAGCATTTTAATGATTTTAATGTTGATAGAATTCTTAGTATCTTCATGTTTACTGAAAATTTCAAAAAGCTTCTTGTTACTGTTGAATAGATTGCTCTTAATAAAGAGTATGATCGTGACATAACAGACATATTGATTGGTAGAATTAAGCAGAAGAAGCTTTCTAATTTGTGTCCCTATTTTTTTTAAATTAATCAGTTCGATTCAGAGCTGATGACTGCTTAATGACATCAAACTTGTGCTTTTGTCTGACGAACTGTTGACTAGTTTTTCTTAATCCTACTTGCAAACACGAGAAGAAAATCTGTACATCATCGAGAATGCGCAGATAACAGAAACACACTTAATCCAATACACAAGACCGCAATTAAACCCAAATAAACAAGAAACGATTACTTTATTAAACTTTCAGACACCTTGCTGACCTACTTTTTAATTGATACACTTCCTGTCAGGGAGACAGCGATGTTTTACTTACGAAAGCTGAACTTGAACTATCAGCTATTCCGATGAACGAATGCGTTTATACAGACATCAGCCAATCATATCGTGTGATCCTTACCATTGCTCCGCCGCAAAGCTGCTCAGTCAATGGGCTTCGTATGCGTCCTATATACTTAGCTATCGACACAGCTACAAAATTTCATTGAAAAAATTGATTTGTTCCATTGGCCATACTGCCAATGGAACAAATCCTACTTTTTAGCTTTATTTTGTGGTAGAATGAAGTCACAATAGTTACCAACTTAAAAATTACCCTGTATAGAAATAATACAATACTTTTGCAAACCCAAAAACTTCATCATATTGTTAACTAGCAGGCTAGTCACACTCAGCAATCTGTAGAACTTATTTATGATAGTTGATAGTTATTTATAAATATAAAGGGCGGAAAGTAACAGTTTACACTTGTCTTAATCGTCTTTGGTTCTTACTCCCTTTGATTCGATTTGAAATATGAGGAACTTAGAAAACTCAGGTAAGTACTGGGTGTTCATTATAAAACTTCATCTAGTTGACTGGGAATGTCAAAAGAAAAGGATGGAGAAACAAAAGTCCATTTATTTTGATTATGTCATCCTTTTCTGTCAAAATTTCATAGCCTGTTAGATAAAGTTTTATAATGAACACCCCGTATGTACTAGAGTACTTCTAATAAAGTGTCTTTTAATACTAAGAATAACTATACGCAAAAGACTATAATAAGGATCTGCTCGCCTAGAAATTATAATACCTAATATCTTGCAAATGAATGATGTTGTTCGAGACCGAGAATCTCGAGAGTCTCGATTGGCAGTATCGGTCTCGGTCTCGGTCTCGGTTTCGCAGATCGAGACCGAGATCGAGACCTAGTCTAGGTCTCGATGTCGATATCAAAGTCTCGGTCTCGACCTTGAGCGAGATTTGTCTCGTTGTCTCGTGAAGCTCTAGTAGAAAACCAAAGGTACATTTTAGGCCGATTTCCGAAGGTCCATCTATAATAGTACCTGACCACAGGTGGTCCAAATGACGTTCAGATTTGGCACTTTTTATATTTTCTCAAAAACACGCATTGTCCTTTTTGACAGGTTACATCTGGCTTCGGCGAAAATTTATCTAAAAATTCGTAAGAAAATCTAATAAAGTAGAGAAACAAAGCTACATTTTAGGCCAATTTCCGAAAGTCCATCTGTAGTAGTAGCTGACCACAGGTGGCCCAAGTGACGTTCAAATTTGGCACTTTTTATATTTTCTCTAAATCGCACATTGTCCTTTTTGACAGGTTACATCTGGCTTCGGCGACGATTTATCTAAAAATTCATAAGAAAATCTAACAAAGTAGAAAAGCAAAGCTACATTTTAGGCCAATTTCCGAAAGTCCATCTGTAGTAGTAGCTTACCACAGGTGGCCCAAGTGACGTTCAAATTTGGCACTTTTTATATTTTCTCTAAATCGCGCATTGTCCTTTTTGACAGGTTACATCTGGCTTCGGCGACGATTTATCTAAAAATTCATAAGAAAATCTAATAAAGTAGAAAAGCAAAGCTACATTTTAGGCCAATTTCCGAAAGTCCATCTGTAGTAGTAGCTGACCACAGGTGGCCCAAGTGACGTTCAAATTTGGCACTTTTTATATTTTCTCTAAATCGCGCATTGTCCTTTTTGACAGGTTACATCTGGCTTCGGCGACGATTTATCTAAAAATTCATAAGAAAATCTAATAAAGTAGAAAAACAAAGCTACATTTTAGGCCAATTTCCGAAAGTCCATCTGTAGTAGTAGCTTACCACAGGTGGCCCAAGTGACGTTCAAATTTGGCACTTTTTATATTTTCTCTAAATCGCGCATTGTCCTTTTTGACAGGTTACATCTGGCTTCGGCGACGATTTATCTAAAAATTCATAAGAAAATCTAATAAAGTAGAAAAACAAAGCTACATTTTAGGCCAATTTCCGAAAGTCCATCTGTAGTAGTAGCTTACCACAGGTGGCCCAAGTGACGTTCAAATTTGGCACTTTTTATATTTTCTCTAAATCGCGCATTGTCCGTTTTGACAGGTTACATCTGGCTTCGGCGACGATTTATCTAAAAATTCATAAGAAAATCTAATAAAGTAGAAAAGCAAAGTTACATTTTAGGCCACTTTCCGAAGGTCCATCTGTAGTAGTAGCTGACCACAGGTGGCCCAAGTGACGTTCAAATTTGGCACTTTTTTTATATTTTCCCAAAATCGCGCATTCTACTTTATAACATTTTGCACTTCGCTTCGGCGAAGATTTATCCAAAAATTCATAATAAATGCTAATAAAGTGAAAAAACAAAGTTTCATTTTGAGCCAATTTCCGAAAGTCCGTCTGCAATAGTAACTGAGCACCGGTGGCCCAAATGAGAGGTACGAATTTAGCTCTTTTTTATTTTTCACAAATTTACGCATCGCGGGTTTTGACAGGTTACTTCTCGCTTCGCTAAAGATATATCCAAAAATTCCTAATGAATGTAAATTAAGTAGAAAAGCAGCGCTATATTTTGGATCCATTGCCGAAATTTCATCTATAATTATAATTGAACACGGGTGGCCCAAATACGATGTATGAATTTAGCACTTTATTCATTTTTCTCACAATCGTGCATAGCGGTTTTTAAACCTCTGTTCGGTGAAGATTTATCCAAAAATTCATAATAAAAATTAATAAAGTGAAAAAAAAGTTACATTTTGAGCCCATTTCCGAAAGTGCGTCTGCAATAGTAATTGAGCACGGGTGGCCCAAATATGAGAAACGAATTTAGCTCTTTTTTATTTTTTACAAAATTAAGCATCGCGGTTTTTTGCAGGTTACGCCTCGCTTCGGTGAAGATAAAAATTCCTAATAAAAGCTAATCAAGGAGAAATTACATTTTGAGCTCATTTCCGAAGATTTATCTATAATAGCAACTGAACTCGAATGGCCGAAATATGAAGTACAAATTTTAGCTCTTTATTCATTTTTCTCATAATCGTGCTTAACGGTTCTTAACAGGTTACACCTCTCTTCGGTGGAAAATTATCCAACAATTTATACTAAAAATTAATTAAGTGGAAAAACAAAATTACATTTTGAGCCCAATTCCGAAAGTTCATCTGCAATAGTAACTGAGCACGGGTGGCCCAAATACGAGGTACAATCAAGTACATTTTAATTTTTCACAAAATTATGCATCGACGAAGATTGGTGAAGAAGGTGGACAATCTGGGTTGGTCTTCCAAAACAAGCGCTAGTTTTCCTACAATTTCAAATATAAAAAAGTATTAATTTAATTTTAAAGAATAATGAATTAGACTTTTACCGGTGCAGTGTTTTTCTTTTGTTTTGGTTAGTTCAGTTATGTTTTTTCTTTTAGTTAGGTTATTTTAGTATTAAAACCGCTTTGTCTTTTTGTGCCCGTAAGGCCCACCCTGCTCTTTCACGAAGCTCAATTTGATTAAGTTAGTCCTGGTCAGTTCAGTTATGTTTTTGCTTTGGTTAGGTTGGTTTAGTTATGTTTTTCCTTGGCTTAGATTGGTTCAGGTTACAAGTGCTGAAGTTTCCTTAGTTCAGTTTTGTTTTTTCTTTGGTAAAATTACTTAAGGCCAGTAATTTCTGTTCTTTTAAAACGCATTTCATTTGTACACTATTTTATATTATGAAAAATTACTTACTTCAAGATTAAGATACATCTACACGTTTGGCAACATCGCAAATATCATTAGTCCCTGATGTCATAGTTTAAGAGTTTTCGCCTTGTATTAGAAGTGCGTTTTCATGATTTTAATGATCAATTTTTTGTTTAAAACTTGTTTATCTAAGACTTTTTTATTTTTAACTGTTCTCTAAGAAACGGCTTGAATGTAAAGAAAAATTGAAAGTCGAGAGATGAAAAAGTTTACCAGACCGGGATAAAGGAAGAATGTAGATTATTCTGAGCGTATGAGCAGTGCAATCTTTACTACTTTTTCTTTATTTATCTGCTTTTTCTGCACTGGTTTCATTCGGAGTAAAAAATATAGGAAGTTATTTGAGGTGATCTATTTTGGAGCTTTATGCAGAAACCATGGACTAGTGAAGAGCTTGACATTTCGCAAACTATAAAAAAATACCAGTTTTTTTTTCTAATATTGTATGATATGCAGTGTCATTTCGTATGACGGATTTTCGTTCATTTGCGGATCACTTGGGACCTTCTAGATTTGTCATGTTTGTCATCCGTTGTTGTAAAACGATTTAAAAAAATAAATTATTCTGTCTGTCCTCTTAACGCACAACCCAGCAATACCTATCCCTTTTGTTAATTAAAATAGCATACAAATTAATTGGCAAGCGACCAGGTAAAACAATATTACTTAACATCGAATAAAGGATAGCGTGACACCGGCTATTTAAAAATGCAAAACAGTTATCGCGTTTTTCGTCCTAATAGCTAAGAAAATTGTGGTAGTAATGTTATTGGACATGGTGGTGTTTTGTTATTACGATATTATCTGTGATATTACCTAAATAAAAGAGATTATCCATACAATACTAATGAATTGTAATTGAGCAAATGGGAACTTGAAGCAAGCAATTAAGTTCATAACTGAAAAAAAAACGACATAGTCAAATGTTTATTATATTGACTTCTCGGATTTCTCAGTATTTGTCAGAAGGTCAATTTTTGTATTTATTTTTTTTTGCAGCACCCCGTGCAACACTCACTGGATTGTAAACAGCACACGATGGTGACGGATGCTTCATCACTGATTGAACAGCTATAAAGTTATTGCCGTTTAACTTTTGAGCCCGATTTTATGACTTTTGTTTGGCCAACTCGTCAGAAATCAGCGTTATTATTATTATACCCCTTTTGTTTTCGCACGGATCGAGTGAAAATCGGCCAAACTCTTTATTGCTCTATTTACGAGTGGTCAGACACTTGAAGCAGCAACTTTCCAGCTCTTTTATGACTATTGGAAACTTTTTAGTGCCGTTCGCTGCTAGTTTTCCAGATTTTAATGATGGCAATTTATTAATAAAAGGAGAATTTTATTCGAAGAAATTTTATTTATAAGAGTAAGTTTTGCAATGGCTTCCGGTCCAGGAAGTTATAACGGGAGTTGCGTCCTATCGATAACGACTTTAAAATTGATTGCTGCACAATATCAAGACTATTTTTATTGAAATTGGTCTTAACTCTTAGTTTTAAGGGCTACTTTTTGCAACTTCACGGTCTAAACTCCGGATTTGACATATTTTCAATTCACTGTTCATTTGTCAAAGTGTTTTATAATATACATAAACGTCAGAGAAACTTCGACGCATAGCGAAATAGTACAACATACACAGCCTTCATTGGGAACAATAAAGGCGTCTTTAGTAAACCAAGTTGCGACGTCTCTTCGGTATGGCATCCCTTAATACGGCGGACAAGTGCTGGTCGCTTGATGCGCAACGGTGGCGACGATCCGGCCAATAGGAATGGTGGGCGTGGTTAGCTGTGTTAGTACATAAGCAAGTAGCGTCGAGCTTATTTCTCAGTTTCACTTGAAAACGAGCAGAGCTGCTCGAAACGTCGTTTAAAAAAACTCAATAAAAACAATTGAAATCCAAGATGTTTCGCTTAATGGTTACCACCTTTAGACAATCTTTTATTGGTGCTGAAAACTGGCTCAAAGATTGAACATAGTTCAAACCTTCAATGCCACAGTCACAGCAGTGGCATTAGTGACATTAATGACAGCATTAAGGAAGGTTAACCACCACTTTAACCATCAGTCCTAAGTTGTGTTGTGTTGTTGCAGGTACAAGATGGAAATGGCCACATTGTCACAACTTGGCATTATGCCAGTTAATTATTAACCAAGTCAAAAACCATTGTCATATCAAATAAAGAAATACAAATTATATTTAACAATGTTTGCTGGAAATTTTTTGAAAGGAAGTTTTTGAAAACTTCTTTTTAATTTTAGGTAATTTTAAGCTTTATTATGTTGTAATAATAATTTGCAACAATTTGACTCAAACACTAATTTGATACGTGATGACAATCTGATAGAAACCAGATTTGAAAGTACGTCTGTAACGGAGAGGGTATGATCCTGGCAAAATTAATCCTAAGTCCATGATTTGGTACAGGGGGGTTTGGACAGGAAAATAAAACACCCTTGTTAGAGCAAATATGCTGATATCTCGACTATATATTCGGTCTTCCTCAGGGATTAAGATTTCTACAATTTTGTGCTTTATTGTTGCAATAAAGAAAAACATCAAGGCTAAACCTAGACAGCAAGATATATTCCTGGAATATTTTATGAACATTCAACAAGGAAAATTGTATAATCTATGAATACTTCAATTAAATATTGCAGGAATATCAATTTTGTACAAAACAAATTTTCAACAAAAAGCAAGTCTAATTGCTCGTGACCGTAATAAACATAATAAGAATGAATTAGTCCCATAAGTGGACTTTTTCTAAATGTCTCTAAACCACGTTCTAAATTCACATAAAAATCGCCCTCTGAGGGGGTCTATCTCCCAAGCCATTAAACCTTCAGGACTTTCTGTACTAGAAGGAAAACGAAGACATCAAAAAGAACAAGAAACCGTTGAATTTGCTGCAATCTGTCCCCTTGTACTAAAGTTACAGGCGGTCAACTTTGAAAATGGGGGAAAAAGAGGAAATATTCCCTACCCACTTTGGACAATTTCGAAACAATGGTGGTAATTTTTTTTTTGCTGTTTTTTGATCGGATAAGGCGATTTCAATCTCCTATAAACGCAAGAAACATAATAAGAGTGGAATTAGTCCCATAAGGGTGACTTTTACAACTATCAGTAAAACTTCAGTTTGAAGATAAAACACCAACAATGACGTAGATTACTTTGTTGGTAACAATGCAGTCTAGATCGTTACTGGTGTTTTATCTTCAAACTGAAGTTTTACTGATAGTTGTAAAAGTCACCCTTAGTGGACGTTTTTCATGCTTGCAAAGCACATTCTAAAGGTTACATAAAATCGACCACTACAAGGGTCTATATCCCAACTTATTGAACTTTCTTTGGTGGAAGGCAAAAGAGGAAATCAAACAGGACAAGAAACAGTTCGACCCACTCCAATCGGTCCACCCGTTCTAAAGTTACAGGTGATCAAAGTTGGAAGCTAAGAAGAAAGAATCGATATCCCCCACTTTGGGCAACTTCGAAAACATGGTGGTAATTTATTTTTTTATTCTGTTTTTTGATTGGAATAAGGCGATTACAATCCCCTATGAATTATAACAAACATAATAAGAGTGAAATTAGTTACATAAGTAAACTTTTTTTTAAATGCTTACAAAGCACATTCTAAAACTACCTAAAAACTCTCAAACTATTGAATCTAGAGGACTTTCTTTAGTAATATGTAAAAGAGAACATCAAATAGTACAAAAGGGCGTCAGATTCCCTCCAATCGATCTACTCGTTCTAAAGTTACAGTCGGTCCAATTTGGAAATGGAGAAATAACAAAACAAAAATGGTAGTGACTTTTTTTTGCTGTTTTTGAACGAAATGAGGCGATTTCAATCCTCAGTGAATATAGCAATGATAATAAGAGTGAAATTAGTCCCACAAGTGAACTTTTTTCAAAAAGCCCCCAAAATACATTCTAAAAGTACCTTAAAATCCAATTTAAAGAGGTCTATGTCCCAAATTAATAAACCTCCGAGACTTTCTGTAGTAGCAGGTAACAGAGGAGATCAAAAAGAACAAGAAACCGTTGAACTCGCTGCCGTCGGTCCCCTCGTTCTAAAGTTACAGGCGGTCAACGTTGAACATTGAGAAAAAAATAGGAAATACTCCCTCCCCACTATAAAGATATTCAAAAAAACTGTCGTCAATTTTTTTTGCTGTTTTTGATCAGATGAAGCGATTTCAATCCCCTATAAACGTAACAAGAGTGAAATTATAGTTCCATAAGCGGACTTTGTTCTAAATGCCTTCACAGCCGCTCTTGTGAAGTTACAAGTGGTCAAAATTGGAAGTTAAGAGGAAGAAGGAATACCCCCACTTTGGTCAATTTCGAAAAAATTGTGGTACTTTTTTTGTTGCTGTTTTTGATAGAAATGGGGCGATTACAATCCCTTATGAATTATAAGAAACATAATAAGAGTGAACATGTCCCATAAGTGTACTTTTTTTTGAAAATGCATGTGAATGATTTTCAAAACACATTATAGAAGTAATTAAAAACGGATTTCTGAAGAGGTCTATCCCAAAAACTGTTAAATCTACGGGACTTTCTTTGATATGAGCGATTACAATCCGTTATGAATTATAAGAAACATAATAAGAGTGAACATGTCCCATAAGTGTACTTTTTTTTGAAAATGCATGTCAATGATTTTCAAAACACATTATAGAAGTAATTAAAACCCAATTTCTGAAGAGGTCTATCCCCAAAACTGTTAAATCTACGGGACTTTCTTTGATATGAGCTGAAAGAAGACATCAGAAAGTACAAAAAACAATCGGTCCACTTGTTCTAAAGTTAGAGACGGTCAAATTTGAAAATTGTGTAAAAAAGACAAAATGCTCCCACTTTGTGAGGCGATTTCAATCCTTTATGAATTATGACAAACATAAGAAGAGTGAATATAGGCCCATAAGTGGACTTTTTTCTAAATGACTTCAGAACACATCCCAAACTACTAAATCCACGGGACTTTCTTTTGGTATGAAGTGAAAAAAGACGTCAGAAAGAATAAAAAACAGTTGGAAATTGAGAAAAAAAAGAAAAAATTCTGTGAATTTCTAAAAAATGGTGGCACATTCTTTTTGCTCTTTTTGATCGGAGTGAGGCAATTTCAATCACTTATGGATATAGCAAACATAATGAGAGTTATAATAGTCCGAAAAGTGGAGTTTTTTTCGAAATGCCTCTAAAGCATATTCTAAAAAATCCGCTTCTGGAGTGGTCTATGACTGAACTGTTGAATGTATCGGACATTGTTTGGTATGAGGTGAAAGAAGACATCAGAAAGTACAAAAAACCGTTAGAATTACTCAAATCAGTGTATTTGTTATAATGTTACAGGCACTCAAATTGGAAAATTGCGAAAAAAATATGTAAAAGGAAGAAGAGGAAAAAAATATTTTGTTTTTTGTCAATTTTGAAAAGATGCTTTTTTTTGCTGTTTTTGACCGGAGCGAGGTGATTTTAATCCCCTTAGAAACAAACATAATGAGATTACTATAATTTTGCGACTACACTTTTTTTAAATGCCTCCTAAAACGCCATCTCTCAAACTATTGAATCTAGGGACTTTCTTTGGTGATATGTAAAAGAAAATATCAAGTAGTACAAAAAGCCGTTGGATTCACTCCAATCGATTTACACGTTCTAAAGTTACAGACGGTCAAACTTGGACTGGAAATGAAGAAAAGGCAAAAAAAAATGGTAGTGACTTTTTTTTGCTCTTTTTGATCGGAATGAGGTGATTTCAATCACCTATGAATATAGCAATTATCATAAGAGTCAAATTGGTCCCATAAGTGGACTTTTTTCTAAGTGCATCCAAAGTACATTCGAAAAAAAACCTAAAAATCCACTTCTGGAGAGGTCTAAGTCCCAAACTATTGCATGTACGGGACTTTGTGGTGAAAGCAGACATCAGAAAGTACAAAACACCATTGGACTCACTCCAATCGATCTACTCGTTCTAAAGTTACAGGCGCATTCCAATTTTGAAATGGAGAAAAAAAATGGTAGTGACTTTTGTTGCTCTTTTTGATCGAAATGAGGCGATTTTAATCCCCTATGTATATAGCAATCATAATAAGAGTGAAATTAGTCCCATAAGTGAAATTTTTTTAAATGCCTCCAAAGTACATTCTAAAAGTACCTAAAAATCCACTTCTGATGAGGTCTATGTCCCAAATAATAACACCTAGGGGACTTTCTGTAGTAGGGGGAAAAGAGGACGTCAAAAAGAACAAGGGACCGTTGGATTTGTTGCAATCGCTTCCCTCGTTCTAAAGTTACAGGCGGTCAACGTTGAAAATTGAGAAAAAAAAACAGGAAAATACTCCCTCCCCCCTTTAGACACTTCTAGTAAATTTCGAAATAATGGTAATATTTTTTTTGCCATTTTTGATCGGAATGAGGCGATTTCAATCTCTTGTGAATATGGCAAGCATAATAAGAGCGAATTTAGCCCATAAGTGGACGTTTTTCAAATTGCCTCAAAGCACATTCTAAAAGTACCTATAAATCCACTTCTGGAGAGATCTATATCCCAAACTATTGAATGTACGGGACTTTCTTTGGTATGAGGTGAAAGAAGACATCAGAAAATGCAGAAAACCGTTGGATTCACTACAATCGTTCTACTTGTTCTAAAGTTACAGGCTGTCAAATTTGAAAGTTGAGAAAAAAAGAGAAAATACTTCCACTTTGGTCAATTTCGAAATAATGGTAATGATTTGTTTGCTCGTGTTGATCGGGATTAGGCGATTTTAATCCATTATGACTGCAGCAAATATAATAAGAGTGAAATTAGTCCCACAAGTGGACCTTTTTCGAAATGCTTACAAAGCACATTCTAAAACTACCTAAAAATTGAAATTTGAAGGGGTCTATCACTCAAACTTTTGAATCTAGAGGACTTTCTTTAGTAATTTGTAAAAGAGAACATCAAATATTACAAAAAGGCGTCGGATTCACTCCGATCGATCTACTCGTTCTAAAGTTACAGGCGGTCAACGTTGAACATTGAGAAAAAAATAGAAAATACTCCCTCCCCACTATGGAGAATTTCAAAAAAATGGTCGTCATTTTTTTTTGCTGTTTTTGATCGGATGAGGCGATTTCAATCCCCTATAAACGTAACAAACGTAATCACTTGATCTAAAGTTAGAGACGGTCAAATTTGAAAATTGTGTAAAAAAAACAAAATACTCCCACTTTGTGAGGCGATTTCAATCAATTATGAATTATAACAAACATAATAAGAGTGAATATAGGCCCATAAGTGGACTTTTATCAAAATGACTTCAAAACACATTATAGAAGTAATTAAAAACTGATTTCTGAAGAGGTTTATCCCCAAAACTGTTGAATCTACGGGACTTTCTTTAATGTCAGGACTTTCTTTGGTATGAGGTGAAAGAAGACATCAGAAAATGCAGAAAACCGTTGGATTCACTACAATCGTTCTACTTGTTCTAAAGTTACAGGCTGTCAAATTTGAAAGTTGAGAAAAAAAGAGAAAATACTTCCACTTTGGTCAATTTCGAAATAATGGTAATGATTTGTTTGCTCGTTTTGATCGGGATTAGGCGATTTTAATCCATTATGACTGCAGCAAATATAATAAGAGTGAAATTAGTCCCACAAGTGGACCTTTTTCGAAATGTTTACAAAGCACATTCTAAAACTACCTAAAAATTGAAATTTGAAGGGGTCTATCACTCAAACTTTTGAATCTAGAGGACTTTCTTTAGTAATTTGTAAAAGAGAACATCAAATATTACAAAAAGGCGTCGGATTCACTCCGATCGATCTACTCGTTCTAAAGTTACAGGCGGTCAACGTTGAACATTGAGAAAAAAAATAGGAAATACTCCCTCCCCACTATGGAGAATTTCAAAAAAATGGTCGTCATTTTTTTTTTGCTGTTTTTGATCGGATGAGGCGATTTCAATCCCCTATAAACGTAACAAACGTAATCACTTGATCTAAAGTTAGAGACGGTCAAATTTGAAAATTGTGTAAAAAAAACAAAATACTCCCACTTTGTGAGGCGATTTCAATCAATTATGAATTATAACAAACATAATAAGAGTGAATATAGGCCCATAAGTGACTTTTATCAAAATGACTTCAAAACACATTATAGAAGTAATTAAAAACTGATTTCTGAAGAGGTTTATCCCCAAAACTGTTAAATCTACGGGACTTTCTTTAATGTCAGGTGAAAGAAGACATCAGAGATTACAAAAAACAATCGGTCCACTTGTTCTAAAGTTAGAGACGGTCAAATTTGAAAATTGTGTAAAAAAGACAAGGTACTCCCACTTTGTGAGGCGATTTCAATCATTTATGAATTATAACAAGCGTAATAAGAGTGAAATTAGTCCCACAAGTGGACCTTTTTCGAAATGCCTCCAAAGAACATTCTAAAAGTATCTAAAAATCCACTTCTAGAGAGGTCTATGTCCCAAATTATTGAATTTACGAGACTTTTTTTGTTATGAAGTAAAAGAAGACATCCGAAAGTACAAGAAATAGTTGGACTCCACTCCAATCGGTCCACTTGTTCTAAAATTATAGGTGGAAAAATTAAAATATTAAATCCACGGGACCTTCTTTTGGTATGAAGTGAAAGAAGACATCAGAAAGAATAAAAAACCGTTGGAAATTGAGAAAAAAAAAGGGAAAATACGGTAAATTTCTAAAAAATGGTGGCACATTCTTTTTGCTCTTTTTGGTCGGAGTGAGGCAATTTCAACCACTTATGGGTATAGCAAATATAATGAGAGTGAAATTAGTCCGATAAGTGGAGTTTTTTTCGAAATGCCCCTAAAGCACATTCTAACAGTACCTAAAAATCCGCTTCTGGAGTCGTCTATGACTAAACTGTTGAAGGTAGGTATCGGACATTCTTTGGTATAAGGTGAAAGAAGACATCAGAAAGTACAAAAAACCGTTAGATTTACTCAAATCAGTCTATTGGTTATAATGTTACAGGCACTCAAATTTGGCAATTGCGAAAAAGAGGTGTAAAAGGAAGAAGAAGAAAAAAATATTTTGCCGTTTGTCAATTTTGAAAAAATGTTTTTTTTTGCTGTTTTTGACCGGAGCGAGGTGATTTTAATTCCCTTAGAAACAAACATAATAAGACTACTATAATTTTGCGACTACACTTTTTTTAAATGCCTCCTAAAACGCCATCTCTCAAACTATTGAATCTAGGGACTTTCTTTGGTGATATGTAAAAGAAAACATCAAGTAGTACAAAAAGCCGTTGGATTCACTCCAATCGATTTACACGTTCTAAAGTTACAGGCGGTCAAACTTGGACTGGAAATGGAGAACAAAAAAAAAATGGTAGTGACTTTTTTTTGCTCTTTTTGATCGGAATGAGGTGATTTCAATCACCTATGAATATAGCAATTATCATAAGAGTCAAATCAGTCCCATAAGTGGATTTTTTTCTAAGTGCATCGAAAGTACATTCGAAAAGAACCTAAAAATCCACTTCTGGAGAGGTCTAAGTCCCAAACTATTGAACGTACGGGACTTTGAGTTGAAAGCAGATATCAGAAAGTACAAAACACCGTTGGACTCGCTCCAATCGATCTATTCGTTCTAAAGTTACAGGCGCATTCCAATTTTGAAATGGAGAAAAAAATGGTAGTGACTTTTTTTGCTCTTTTTGATCGAAATGAGGCGATTTTAATCCCCTATGTATATAGCGAAATAAGAGTGAAATTAGTCCCATAAGTGAACTTTTTTTTCTAAATGCCTCCAAAGTACAATCTAAGAGTACCTAAAAATCCACTTCTGAGGAGGTCTATGTCCCAAATTATTAAATCTAGGGGACTTTCTGTAGTAGGGGGTAAAAGAGGACGTCAAAAAGAACAAGGAACCGTTCGATTTGTTGCAGTCGCTTCCCTCGTTCTAAAGTTACAGGCGGTCAACGTTGAAAATTGAGAAAAAAAAACAGGATAATTCTCCCTCCCCCCTTTAGACACTTCCAGTCAATTTCGAAATAATGGTAATATTTTTTTTGGCATTTTTGATCGGAATGAGGCGATTTCAATCTCTTATGAATATGGCAAGCATAATAAGAGTGAAATTAGCCCATAAGTGGACTTTTTTCAAATTGCCTCAAAGCACATTCTAAAAGTACTTAAAAATCCACTTCTGGAGAGATCTATATCCCAAACTATTGAATGTACGGGACTTTCTTTGGTATGAGGTGAAAGAAGACATCAGAAAATGCAGAAAACCGTTGGATTCACTACAATCGTTCTACTTGTTTTAAAGTTACAGGCTGTCAAATTTGAAAGTTGAGAAAAAAAGAGAAAATACTTCCACTTTGGTCAATTTCGAAATAATGCTAATGATTTTTCTTTGCTCTTTTTGATCGGGATGAGGCGATTTTAATCCCTTATGACTACAGCAGACATAATACGAGTGAAATTAGTCCCACAAGTGGACCTTTTTCGAAATGCTTAAAAAGCACATTCTAAAACTACCTAAAAATTGAAATTTGAAGGGGTCTATCTCTCAAACTTTTGAATCTAGAGGACTTTCTTTAGTAATTTGTAAAAGAGAACATCAAATATTACAAAAAGGCGTCGGATTCACTCCGATCGATCTACTCGTTCTAAAGTTACAGGCGGTAATTTGGAAAAGGAGAAAAAACAAAAAAAAATGGTAGCGACTTTTTTTTGCTGTTTTTGAACGAAATGAGGCGATTTCAATCCTCAGTGAATATAGCAATGATAATAAGAGTGAAATTAGTCCCAAAAGTGAACTTTTTTCTAAATGCCCCCAAAATACATTCTAAAAGTACCTTAAAATCCACTTTGAAGAGGTCTATGTCCCAAATTATTAAACCTACGAGACTTTCTGTAGTAGCAGGTAACAGAGGAGATCAAAATGAACAAGAAACCGTTGAATTCGCTGCCATCGGTCCCCTCGTTCTAAAGTTACAGGCGGTCAACGTTGAACATTGAGAAAAAAATAGGAAATACTCCCTCCCCACTATGGAGAATTTCAAAAAAAATAGTCGTCATTTTTTTTGCTGTTTTTGATCGGATGAGGCGATTTCAATCCCCTATAAACGTAACAAACGTAATAAGAGTGAAATTATAGTCCCATAAGTGGACTTTGTTCTAAATGCCTTCACAGCCGCTGTTGTGAAGTTACAAGTGGTCAAAATTGGAAGTTAAGAGGAAGAAGGAAAACCCCCACTTTGGTCAATTTCGAAAAAATGGTGGTACTTTTTTTTGCTGTTTTTGATCGGAATGGGGCGATTACAATCCCTTATGAATTATAAGAAACATAATAAGACTGAACATAGTCTCACAAGTGTACTTTTTTTTCAAATTGACTTCAAAACTCATTATAGAAGTAATTGAAAACCGACTTCTGAAGAGGTCTATCCCCAAAACTGTTAAGTCTACGGGACTTTCTTTGATATTAGGTGAAAGAGACATCAGAGAGTACAAAAAACAATCGGTCCACTTGTTCTAAAGTTAGAGACGGTCAAATTTGAAAATTGTGTAAAAAAGACAAAATACTCCCACTTTGTGAGGCGATTTCAATCAATTATGGATTATAACACACATAATAAGAGTGAATATAGGCTCATAAGTGGACTTTTTTCGAAATGTAATCCACGGAACTTTATTTTGGTATGAAGTGAAAGAAGACATCAGAAAGAATAAAAAACGGTAGGAAATTGAGAAAAAAAGGAAAAATTCGGTGATTTTCTAAAAAATAGTGGCACATTCTTTTTGCTCTTTTTGATCGGAGTGAGGCAATTTCAATCACTTATGGATATAGCAAACATAATGAGAGTGAAATTAGTCCGATAAGTAGAGTTTTTTTCGAAATGCCTCTAAAGCACATTCTAAAAGTACCTAAAAATCCGCTTCTGGAGTGGTCTATGACTAAACTGTTGAATGTATCGGACATTCTTTGGTATGAGGTGAAAGAAGACATCAGAAAGTACAAAAAACCGTTAGATTCACTCAAATCAGTCTATTTGTTATAATGTTACAGGCACTCAAATTTGGAAATTCTGAAAAAAAGATGTAAAAGGAAGAAGAAGAAAAAAATATTTAGTTTTTTGTCAATTGTGAAAAAATGTTTTTTTTTGCTGTTTTTGACCGGAGGAAGGTGATTTTAATCCCCTTAGAAACAAACATAATGAGATTACTATAATTTTGCGATTACACTTTTTTTAAATGCCTCCTAAAACGCCATCTCTCAAACTATTGAATCTAGGGACTTTCTTTGGTGATATGTAAAAGAAAACATCAAGTAGTACAAAAAGCCGTTGGATTCACTCCAATCGATTTACACGTTCTAAAGTTACAGGCGGTCAAACTTGGACCGGAAATGGAGAAAAAACAAAAAAAATGGTAGTGACTATTTTTTGCTCTTTTTGATCGGAATGAGACGATTTTAATCCCCTATGTATATAGCAATCACAATAAGATTGAAATTAGTCTTATAACTGGACTTTTTTCTAAACGCGTCCAAAGTACCTTTTAAAGGCACCTAAAGACTATCTGTAGGAGGATTTAACAGAGGATATCCAAATGAACAAGAAACCGTTGGATTCGCTGCGATCGGTCTCCTAGTTCTACAGGCAGTCAATGTTGAAAATTGAGAAAAAAAATAGGACATACTTCTTCCTTATTTTGGACAATTTCGAAAAAATGGTGGTCATTTTTCTTGCTGTTTGATCGGATGAGGCGATTTTAATCCCCTATGAACGTAACAAACATAATAAGAGTGAAATTAGTCCTATAAGTGGACTTTTTTTCTATATGCCTCCAAAGGACATTCTAAAAGAACATAAACTCGAGCACTAAAAGGGTCTATGTCCCAACCTGTTGAACTTACGGAACTTTCTTTGGTGGAAGTTCAAAGAGGAAATCAAACAGAACAAGAAACCGTCCGACCCACTTTAATCGATCCACCGGTGGTCACTACAGGTGGTCAAAGTTGGAAGTTAAGAAGAAAGAAGCAATACCCCCTACTTTGGTCAATTTCGAAAAGAAGGGTGGTTCGAAATCTTGGTGATTTTTTTTTGCTGTCTTGATCGGAATGAGGCGACTTCAAACGTAACAAACGGATTAAAATTGAAATTAGTCCCCTAAGTGTCCTTTTTTTTCTAAATGGCTCATTCTAAAAGTACCTAAAAATCGAACACTGAAGGGTCTATCTCTCAAAGTTGGAAATTGATAAAAAAAGAAATACTCCTCCCTCCCTTTAAGCACCTTCGAAAAAATATTTTTAAGTTTTTTTTGAAGTTTTTGATAGAGATGAGGTGATTTCCCCTTCCAACGTAAGAACCTTAACAAGAGTAAAATTAGTCCTAGAAGTGGACTTTTTTCTATATAAATATCTATGCATACACGAGGTTTTTTTAATACAGGATATGTAATAATTTGAAAACTCCTTGTTTGCTTATAAATAAACAATATTTTATAGTTAATAAATGATACTTTATAATAAATAAATTGCTATTTATCTGCTGAAATTCTATTTTGCATTGCTTCGGAACTAAAATAAATGCTGCTAAATTATGCAATAAAATGCTCCTCATTTTTTTAGTACAAGTATAAGCTTCATTCTAAAAGTTACCAAGTAAAATCTTTTTTCCAAAATTGGAAAAATATATATTGTTTGAAATAGCAGTGTCGCTGCCACTTTCTTTTATCAAACATATCCAATGCCACGTGGTTGCATAAGAAGCGAGCTTACGGATGAATGAATATAATTTTAATTGCAAAATATTTGCCTTACATTATACCCTATACCTACCAAGTTTCATTAAAATAGGTGCAGCGCTTTTTAAGAAATCTTAAAACTTAACTTACATTAAACCACGTGACTGCTCCAGATTACCATTTACAGTCTTTCCATTATTAGAATATGACCCATTGAAGCCTGTTGAATAACGTCAGCTGCGCAGCAGAAGATTTATTATCGGGGTTTGGGGTTGGCCACACGACCCATTCAATATGTGGTCGAAATTAATATGAAACGGCTATTAGTGGATATTAAAATCTTGTTTGTCGGTATGATTCATCGGAGCCTCGAGGATCATTTTGAAAAATGCCGGCCATTAAGTCGGCAAAAAAAGCTCTCTGGGCCCGCGTTTTTGTTTTCACCTGGCCGTCGAAAAAACTTGCTGACAAATAAGAAAAGCGGATGATATTTCAAAGCTCAACGCTAACAAATAACAAATCCACACGAAAATGTGTGAGGCGAAAAGAAATATTTTCGTGACATATTGCGAAAGTTTTCTTAAGGAGAGGCATCAAAAAGTGGGGCAAAAGTGGGGAGAGTTTTCTTTGGGAGTGCGATTACATGACGGACGGAATGATGTTTTCACAGTCTTGTTTCGGTAACGTCATACCTTCGTTTTATTGGCCACTAGCAATACTTAGTATATTCTGTTCAGCGAGGGTTAAATATTACGTCATAAGTTGTAACGTCATACAAAAAAAAACGTCTGTCTCTGATAAAATGTCAGTTGAACTGGTAAAAAATATGGTATTTAGTCTTCAAAAATACATCAAATAGAAACTTACCTTGAACACTGCATCCACTGGTATAATAATGTTTTTCGTGGGTGATTGTAAACAAAATGTCATCTCGATTTTTGCCTTAATTTTGATATCATTAGAAAGCTTATGTTAAGATTAGCAGATATAAGTAAAAAAATTGTTGGATGGTCGAGTTTTGTAAGAAAAAAATAGAAAAATGAAGGTATGGAAATACATTACTCATATTTAGAAGTTGCCTCGATCTTATTTTGTAGCCATAACACACATTACAGTTATGAAATTCATGGTTTTTCGATTTGTATGATATAATTTAAGTTTCAAACGACTCATAAGTTCAAATTTTTATTTAACTTACAAATTTTGCATTGTATTAGTTGCTAGTCGAATGATTAATGAAGTTGGCAGGTAGCTTATAAAAGATGAAGTTTGTTGACGTTTTTAAAGGCATAAAGTCTTTTTCTTGAAAATATTTGATTATTACAAATTAAATTTTAATTTATTTTTTTTTGATCAGGTTAACTTCGGTCAGTTCAGGTTAGTCCAATTCTAATTTTCATTTACACTTTTTACGTAGGCTAGCCTAGTTAGTTCAGTTCTAGTTTTCCTGGCAAGGTTAGTTCTACTTGGTTCTACCCTTTATGTTAGGGGTAGAGAATAATACGGGGTGTTCATTATAAAACTTCATCTAACATTCTATGAAATTTTGACCGAAAAGGATGACATAATCAAAATAAATGGAGTTTTGTTTCTCCATCCTTTTCTTTTGACATTTCACAGACAACTAGATGAAGTTTTATAATGAACACCCTGTATAAAATGCGCTTTTTTTAAATTTTTAGAACAGGTCAACTTTCTGTTACTTCAGGTGAGGTCTCGTTAGTTCAGGTTAGTCCAGTTCTAGTTTCCCTTGTCAGTTTAGTTCAGTTACACTTTTACGTTTAGGTTTGGTTAGCTCAGGTTAGTTCAGTTCTACTCTTTATGTTAGGGGTAGAGAATCATATAAAAAGCGGGCCCTTTCGTTTTTTTTTTAATTTTTAGAACAGGTTAACTTTCTGTTATTTCAGGTAATGTCTGGTTAGTTCAGTTCTAGTTTCCCTGATTAGTTCAGGTTAGTTCATATACACTTTTGATGCTTAGGTTAGACAAGATTAGGTTAGTTCAGTTCTACTCTTTATGTTAGGGGCAGAGAATAATATGAAAACTAGACCCGTTTTAATTTTTAAAACAGGTTATGTTTCGGTTAGTTCAGGTTAGGTCTGGTTAGTTAGTTTCCTGGTTAGTCCATCCGGATAAAGGTTAGTCAAGTTCTAGTTTTCCTGGTTAGGTTGGTTCAGTTACATTTTTAAGTTTAGGTTAGGTTAGCTCAGGTTAGTTCAGTTCTACCCTTTATGTTAGGGGTAGAAAATAATATAAAATGCGCTTTTTTAAAATTTTTAGAACATTTTAACTTTCTGTTACTTCAGGTGAGGTCTCGTTACTTCAGGTTAGTCCAGTTCTAGTTTTCCTTGTTAGTTTAGTTCAGTTACACAATTTACGTTTAGGTTAGACTAGCTCAGGTTAGTTCAGTTCTACTCCTTATGTTAGGGTTAGAGAATAATATAAAAAGCGGGCCCTTTCGGGCCCGCTATTTTTTAATTTTTAGAACAGGTTAACTTTTTGTTACTTCAGGTAAAGTCTGGTTAGTTCAGTTTAGTTCAATTCTAGTTTCCCTGGTGAGGTTAGTTCAGTTACATTTTTGACGCTTAGGTTAGTTCAGTTCTGCTCTTTATGTTAGGGGCAGAGAATAATATGAAAACTAGACTCGTTTTAATTTTTAAAACAGGTTATGTTTCGGTTAGTTCAGGTTAGGTCTGGTTAGTTAGTTTCCTGGTTAGTCCATCCGGATAAAGGTTAGTCCAGTTCTATTTTTCCTGGTTAGGTTGGTTCAGTTACATTTTTATGTTTAGGTTAAGTTAGCTCAGGTTAGTTCAGTTCTACCCTTTATGTTAGGGGTAGAAAATAATATAAAATGCGCTTTTTTAAAATTTTTAGAACATTTTAACTTTCTGTTACTTCAGGTGAGGTCTCGTTATTTCAGGTTAGTCCAGTTCTAGTTTTCCTTGTTAGTTTAGTTCAGTTACACAATTTACGTTTAGGTTAGACTAGCTCAGGTTAGTTCAGTTCTACTCCTTATGTTAGGGTTAGAGAATAATATAAAAAGCGGGCCCTTTCGGGCCCGCTATTTTTTAATTTTTAGAACAGGTTAACTTATTGTTACTTCAGGTAAGGTCTGGTTAGTTCAGTTTAGTTCAATTCTAGTTTTCCTGGTGAGGTTAGTTCAGTTACATTTTTGACGCTTAGGTTAAACCAGCTTAGGTTAGTTCAGTTCTGCTCTTTATGTTAGGGGCAGAGAATAATATCAAAACTAGACTCGTTTTAATTTTTAAAGCAGGTTATGTTTCGGATAGTTCAGGTTAGGTCTGGTTAGTTCATTTCCTGGTTAGTCCATCCGGATAAAGGTTAGTCAAGTTCTAGTTTTCCTGGTTAGGTTGGTTCAGTTACATTTTTAAGTTTAGGTTAGGTTAGCTCAGGTTAGTTCAGTTCTACCCTTTATGTTAGGGGTAGAGAATAATATAAAATGCGCTTTTTTAAAATTTTTAGATCAGGTTAACTTTCTGTTACTTCAGGTGAGGTCTTGTTACTTCATTTTAGTCCAGTTCTAGTTTCCCTTGTTAGTTTAGTTCAGTTACACTATTTACGTTTAGGTTAGTTCAGTTCTACTCTTTATGTTAGGGGTAGAGACTAATATAAAAAGCGGGCCCTGTCGGGCCCGCTATTTTTTAATTTTTCGAACAGGTTAACTTTTTGTTACTTCAGGTAGTTCAGTTTAGTTCAATTCTAGTTGCCCTGGTGAGGTTAGTTCAGTTACATTTTTGACGCTTAGGTTAGACTAGCTTAGGTTAGTTCAGTTCTGCTCTTTATGTTAGGGGTAGAGAATAATATAAAATGCGCTTTTTTAAAATTTTTAGATCAGGTTAACTTTCTGTTACTTCAGGTGAGGTCTCGTTACTTCAGATTAGTCCAGTTCTAGTTTCCCTTGTTAGTTTAGTTCAGTTACACAATTTACGTTTAGGTTAGACTAGCTCAGGTTAGTTCAGTTCTACTCCTTATGTTAGGGTTAGAGAATAATATAAAAAGCGGGCCATTTCGGGCCCGCTATTTTTTAATTTTTAGAACAGGTTAACTTTTTGTTACTTCAGGTAAGGTCTGGTTAGTTCAGTTTAGTTCAATTCTAGTTTCCCTGGTGAGGTTAGTTCAGTTACATTTTTGACGCTTAGGTTAGACTAGCTTAGGTTAGTTCAGTTCTGCTCTTTATGTTAGGGGCAGAGAATAATATGAAAACTAGACCCGTTTTAATTTTTAAAACTGGTTATGTTTCGGTTAGTTCAGGTTAGGTCTGGTTAGTTCATTTCCTGGTTAGTCCATCCGGATAAAGGTTAGTCCAGTTCTAGTTTTCCTGGTTAGGTTGGTTCAGTTACATTTTTAAGTTTAGGTTAGGTTAGCTCAGGTTAGTTCAGTTCTACCCTTTATGTTAGGGGTAGAGAATAATATAAAATGCGCTTTTTTAAAATTTTTAGAACAAGTTAACTTTCTGTTACTTTAGGTGAGGTCTCGTTAGTTCAGGTTAGTCCAGTTCTAGTTTCCCTTGTCAGTTTAGTTCAGTTACACTTTTACGTTTAGGTTAGGTTAGCTCAGGTTAGTTCAGTTCTACTCTTTATGTTAGGGGTAGAGAATCATATAAAAAGCGGGCCCTTTCGTTTTTTTTTTAATTTTTAGAACAGGTTAACTTTCTGTTATTTCAGGTAATGTCTGGTTAGTTCAGTTCTAGTTTCCCTGATTAGTTCAGGTTAGTTCATTTACACTTTTGACGTTTAGGTTAGACTAGATTAGGTTAGTCTACTCTTTATGTTAGGGGCAGAGAATAATATGAAAACTAGACCCGTTTTAATTTTTAAAACAGGTTATGTTTCGGTTAGTTCAGGTTAGGCATGATTAGTTCAGGTTAGTCCAGTTCTAGTTTTCCTGATTAGGTTGGTTCAGTTACACTTTTACGTTTAGGTTAGGTTAGCTCATGTTAGTTCAGTTCTACCCTTTATGTTAGGGGTAGAAAATAATATAAAATGCGCTTTTTTAAAATTTTTAGAACAGGTTAACTTTCTGTTACTTCAGGTGAGGTCTCGTTACTTCAGATTAGTCCAGTTCTAGTTTCCCTTGTTAGTTTAGTTCAGTTACACAATTTACGTTTAGGTTAGACTAGCTCAGGTTAGCTCAGTTCTACTCCTTATGTTAGGGTTAGAGAATAATATAAAAAGCGGGCCCTTTCGGGCCCGCTATTTTTTTATTTTTAGAACAGGTTATCTTTTTGTTACTTCAGGTAAGGTCTGGTTAGTTCAGTTTAGTTCAATTCTAGTTACCCTGGTGAGGTTAGTTCAGTTACATTTTTGACGCTTAGGTTAGACTAGCATAGGTTAGTTCAGTTCTGCTCTTTATGTTAGGGGCAGAGAATAATATGGAAACTAGACCCGTTTTAATTTTTAAAACAAGTTTTGTTTCGGTTAGTTCAGGTTAGGTCTGGTTAGTTCAGGTTAGTCCAGTTCTAGTTTTCCTGGTTAGGTTGGTTCAGTTACACTTTTACGTTTAGGTTAGGTTAGCTCAGGTTAGTTCAGTTCTACCCTTTATGTTAAGGGTAGAAAATAATATAAAATGCGCTTTTTTTTAATTTTTAGAACAGGTTAACTTTCTGTTACTTCAGGTGAGGTCTTGTTACTTCAGATTAGTCCAGTTCTAATTTGCCTTGTTAGTTTAGTTCAGTTACACAATTTACGTTTAGGTTAGGCTAGCTCAGGTTAGTTCAGTTCTACTTCTTATGTTAGGGGTAGAGAATAATATAAAAAACGGGCCCTTTTGGGCCCGCTATTTTTTAATTTTTAGAACAGGTTAACTTTTTGTTACTTCAGGTAAGGTCTGGCTAGTTCAGTTTAGTTTAGTTCTAGTTTCTCTGGTTAGGTTAGTTCAGTTACATTTTTGACGCTTAGGTTAGACTAGCTTAGGTTAGTTCAGTTCTGCTCTTTATGTTAGGGGCAGAGAATAATATGGAAACTAGACCCGTTTTAATTATTAAAACAGGTTTTTTTTCGGTTAGTTCAGGTTAGGTCTGGTTAGTTCAGGTTAGTCCAGTTTTAGTTTTCCTGGTTAGGTTGGTTCAGTTACACTTTTACGTTTAGGTTAGGTTAGCTCAGGTTAGTTCAGTTCTACTCTTTATGTTAGGGGTAGAGAATAATATAAAATACGCTTTTTTTTAATTTTTAGAACAGGTTAACTTTCTGTTACATCAGGTGAGGTCTCGTTACTTCAGATTAGTCCAGTTCTAGTTTCCCTTGTTAGTTTGGTTCAGTTACACAATTTACGTTTAGGTTAGGCTAGCTCAGGTTAGTTCAGTTCTACTCCTTATGTTAGGGTTGGAGAATAATATAAAAAGCGGGCCCTTTCGGGCCCGCTATTTTTTAATTTTTAGAACAGGTTAACTTTTTGTTACTTCAGGTAAGGTCTGGTTAGTTCAGTTTAATTCAATTCTAGTTACCCTGGTGAGGTTAGTTCAGTTACATTTTTGACGCTTAGGTTAGACTAGCTTAGGTTAGTTCAGTTCTGCTCATTATGTTACGGACAGAAAATAATATGAAAACTAGACCCGTTTTAATTTTTAAAACAGGTTATGTTTCGGTTAGTTCAGGTTAGGTCTGGTTAGTCCATACGGATAAAGGTTAGTCCAGTTCTAGTTTTCCTGGTTAGGTTGGTTCAGTTACATTTTTACGTTTAGGTTAGGTTAGCTCAGGTTAGTTCAGTTCTACCCTTTATGTTAGGGGTAGAGAATAATATAAAATGCGCTTTTTAAAAATTTTTAGAACAGGTTAACTTTCTGTTACTTTAGGTGGGGTCTCGTTACTTCAGGTTAGTCCAGTTCTAGTTTCCCTTGTAAGTTTAGTTCAGTTACACTATTTACGTTTAGGTTAGTTCAGGTTAGTTCAGTTCTACTCTTTATGTAAGGGGCAGAAAATAATATGAAAACTAGACCCGTTTTAATTTTTAAAACAGCTTATGTTTCGGTTAGTTCAGGTTAGTCCAGTTCTTTTTCAGTTTACGTTTAGGTTAGGTTAGCTCAGGTTAGTTCAGTTCTACCATTGATGTTAGGGGTAGAGAATAATATAAAATGTGCTTTTTTAAAATTTTTAGAATAGGTTAACTTTCTGTTATTTCAGGTGAGGTCTCGTTACTTCAGATTAGTCCAGTTCTAGTTTCCCTTGTTAGTTTAGTTCAGTCACACAATTTACGTTTAGGTTAGGCTAGCTCAGGTTAGTTCAGTTCCACTCCTTATGTTAGGGGTAGAGAATAATATAAAAAGCGGGCCCTTTTGGGCCCGCTATTTTTTAATTTTTAGAATAGGTTAACTTTTTGTTACTTCAGGTAAGGTCTGGCTAGTTCAGTTTAGTTCAGTTCTAGTTTCCCTGGTTAGGTTAGTTCAGTTACATTTTTGACACTTAGGTTAGACTAGCTTAGGTTAGTTCAGTTCTGCTCTTTATGTTAGGGGCAGAGAATAATATGGAAACTAGATCCGTTTTAATTTTTAAAACAGGTTTTGTTTCGGTTAGTTCAGGTTAGGTCTGGTTAGTTCAGGTTAGTCCAGTTCTAGTTTTCCTGGTTAGGTTGGTTCAGTTACACTTTTACGTTTAGGTTAAGTCAGCTCAGGTTAGTTCAGTTCTATCCTTTATGTTAAAGGTAGAAAATAATATAAAATGCGCTTTTTTTAAAATTTGTAGAACAGGTTAACTTTCTGTTACTTCAGGTGAGGTCTCGTTACTTCAGATTAATCCAGTTCTAGTTTCCCTTGTTAGTTTAGTTCAGTTACACAATTTACGTTTAGGTTAGGCTAGCTGAGGTTAGTTCAGTTCCACTCCTTATGTTAGGGGTAGAGAATAATATAAAAAGCGGGCCCTTTTGGGCCCGCTATTTTTTAATTTTTAGAACAGGTTAACTTTTTGTTACTTCAGGTAAGGTCTGGCTAGTTCAGTTTATTTCAGTTCTAGTTTCCCTGGTTAGGTTAGTTCAGTTACATTTTTGACACTTAGGTTAGACTAGCTTAGGTTAGTTCAGTTCTGCTCTTTATGTTAGGGGCAGAGAATAATATGGAAACTAGACCCGTTTTAATTTTTAAAACAGCATATGTTTCGGTTAGTTCAGGTTAGTCCAGTTCTAGTTTTCCTGGTTAGGTTGGTTCAGTTACACTTTTACGTTTAGGTTAGGTTAGCTCAGGTTAGTTCAGCTCTACCCTTTATGTTAGGGGTAGAGAATAATATAAAATGCGCTTTTTTTTAAATTTTTAGAATAGGTTGACTTTCTGTTACTTCAGGTGAGGTCTCGTTACTTCAGATTAGTCCAGTTCTAGTTTCCCTTGTTAGTTTAGTTCAGTTACACAATTTACGTTTAGGTTAGGCTAGCTCAGGTTAGTTCAGTTCTACTCCTTATGTTAGGGGTAGAGAATAATATAAAATGCGGACCCTTTTGGGCCCGCTATTTTTTAATTTTTAGAACAGGTTAATTTTTTGTTACCTCTTTTTTGTTAGGTTAGTTCAGTTACATTTTTGACGCTTAGGTTAGACTAGCTTAGGTTAGTTCAGTTCTGCTCTTTATGTTAGGGGCAGAGAATAATATGAAAACTAGACCCGTTTTAATTTTTAAAACAGGTTAATTTTCGGTTAGTTCAGGTTAGGACTGGTTAGTTCAGGTTAGTCCAGTTCTAGTTTTCCTGGTTAGGTTGGTTCAGTTACACTTTTACGTTTAGGTTAGGTAAGCTAAGGTTAGTTCAGTTCTAGTCATTATGTCAAAATTAGAGAATTATAAGAACTCACGAGTCGATTCCGCAATTTCGTTGGGCATATTCGCAAACGTTATGTGTTAAATTAATACCCCTTAAATTTTCCTACTATCAGTTATGCAATTTTCTTTCTAGATGTGAGCACATAATTTTATTGCACTTAATGATGAACTCCGACGTTTGGCATCACTGTAAATATGTTTCTGACCCTACTGTCAGATTCGAGAGTTTTCGCATCAATTTTGTCACAAATTTTCAATTTTCATTTCCTTGTTTCTCAGTGAAAAGTGGCTCATCCAAGAATATTTTTCTTTCAATCTGTTTTATAGACCGTAAGATACTATTAAAAAAAGGAAAAACCTTGAAAATCGAGATGACATAAACTTTACAAGCACCTTTTCCGTGCCCCTTTTTCTCGCTGAAAGTAGTCAATGAGTATTAATAGGCATCAAAATTTGTACACTCTTTTGCCGGTGACGATTAATAAAGAATTTCTAAATTTTTACGACATTTTGACATTAAGTGTCAAATTGACTTTAGCTGGTGGTTTTATTATTAATAAGAACTAATAATACGCTTGGTTTTTGGCGATCTTTTTCTAATGAAATGAGATGAGCAATGTGACATCATATTGAACCCTCGCTGAACAGAGAATAAGTGCTTTTAGCTTCTCTAATTCGTCACTAATTAAAAAAAAACTGTTTAGATACCGTTGCACTGCCAGCAGGAAATGCGATATAACTACGGTTTCTGACAGCTTTAGTTGGTAATCTTTGAAAGTTTAAGGTTTAATTTATCTATTCGGAACCCTAATAATATTAGTATTATCTATTCGGAACCCTAATAATATTATAATTTTGTAATCTTCTGCCTATTTGGTCAGAGAAATTGCTAAGCTTTTATGGAGGACTTTTATTGATTTCTTGGCCAGTTTGTCTTTCTTGCCTTGTTAAAGAAGTGTTAATAATAGTTATGGTTGAGTTTTATCCTTTTCTGTTGAGAAAGTGGCAATCAGTATCTCAGTGATAATCAAAAACTAACTTCATATTCTCTCTTCCCAACATGGTTACTAACCTCTGACCAAATTGATGCAGGCAAACATTAACACTTTAAACTTTTGCTATTCGTCCATTTTTAGATTTCATAACAACAGGCCTTGCAATAGTAAAAAATGGAGGACTAGTCTAGACATTTTTTGAGAAAATTTTTTTTCTTTTTTGACAAAGTTAAGTAAGAATTAGTGTTGCTATCCCAAATCGCTTAAAAGTCTTTTAACCAAATTTCGTTAAAATTTCTCAAATTTCTTAAAAATGCCAATTTGGAGATGAAGGAAAAAATCAGGCCAAGCTTCGTTCAAAAAAATATTTAAAAATTACACAAAGCTTCCAAAAAACTAATTTGAAGCCTTGGATACATTTGTGTTAAAGTAGGGGGCAAAAATTGTTTAAAAGTAACCACATTATTTAATAATACAAATTTTGATGTTTTCGGAAAAGTTTTATTTTAGGACAAAATCAGGCAAAACCGATTCAAATTTTCTAATTTGCTGTTTGTGGTAAAAACAGCTAAAACTGCCAATTTTTTTTCTTTTTGGAAAAATCTGTTTTAGGACAAAATCAGATAAAACCGATACAAATTCTCTAAATCGCGGTTTTCGGTAAATTAATTTTTACTACTAAAATAAGTGAAATACATGAAACTCTAAACGGCTCTGAATTCAAAATTTGCGTTTTTTCGAGAGAATGTATGTTAGAGTTATGGCCAAAATGTTTACTTAAAGTATTTGAAAATATGTATCAAAAGTTTTGGAAAAATTCAGTTTAGGATTTGGGTTAAGATCAGATAAAATCGATGTAACGCGTATAAAAAATTCCAATTTGGACTTTTTTAAGAAATGCAGGTTAGGACTAGAGCGAACACAGGTAAAAAATGTCTCAAAGTGTCTAGAAATACAAAAAAGTTAAGTGAACATTAGGGTTTTTAACCAAAATTGCCTAAAGTATTTTTAACCAAAATGTGTTAAAAATTATTCAAACAGCTTTAAAATACAAATTTGGAGTTAATTAGATAAAATATCTGAGTCATATTGTTTACAAAAGCAAATTGTGATATTTTTTGGAAAAACTCAATCTTAGGACAGAATCAGGAGAAAACTGATTCAAATTTTCTTAATTGCTGTTTTAGGTAAAACTAATTTTTTGACCTGAAATCTGAAAATCAAAACGCCTCTAAATTCAAGTTTGGTGTTTTGTTGAGAAATTAACTTTAGAATTATGTCCAGAATAGGCTCAAGGTGACTCAAAGTATCTGATAATTTTGAAAAAATTCAATTTAGGATTAGAAGCAAAATCAGTCAAATAAGTTTAAGAATGCAAATTTTGACGTTTTTGGAAAAACACAATTTTAAGACAAAATCAGGTAAAACTGATTCAAAATATCTAATTTGCTGTTTTTGGTCACATTAATTTTAGCAACGAAATAAGTACCTATTATTTTAAATTCAAAACGTCTTTAATTCCAAACTAGGTGTTTTTCGAGAAATTCTGCATAGGATTATGGCCAAAATCGGCTAAAAATGAATTAAAGGATTAGAAAATGCAAATTTTAAGTTTTTCAAGAAATTCAGTATAGGCTTAGGTCCAGGATAGGTTAAAATAAAGCGAACACATCTAAAAAATCTAAATTTGAAACTTTTGGATGAACGCAGGTTTAAAAGTGAATCAAAGCGTCCAAAAATGCAAATTTGAAGTTTTTTAGGAAAGTTAGGTAAGAATTAGCGTGTTTAACCAACATTGCTCAAAAGTTTTTTTTTACCAAAATTTGTTAAAAATTACTCAAAACGCTTAAAATACGAATTTTGAGTTTATTAGTTAAAATCTGTTAAAATTGAACCGCATTATTTATAAACGCGATTGTGATGTTAATTGAAAAATTCAATCTTAAGACAGAAACAGGTTGAATTTTTTGTTGAATTCTGATTTAAATATTCATATTGCTCTTTCAGTTAAAACTAATTTTTAGACCAAAGTTATTAAAAAGCCTGAAACTAAAGAACGCCTCTAAATTCAAATTTGGTGTTTTCCGAGAAATTAAGTTTAGACTTATGTCCAGAATAGGCTAAAGATGACTTAAAGTGTTTGATAATTCTTGAAAATTTTCAGTTTAGGATTAGAAGCTAAACCAATCAATCAAGTCAAAATGCGAATTTTGACGTTTTTGACAAAAATTCAATCTTAAGATGAAATCAGGTAAAACTAATTCAAACTTTCTAATTTGTTGTTTTTGGTAACATTCATTTTTCGACAAAAGTAAGTAAATTACATTAAACTCAAAACCCCTCTAAATCCAAATTAGGTTCTTTTTGAGGAATTATGCATAGGATTATGGCCAAAATCGGCTAAAAATTACTTAAAGAATTAAAAAATTCTAATTTTAAATTTTTGAAAAAATTCAGTTTAGGCTTAGACCTGCTTCTGTAAGCAGTGCTAGAACATGCTCCAAAGTTTTCTTGAACTGCATATAGACCACAGCAAAGTTTGGAAATTTAGCCTGGAAATCCTCCTCGTAGTTTCGAATGGAATAAACCTATTCGCCATCCACTTTCCATCAAACTCAACATTAAAACATGTTCTAAGGCGAAAGCCATGTTGTCCAAATACAAAACAGGTTTTATAGCAATAAAAATTAACGTTTTAGCAAAAATTTTGTTGGTAAAACTAGAAAACAACAAAAAGGTGGGGAACGGGAAAATTTGCCAACAAGGATAAAGACAACACAAGATGGCCGCTAATAACGTTGAAGCGCTGAAAGCTGATTGGACAGTGGCAATGACAAATCTGTTTTGATGGCGAGTAAAGTTACGACGTACTTTTATAACTCCTTCTTTCTCTCAATAAATCATAGCTGGCTAGATGAAATTTTATAATGAACACCCCGTACTTACATTTCTTAGAAAATGTTCTTCCATTTTTAATGGAAGATATTCCGCTGGACGTCCGCCAAAATATGTTTTTCCAGCATGATGGTTGTCCCGCCCATTATGCCATTCCTGTTCGCCAGTATTTAGATTCCACCTTCCCTGACCGATGGATCGGAAGAGGAAGCCTGTTCCCTTGGCCGCCAAGGCAAGTTTTTTTTGTAATGTATTCGCTATAAAAAAACTTAAGAATTAAACTAAATTAACTATATTTTGGATGATTCTTATTGCCCAAGGAATGCCCTTTTCAACGATACCTAATTTGTTAACATCGGTCAAACCGTTAAGAAGTAAAATCAGGTTGTTGCAGAAACAATTGAACACCCCCCACCATCTTTGTTTTTGAAATAACAATTTTTAGTAAATAATAAATCTTTTCATGTTTTCATCAATAATAAATTTTTTACAAAAATGATTGATAAACAAGTTCTCTTTAAAAATGTGAAAAAAAAATTTTAGTTTATTAAGCAAAATTTATAGGAAATTCAATTTAAACTTTTAAGCTGGCAATTACGCCCTCTGGTGGTTATTTTTAGAATTTGAAAATATTTTCCAGTGATTCTCCATGGCCGATTTACCCAATAATTTTTTTTACCCCAAAGATGAAAGGTTCCCGAGATAAGGCCGAGGAATTATTGGGTCACCCGGTACATATAGACATCAAAATTGTGTTAAATTTAGGTTCACATATTTATTTTTATTGGTTACATTTACTTCAAAACAGTTAACTTGCCGCTTCACCCAGAATGGTTGCTGACCTGAAGTCATTTTTCTCGTCAGTGCTGCTATATAAAATGCCAAAAAAAGGAGACATTTTTGGGAAAAATATCGGCATCTATCCATTGGTACTAGCACTATATTACAGTATACATTGCAAATAATGGTTTCCTAATCTAGTCAATAATCACCTTTTACAAGATTTCTTCCACTTTGAAGTTTTAATAATCTTGTTTTTTGTTCTATGTAATCAATTTTGACTAAGTAGCCAACACAAATTGAGTCCTCAAATACGCGATATCTATTGTTCTGCATATAACTACAGAGAGAAATTAGAAGGTAATTGCCACCGCCCCAGTAATTTCCCATAGAAGATAATCTGATAAATAGCCCCGGCTGCTGAGGAAGGAGCCCTAAGGCATCTATCTGCCCTTCTCATTACGCGGATCATAACTGGAGCAATGCACTGATGCTTTATTATATTACGTCTGTTGTTCTTGTTCCTGATAGAGTTTATTCTTACTAGACAAAAGGATTATCTGTCCGTGCTATACTCTAATCGTTTATTCAACTAAAACGTATAAATAGGAACTAATGAGTAATGAAGTGAAGAGATTTCGAGCAGCTAGAAATGCGCAACAATTAAGGCAAAACTTTGCTGATTACTGATTACTCCCATTGGCTATACGTAGTTGAGCTTCCACTAATGAATAAACAACTTTTGTCGAACAAGAATTAAACTTAAATAAGCTTTCAAAACACGGAATTGCGTTCAAAACCAGACGGTTGTATAGATTTTTGTGTGCTCTTCTCGACCAAACAATTTTAATTCTAATTCCAGCGAGTGTCCCATGCCTGGCCTGGAAACAAATGTTTGGTTTGGAGCACACGTTTCAGAGACAACTTTAACTGATTAATTCAAGTTCACGTAACTGCAGCTATATCAGCTTTTGCCTGCACTGGACAGGTGCAAAATGGCGTTTTTTTGCACGTTGAAACCGCTTTATGGATGTTCAGTGAAAATCTAGTTTCCTAGACTTATAGAATTAAATAGGTAGTATCTTAAGTGGCCTCGTTACATGTATCCGAGGAGAGTCCTTCCGGGCAAAAAGGGATTTATCTGGAAGTTAAAGGGGAGATATAACAGGCGCTTGCCTGACAGTATGACAGGTCGTGTTCTTGCTTAATTTAGTTCATTAAAAGTTAAATGGTATCTCAAGAATAAAGGCTTTTGTGTCAGAAAGTACCAGACTAACTACTAATTGCCTAACTTGCGTTTTTGCATTGAGGGAGAGACGCCCATTTAAAATAAAACACAGTGTTTGTGTTAATGTAAACGTAAAAACAGACGTAAAAATTGTTTATTCGAAATATCATAAAAATGATATGTTCCAATGAAAAAATGAAGTTTACGTCAAAATAAAACTTCTTGTTCACCTTGTATAAATAAGTAACTTCTTAATCAAAGCAACTTTCTCAACCATCACATTTTCGCCTCAAATGACGCTGATTTGTAGTGGCGTTTAAATAGATTTGGGACACCCTGTATATTCGAAACGGGTGTTGTGGTTTATATAGGATGAATATAAAATCAATATTTCGTGTTCTGTCGATCTGTGGCGGAACTTCATCCACCGACTCAGAGGTGGCAGCGCTGAAACTTCACCCACTGACTCACAGGTGGCGGCATTAGTCGAAATCCTTCTTAATATCACACCGCCTTTCCGGCGCCGAATTTGTCTTCAAATACAAGTTCCAACTGTGAACTCTCACCCTGGCGTATAAGGCAGGGGTATACTACGGCTTACTGACGAGTCCAAGGTAGACCCAAGGACGAAACGCCAACACCACATACATAGGCTATAACGATCTCAAGTCGTCCCAGTGGTGTTTCCCTGAATAACAAAAATATTTTCTGGAAATACATTTCCCTTCCATGGCTCATCATTTACAACACCATAGATCTAACTTAATAAAATATGTATCATTCCATTTAACAACGTTTTTGGGGTGGTTTTAGACGGCTTTGAGGGTATTCCCGGTATTCCCGTTGTTTGGGCAGCCGCCCATCCCCAGTAAGACAACAGTTCCATCTCTAGTGATAGTGACGTGTGACAAATGACATGACTTAAAGAAAAATAATTAATGTTTCGGGACATGTGCGCGCCTAATATATTCATAAAAAAAGGCATGCATCAAGCCAAAAAATGATGCAATTTGTAAAACTTGTTTAATATTTTTTAATAAAGTTGTTTTCGGCGGGTAATGTTGCCTTGCCTATTATCAAAAAATGTAGGTAGATTAGTTTTTACCGAATAATAAATATACTGTCCTACTATACAGTCCACTATACAGTCCCCTACTGCTTCTTATTTCCTATCGAAGCATCAATTACGATAAGAGATAACAATTTAGGCCCACAATGGCTTAACACCGGTCCTTGTATTCTTAATGCAGATTAAAACTAGGATCGCAGCGCCGAGTGATGAGTTTTGTAAACTAACTATTGCAATCATTCTAATTGATAATCGTGCAGCTGATAGCACTTTAAACACGACAACACACGACAACATTTTCAACAGAAAGGAGGAGATTAGCGTAGACTGGAAGCGATTTCTACGACATACTTCAAGTGCGCAGAAACCCCGTGTCACCAATAACCCCACCCCAGTTCCTCCACTGCAGCACGACGGCACGGTGGGGGAATAAAAACCACGCAACTCACCACAGTCGAATCAGTCAACGTCGGGAAGCATGGGAGACCACTTCGCCCATTGCCTCATCGCTTTTAATAATGTCTGGCACAGCTGTGAACGAGACATCAATAAGAAATTCGATTGCCTCACGGCTTCAAGGCCCGGAAAACACTTTATATTGTATTTTATTTTTGTTTTTAATTTTCTAACCTCTAACCCTATTATATACACTAGTGTCGATATACCCTACACGTACTACGTCCAATTACATTAATTCGGATATCGATGTTACACCTGATGCTCCCCCTAAGTCCCTAAAGCCCCTACGATTCACTAAGAACCACCTGTTAAAAACAGAACCGTTGAGACCGGAAACGGATACGAACGATTCACGTAGTTAGTCGCGAAATGACGCCGGAACTCCCTTAGTGAGCCGGTTAAATTCGCTTAAAGGACACACGAATTATGATGATTCGCTCACCCTTTAGGGTAAAAATCAATTTAACCCAAGTGTTGGCAGAGTCCTGAAAAATGGCCCTGGATGTAGCATAAAAGGGGGGGGGTCGAAGTTTAGAAAACCACGAGGTCCTAATGAAAACGCCGCGAAAAACTCGCCACCCATGGGGCTGCTCCGTGGGGGTCCTTTATTTCTTCGGGATTAAACGTCGGGCTTCACATGAAGGGTTGCGTGTTCGCTGTCGTTGAAGACCTTTAAAAAAATACACGGATTAACCTGTGGAAACGAGAATTTTTCTCGCCATTAGCACACGTCGAAGATTTTATACAAGGAAAAGCATTGTTGGAAAAATGAGTTAAGTTATTGTTTCTCTGTTATTTGTATCGAAGAGGCATTATTCGCCTGTTGTCTGCCTGGAAAAAAGAAATTTCTGGTCAAGGACGTGGCAAATTTAGGCGACCATTTTAGAACTCTTCGGTATCAACAGTTTAACCAACTTGAAACTAGCAGTCTTCAAAAACAATTTCACTGAAGACGCTGAAATCATCCAGTCTAAAGAAATGTTTATCCAACACCATGTATTTCGGTAAAGATGTCGCCAAGTAACTTAATTAACGCTTTATATCCCTTGTGGGATTTGCTGTAGGGGCAATATTCGTTAAAAATGACGTAACAAGTCCAAGTTGCAAGTTTAGAATTTTTGAAAAAATGCAGATTAGGGTTATAGCCAAAAGAGGTTACAAAATACAATCCAAAGTGTTTTCCGGGCTTTGGAGCCGTGGTACAATCTGCCACAGCTGTAGACTAAACGTCAGAAAAAAATTCCATTAGCCCACTGCTTCAAAGCTCGAAAAACACTTTAGATTGTAGAAATAGGGCTTTTTGATCAAAATCGCACAAACATTTTTTGACTAAAATTTGTTATAAATTAATGCAAGCTTTTAAAATGCAAATTTGGAGTTTGTGTGAACTAGCGCTGAAATCAGTTAAAACTGATCCACATTTTGTTTATAAATGCGAAATTGTGAGGTTTATAGAAAAACTCAATATTAGAACAGAATCAGGCAAAACTTATTTTTTCGACCACAGTAATAAAGTGCAAAAATCTGCTAAAAATTACTGAAAGTATTTAAAAAATTAAAATTTGGGTATTTGGAAAAACTTCCTTTAGCATTGCGGTCAAAAATCGGTTAAAAATAAAGTAACGCATCTAAAAATGTAAATGTAGACTTTTGGATAAATGAAGGTTAATTTTGCAGCCAAAATCAGTTAAAGTTGGATCAAAGCGTCCAAAAATGCAAATTTGAAGTTTTTTGATAAATTTAGGCGAAGTTAAAGTTTGTAAACAAAATCGATTAAATTTTGTTTTAACCAAAATTCGCTCCAAATTACTTAAACCGCTTGAAAATGCAAATTCGGAGTTGTTGGAAAAATTCAGGTCAGGACTGGTCCAAAAAAATATTTAAAAACTACATAAATCTTCTAAAAAAGCAAATTTGAAGCCTTAGGATAAATGCAGGTTACAATTAGGCCAAAAATCAATTAAAACTGATTTACATTGTTTAATGCAATTTTTTGTCGTTTTGGAACATTTTTCTTTTAGGACAAAAACAGGCAAAACTGATAAATTTTAATTTGCTGTTTTTGGAAAAATTTAATGTTAGACCAAAATATGTGAAATGCCTGAAACTCATAACGCCTCTAAATTCAAATTTGGTGTTTTTCGAGAAATTCAGCTAGGATTATGGCTAAAATAGACTAGAGATGACTCAAAGTATTTGAAAATGTGAATTAAAAGTTTTTGGAAAAGATTAGTTTAAAATTAGAGACGAAATCATTTGAAATCCACGTAACGCGTGTAAAAACAGAAGTTTGAAATTTTTTGATAAAGGCAGGTTAGGATTAGAGCCAAACTCAATGAAAGCGTGCAAAAATCCAAGTTTAATTTTTTTTCTTTTTTTTTGAGAAAGTTAGGAAAAAAAAATGGGGTTTTAACCAAAATTGTTTAAAAGATTTTTTAACCAAAATTTGTTAAAAACTAAGCGGTTAAAGATGCAAATTTACAGTTGATAGAAAATTCAGCATTAGTTCAAAAAAAAAATTAAAAATTACACAAAGCTTCTAAAAACCGCAATTTGGAACAATTTGATAAATTTAGATTACAATTAGGGCAAAAATCAGTTAAAACTGACCCAGATTGTTTAAAAATGCAAATTTTGTTGTTTTTGGAAAAATCCGTTCTAGAACAAAATCAGATAAAACTGATACAAACTTTCTAATTTGCTGTTTTCGGTAAATCAATTTTTAGACTAAAATAAGTTAAATGACTGAAACTCTAAACGGCTCTAAATTGAAAATTGGAGTTATAGCCAAAATAGACTGACGATTACTAAAAGTATTTTAAAATGTATATCAAAAGTTTTTAGAAAAATTCAGTTTAGGATTTGTGTAACCTCAGTTAAAATCGACGTAACGCGTATAAAAAATGCAAATTTGTACTTTTTTTTAAAAATGCAGGTTAGTTCTAGAGGGAAGACAGGTAAAAAAATGTCTGAAAGTGTCAAAAATGCAAAATTAAAGGTTTTGAAGAAAGTCAGGTGAGAATTAGGGTTTTTAACCAAAATTGCTTAGAGTTTTTTTAAACAAAATTTGTTAAAAAATACTCAAACGGCTTTAAAATACAAATTTGGCGTTTATTAGTTAAAATCGGTTAAAACTAACTTACATTGTTTACAAAAGCAAATTTTGATGTTTTTGGAAAAATTAAACCTTAGAACAGAAACAGGTTGAAAATGTTCTATTGAAGTTCTTGTTGAAATCTGGATAAACTTATCTTATTTGCTGTTTTAGATAAAACTAGTTTTTAGACCAAAATTATTAAAACGCCTGAAACTAAAAACGCCTCTAAATTCAAATTTGGTGTTCTTCAAGAAATTCACTTTAGAATTATGTTCAGAGTAGGCTAAAGATGACTCAAAGTATTTGATAATTTTTGAAAAAATTCAGTTTAGGATTAGAAGCAAAATCAGTCAATGCAAATTTTGACGTTTTTGGAAAAACAAAATTTTAAGATAAAATCAGGTAAAACTGATTCAAATTTTTCTAATTTGTTGTTTTTGGTAACTTTTATTTTTCGACCAAAATAAGTAAATTACATTAAATTCAAAAGGCCTTTAAATCCAAATTAGGTGTTTTTCGAAAAATTCTGCATAGGATTATGGCCAAAATCGGCTAAAAATTACTTAACAATAAACATACATATTTTAAGTTTTTGGAAAAATTTAGTTGAGAATTAGGGCCAGGAATGCTTAAAAATAAAGTAACATCTAAAAATGTAAATTTGGAATTTTTGGCTTAACGCTGGTTATTAAACGCAGGATTAGAGCCAAAATCAGTTAAAAGTGAATCAAAGCGACCAAAAATGCAAGTTTGAAGTTTATAAAGAAAGTTAGGTAATAATTAGGGTGTTTAACCAAAATTGTTCAAAAGTTTCTTTTTTACCAAAATTTGTTAAAAATTACTCAAACCTTTTTAAAATACAAATTTTGAGTTATTTGTTAAAATCGGCTAAAACTGACCCAAATTATTTATAAACGAAAATTGCGATGTTTTTGGAAAAATTAAGTCTCAGGACAAAATCAGTCAAAGCTTACTTAACTTTTCTTAATTGCTGTTTTAGGTAAAACTAATGTTTGGACCATAATAATTAAAATGCCTGAAACTCAAAACGCCTCTAAATTCAAATTTGGTGTTTTTCGCGAAATCAAGCTGGATTATGTCTAGAATAGGCTAAAGATGACTCAAAGTGTTTGATAATTTTGGAAAAAATTCAGTTTAGGATTAAGAGCAAAATCAGTCAAACAAGTTTAAAAATGCAAATGTTGGAAAAATTAAATTTTTAGACAAAATTTTAATTTTTATTTTTAGTAACCTTTATTTTTCAACCAAAAACGCGTCTAAAAATGTAAATTTGGAATTTTTGGGTGAATGTAGGTTAGGATTAGAGCCAAAATCAATTAAAAATAATCAATGCGGCCAAAATTGCAAATTTGAAGTTTTCTTAAGAAAGTTAGGTAAGAATTCTGGTGTTTAACCAAAATGGCTCAAAAGTGTTTTTTTTTACCAAAATTTGTTAAAAATTACTCAAACCGCTTTAAAACACAACTTTGGAATTTATTCGTTAAAGTCGGTTAAAATTGACCCACATTGCGACAAACGCAAATTGCGATGTTTTTAGAAAAAATCAATCTCAGGACAAATTCAGGCAAAACTGATTCAAAATTTCTTAATTGCTGTTTTCGGTAAAACTAATTTTTAGACCACAATAATTAAAATGTGTGAAACTCACAACGCGTCTAAATTATAATTTGGTGTTTTTCGAGAAATTAAGTTAGGATTATGTCCAGAATAAGCTAACGATTACACAAAGTGTTTGATGATTTTTGAAAAAATTCAGTTTAGGAATAGGAGCAGAGAATGCAAATTTTTACGTTTTCGAAAAAAATTCAATTATAAGACAAAATCAGATAAAACTGATTGAAACTATCTAATTTGTTGTTTTTGGTCATATTCATTTTTCAATTAAAGTAATTAAATTAAATTAAATTCAAAACGCCTCTAAATCCAAATAAGGTGGTTTTCGAGAAATTCTGCTTGGGATTATGGCCAAAATTGGCAACAAAATTACTCAAAGTATTAAAAAATGCAAATTTCATGTTTTCGAAAAAAAAAATTAGTTTAAGATTAGGGCTAAAAACGGTAAAAAAAAAGTAGCGCGCCTAAAATGTAAATTTGCGAGGTAAGAATTAGGGTTTTTAACTAAAATTGCTTAAATCTTTTTATGCAATCCCTTTGTTAAAAACTACTGGTTTTAAGATGCAAATGTGGCAAATGCTTGAAACTTAAAACGCCTGTTAAATAAAGTTTGGTGTTTTTTTGCGACAAATTAAGGTTAGCGTTATAGCCAAAATAGGCTAAAGATGAGTCAAATTATTTTGAAAAAATTTAGTTTAGGATGAGGGTCAAAATCAGTTAAAATCGACGTAGCGCGCTTAAAAATACAAATTTGGAATTTTTGTAAAAAAGCAAAATAGAATTAGAGACAAAATATGTTAAAATGACTGAAAGCGCCTAAAAGGCAAATTTGAAGTTTTTGGAGAAAGTGAGGTAAGAACTAGAATTTTTAACCAAAATCGTTTAAAAATTTAAATCGTTTAACCAAAATTCGTAAAAAAATACTCAAACCGCTAAAAAAGCAAATTTGAAGCCTTTGGAAAAATTCAAGTCAGAAATGGGGCTAAAATCCATTAAAAACTGACCGACATTATTCAAAAACATTTAGACACAAATTTTTATGTTTTTGATTTGAATATTGTTTTTGAATGAACTTTCTAATTTCCTTTTTTTTTTGCAAAACTTATATTTTGACCACACTAAATGAAACTTCAAACCGAAACGCCTTTATATTAAAATTTAATGTTTTTCGAGAAATTCAGGTTGGAGTTAGGATCAAAATTAGCTAAAAATAGTTCAAAGAATTAAAAATGCAAACTATGGTTTTTTGAAAAATTCAGTTTAGGGTTAGAACCAAATTCGGTTAAAAATGATGTAACGCGTTAAAAAATATAAATTTGTAACTTTTGGGGAAATACAGGTTAGAATTGCAGCCAAAATCAGTTTTTGCTTCATTAATTCAAACGATGTTTTTAATAACAATTATATATAGATCTTAATAAGTGACTCAAAACGCCTCTAAACTCAAATTAGGTTTTTTTCAAGAAAATGCAGGTTAGGATTACGGCCAAAATAGGCTAACAATAACTTAAAGTATTTTAAAATGTAAATTAAAAGTTTTTGAAAAAAATCAGTTTAGGATTCATGGCAAAATCAGTTAAAATTAACCTAAGGCGTATAAAAATGCATATTTTGTTTTTTTTTAAAAAAATGCAGCTTAGGTTTAGTGTCATATTCGGTAAGAAATGATTCATAGCGTCTAGAAATATAAATTTGACGTTTTCGAAGAAAATTAGGTAAGAATTAGCGATTTTAGAATTGCCCAAAGCGTTCACACGTGCAAAATTAAAGTTTTTGGAAGAATTCAATTTAAGATCATTGCAAAAAAATAAATAAAAAACACACACTGAAAATGTAAATTGGAAGCCTTTGGGGAAATTTAGATTGAAGTTAGGGCTAAAATTGGTTAAAACCCATATTGGTTAAACACGCAAATTTTGATGTTTGTGAAGAAATTTAATTTTTAAGAGGAACAAGAGGAGACAAAATTTTTTTTAAAGTACTTAAAGACTTAGATTTTCTTTAAGAGCACAAAATTAGTCAAAACTGGTTCAAGTTTTATAGTTGGCTGTTTTTTGGTAAAATTAACCTTAGAAAGACAAACTTGTGTTGCAATTGCTCTCTATGCAGGACCTATTCCAACAACAATAGTAATCAATTCTAATAATAATTGAAAACTACATTTTTTATCGTAAAATTAGGCAGGTCTCTATAGCCAACAAAGTCGGAGAATTTGTGAAAAAAATTGTTTAAAAATGAAAGCAAAGCGGTCAAGTGCCTATTAATCATTCAGCATCGCTGGCCATGAGGGCATTATTTTTTCAAATTCCAATCGGGGCATATGATATTCGACTTTTTAACTGCCCCATTTTTGTATTACTAGAAGGTCAGTTGATAAAAGAGAGTTTATATTCAATAATTCCTCATTTTTTCATATATTAACGCACAATTTAAATCAAAACGGTGTAGTAAATTTGCAGGGTCAACAGGTGATTCCTTTCCTGCCATGTTTTAAAATTTCCACCTGACTTAGGGCACTTGCTCGTTCGACCTTAGAAAGCAACGGTTTTATGCCTTTGAACCGTATCGAGTGCGAGTCTTATTCAGAAAGGGCTAATGAAGGAGGGTTAGTAGGGATGAGTTGCTACGATCGATGTTTGTGTGGTTCACATTGTAGCGATTTTAAGTATATCATATGAATCTACTAGAATCAAAACCTACTAAATCCACTTTAGGATTCACTCGTATTTTTTACTATTTGTCAAGTAATTTATTATCCATCTGAATGTTCCATTTTCTTCTTTCCATATTGCGGCTTGTAGGGTTCCTTTTAGTTGCTTTTTTTCAACAAATTTCTGTTTGTGCCTTATTAAATAAACTAAAAGATTTTTATTGCCTATTTCTTTTTGTTGTGTAAATTTGTAAAAATGTAAAAGAAATAATGAGCTTAAATTCTTTTTTTTACCTACTTACTCTGCGTTGTTTTGCTTTTGTCCCTTTTCTGTCCTTTTTGTATGTAATCTTCTTTATTTATGTAGTGATCATGTAATTCAAGTACATGCCAACCATGACAGTTTTGCTTTATATTTAGTTTTCTTTTCACTGAGAATTTCTTTATCTGCTTTACGTTTACTTGTTTGGTTATCATAAATTACACTTTATAGCTGCGTTACAATTAACATGCATCTGCTATTTAACATTCTTTTTATTTAAATTTAAAATTTTATTATATTTGTTATCGCTGTGAGTTTTTTAATTGATTTTTCAAACACTTACTTTCTCAGTTGAATACCAATAAGGTATTATTTATACATTTATAATTAAGCAATAAGGGATTAATTATAAATGAGAAATTAAAAAATTATTAAAAGGACCTAGGTAAATGCGAAAAGGGATTTAATGAAGAATTTTTGTTTATTAAGTTGGTGAGATAAAATTAAAATAATAAAGTAATGAAAAAAATATGAGAACAAAAAAAAAATTGACAACTTAAATTTAATCAAAATTGTAAGCGGCCACTTACAACTAAATAAAAAAAATACATTATACATCAAAAGCACACTAAACAAATCAATCAACATCTTTTCAATTCATAAAAAAAAAAGCAATTTTTTAAGTTCTGGGAGTCTTGTTGAGTAACGTGGACACATAAGAAACCAAATTTTCTACTTTCTGAGAATCCCGTTGGTTTGTGCAGAAAAAAACAAAAAACAAAAAGACTCGCTGAGTTACGTTACACATAGAAAACCAAATTTTTCGATTTTTAGGAGACTCATTGGGTTACGTGGACGCATGGGAAACCAAATTTTCAGATTTGTAAGAGACTCATTGAGTTACGTGGACACATGGATAATTAATTTTTCCAATTTCTAGGAAACTCGTTAAATTTTCTATTTTCTGGGGGTTTCGTTGAGTTATGTGGACCCATAAAAAAATCCAAATTTTCTTTTAGGAGAAAGACTGAGCCTTTAGTAGAAAAATTTAACGCCAAACATGGAGAAAAGACGTGTAGGAATAGAGAAATGGTGTTAAGCCAAAGATCTTCTACCTTAGACACCAACCTGGCGACTCAACTTGTTGCCAAAGTATCAATGACGATTCTTTAAGCCTTTCTCTTTCGTCTTCAGGACTCTCTATGTTTTATCTTTGTCTTTGGGGCACCACCAATCAACGACACCAAGCAAGCATTACGTCAAGAGTACGTGCGTGCTTGCATCTTTGTTTTGGTACCAAAAGAGTGAAGGTTTTGGTGAGGGAAGGAATTGTTATCGGAAAGGAGAGTTAATGCGTACACTTCTCTCTGCTCTGCAAAAATTGAATAATCTTTTAGGCGGATTGTTTTTGGGTTAAAACCATCATTAGCGCCAAATCTAGCTTGAGAAAGTAAATATTGGTATATTTGACTTAAAATCAAGGTGTAAAACTTTCTCGTCAAAAAGGGATTAACAAAAAAGATGTTCCAAAGGTCCAAAGTTTAGACGAATAACAGTCTGTTGATGTTATTCCTTATGAAGAAGAGCGAAAAAACCAGCAACAATTTGAGGAAGAAATCCATTTTCTTTTGGTTCTGAGGTGAGGTTTTGAGATTATGATTGAACTTGAGATTAGGAAAGGCGGTATATTTACGAACTCACCTCAGGGCTTATAGGGGTGTCTATTTATGGGTCTTGGGAGGGCTCTAACGCTTAAGCAGTATGGGATTGTGTGGAATTATAGACGCATAGGTTTCGAGAGAAGAGTAGAGTGTTTTGATTATATTAGTTATGTGTCTATTATGTTGTGCTATTACTTTTAATCGACAGTTTTTAAACTTTTGTCACTACTATCACAATACTGTATTTCCTTCACAAATTGAGAGAGTGAAAGCTTTCACGGCCGGTCAAAATAAAATCTAAAGAGTTTTCCGAGCTTTGAAGCGGTGATAAAATGGAATTTCTTCCTGACGTTCCGTCTACAGCTGCGGCAGACATTATCAAAGGCGATGAGGCAGTGGGCGAAGTGATCTCCCGTGCTTCCCGACGTTGACTGATTCGACTGTGGTGAGCTCCGTGGTATTTATTGCCCCGCTGGCGCCGTCACGATGCAGTGGAAAGAATGGGGTTGCACACCGTTTATAGAAAACCAACACACACTGACAGATACCTCAATAACGAATGAAATCATCATCCCAGACAGAAAAGAGGAATCATGACTACTTTGTCTGTGAGAGCCAAAAGAATTTGTGAGTCGGCTGAATTGGAACATGAAATGAAGCATCTGGAAAGAGCCTTTGGTTGAAATGGATACAGTAAGCACGAGTTCCATAGGGCCGACCGTCCAAGGAATGTAGAACGCCAGGAAGGAACAACGGACGAACATACATCCAGAAAGTAAGGGACAAGATCGGCGGCAACTGGAAAAGCACAATGTTAAAACTGTTTTTAAACATACTCGTGCAAGACAACAGAGTTTGAGATCGACCCACCACTACCCCCACCACGGCAGATCACTTCGCCCATTGCCTCATCATCTTTAATACTGTCTGCCGCGGCTGTAGACGAAACGTCAGGAAGGAATTCTATTGGACCACGGCTTCAAAACCCGGAAAACACTTAAGATTGTATCATAAATGAATTTCTCGAAGTTATCCCTAGTCAATAATCACAATAACACTACAATTTTAGTTCGTGCAGCGGTTCGAGTCGGTTGTGTTGAGTGGTGGAGGGTTGTTTCGAAGAGTTAAAGCTTTGGCAATTATCGTTGCCATCTAAGCTCTTTTCACAGCTAAAAGAAATTCGTCAGAGCTACGTTCGGAGGTAGTGAGAGTACCAGTTGAGGAGAACCAAGACAAATGGATCTCGAGGACCAAGAAAGGAGGATCGAAGCAAAACAAAAACGTTCTATTGAACTGTATGCACAATTACAAGAAAAAATTACAGAGAAACGTCAAGACAGCGAAGATGATGCCAAGGGTTTGCGTGGACTTGGAAAGGAAAACGCCAAACTCAAGGAAGAGAACATCAAAATGCAGAGGAAAATCAAAAAAATGAAAATGCAAATGGACATCCAGAAAAACTCAGGCCAGACGAGAAACAAAAAGAGAAAAAAGCCGAAGAAAGCAGGCAAAGAGGCAACTCAAGAGGAGAAAATGATCCAGGATGTATTCCAAGAAACACCCGATCAAGAAATGGAGGTTGCTGGAGACAGCGATATCCTTTCGGGCAAGAATATCCTTTCGGATGTTGCTGGACCCAGCAATATCCATAAGGAAATCACGAAGACGACCGTAAGAAAACTGGCAGAAAAGACCACACCAAAGGTTCCGCCTGTGGTATTGAGAAATGCAAACGACTGGCTTGCACACCAAGGCAAGGATGATCCGGAATGGACTAGATGTATTACCAGAAACAGCGACAGACTACAGGTAGCTCACTAAGATGCTGACCGATACCAAAAAAAGTACCACACTTTAAGCGAAGACAAGTCGGACGACTGGTGATTAAAGGCGTACCTACTATGCGTACTAAAGACGTACTACTAGCATTAAGGACGTAGAAAAAGCTCTAACAGCCCAAGGCACAGCCACACTTTCAGTGCAGCAGATGCACAGCTTTAAGGACAAATACCCCTTGCCCTTAATTCTCGTGCAAGTGAAAAAGGACCAGAAAGAGGCTATGCTGAAGCTGAAGCGTTGCTGCGACTTAGCAGTCCTAGTAGAGCCCCAGAGAAGTCAAAACAGCCCCCAAAGGTGTCGTCGCCGATTCCAAAGGTACCGGCACGTGTCTTTGACATTGGAAATGAGGAGATGACCACCACTCAGCAGAGTGCAGGAAAACCAGAGAGACTCCAGCCAAGTGTGCGAACTGAGGTGGCCCCCACCCAGCAAGCTATCGAGGCTTTAAAGAAAACTCCGCTAACCAGACGCCTGAAAAGGCTCCTCAAAGGGCAGCAGAACAGCCAAAAAGTTCCCAATAAAAAAAGCTGCGCAGCCGCCGAAAAAGCAGTCAACCAAAAGCCCCAGCAGGAAACACTTCACTACCATCGCTCTACCCGCACAGCAAATGCAAGAAATACCTCAGCAATGAATGCATTTTTTTCTAAATTTGCAATAGCTAAAGTTTAATATTCTGTTTCAGATCCCCCAGAAGCCAGGACCATCCAAAGAAGAGACAGACAAACTCACTATACACGAGAGATTCCTCTCAGGTTGCGCGAGTTTTATTCTCAAAGCCCGGGTATAACCTACCGTGGATAACTGGTGCTAACCAGCTCTTTCCATATCCCGCTCACTCACTAGGGTGAGCTTCCTACCTACACGTAGGAAGCTCACCTTTCGGATATTGTAATCCGAAAGGATATCGCTGGCTCCAGCAACCTCCATTTCTTGATTGAGTGTTTCTTCGAACATATCCTCGATCATTTTCTCCTCTTGAGTTGTCTCTTTGCTTGCTTTCTTCGGCTTTTTTTCTCTTTTTGTCTCTTTCGTCTGGCTTGACTGTGTTCTTCTGGATGTCCTCTAGGGCTTTTGCTTGTTTTGCGATTTGCATTTCCATTTCTTGGATTTTCTTCTGCATTTTGATGCTCTCTTCCTTGAGTTTGTCGATTTCCTTTTCAAGTCCACGTAAACTCTTGGCATCATCTTCGCTATCATGACGTGACGTTTCCAATTGTTATATTATTTATTTAATTTCAAAATCTACAATCCGAAAGGGTGACAGCCAACGAAGAAAGAAGCGTCCAAGAGAACAAGAACAGGGCCTGAAGAGGGAGTCGGCGGGGTACTTCTAAACAGGACCCAAAAATGGCCACCACTCACTGAGCAATCTTCACGATTGTTCAGAAGGGCTGACATTTGTGTAATGGACTGGTCCGGGCTACAGCGATGATAGAGTAAAAGGCAATAGTCTTGCCTGACTCTTTTATCTAAGGTCATTTTTAAGTCACTGATAGTGGCGCCATAACCCTACAAATATCGCTTTGTATACAGATCCATTTTCAGTGAACACCTTAGGTGGTACAGTTCTTCGGGCTAAGTCAAAGTCATTGTATTAGAAAAACCTTCCTAGACAAGTTCAGGTTATGTGAGCATGGCATGGACAAGGGAAGTATCCACTAGAATAGAAATTTTGAGACTGGTAACATATTAATGAGAACCGAGTTTTAGATTTTTCTCAATAAAACAACACAGTCTATATTTTCACATAACTATAATACCCCTGATCTCTTCAAATTCAGAAAAAATGTTGCAAACATTTTATCATACTATGCATCTGGAAATTTTGTCAAATATGTTTACAATCCCCTTTATTCTTAATACTAATTACAATTTACCTAAGTTAAAAGTAAAGCCAACAAACACGATAAATCTAGAATACTTTTGTTCGATTCGTAACGACCATTTCTTTGCATAACGAGAACAAATGTTTATACGTGACCCATAAAATGTAAAAAAGTGCATTTTTCACTGGTTAAATATCGGGATACTTTAATTTATAGCGCGCAGGCTAAAGAATAAATTAGAGACTTAAAACTCTAACTAATGAAGGTTTCAATGGATTAGAGTCCGGTTACCTGTGCCCATTAATCATGGGCCCTGAACGACTATTTGCATGGACCTTTGTTTAAGTTTAATTGAAGGTACTAAAACTCCTCCAGAACTTAAAATGGGGATACTCTTGTTGACATGGTAATTTTTTTTGTTGAACTTTCTAGGGCTCTTTTTAAATACACGATAACGCTTTACGACCCTTGTGGAAGTACCTACTTACTCCATAAACTGACCAATCTATGACGTGTTTACGTGATAACGCAGCAAAAAGTGCTACATTATTTAACTGACGTGAAGGTATTTTTCTCGTAAAGTCCCGTTGCGTTATAAAATGTTTATCGCCTAGGCTAAAGCTTTAAACTGGAGCCGGGCAAAAAGCCCTGCAAGACCTTAAGCTCCTGCTTTTGTGGAATAATTACCCGGTCGTCACGTCATAATGTTGTCTCGGAGAGCTGAGGGTTTTGTAGGCTGAAATGTTTATCTGAAAGAAAAAGACGAGACGCAACCAGTGTTTTGAGCTGCTTTGCTCTTGCGGCGACAGATTTCGTTATTTTGTTCAACTAGTTATTTGATTTACAAGCAGCCTGAGCGCAGTTACAAATTGGTTCTCCACCTCCTAAAGAAAAGGCATTTTGCGGCCCCCTATTCGCAAACATCTAACAAAACCACTTTTATACCTAAAAATCCATGTCAGAAAGGCTATAGACCATTGCCACTTCACCGGCAGTTTTTGGGTCACAGCACATTAAATGTGCTTCATTTTTTTTGTCACTTCCACAGGCTATATTTTTTAAGTATTGTTTAAAAAGCTCTTAACAAAATAAAGCTTTGATGCTGTCAGTCAGGCATTGTGTATTAGTCAGTTTCAAATTCAGTTATTGTCGCTTAGAAGCTTCTACTCAGTTGCCCAATCGTACAAAACTGATCCTTTCTCTGTCAAAAAAAAGTAATAAAGAGAGTATTTCACATCTCACAGGTTATGTTAGTAATTTTGTGGTTATATTTATTTTTTCATTTTTTTAATTCTTTGACTTTTCCTACCTGGCTACCTTTTCAGTCACTTCCTTTTGTTACTCTTTTTATTTTAGTTTTCTTGATGTCTTCTATTGCCTTCTATATGTGTATCTCGTTGATAGCTGTCAACAAGATAGCTGTCAAAAAAATGCAGCAAAGAAGCTGCATTTTTCAAAAATTCAAAATTTGCATTTTTACACGCTCTAGGTTGATTTTAACTGATTCTACCTCGAATCCTAAACTGAATTTTTCCAGAAACTTAATTTTCATTTTAAAACACTTTGAGTTTTTGTTAACCTATTTTGGGCATAATCCTAACCTGCGTTTTTTTGAAAAACACCTAATTTGAATTTGGAGGCATTTAAAGTCACTTATTGAGGTCTATAAATAATTTTTATCAAAAACATCGTTTGAATGCATGAATTTGAATAAAAAACCCTAATTGTTTCCTAACTTTATCAAAAAAAAAAAAAACAAATTGCATTTTTGGGCGCGTTACGTCAGCTTTAACCGATTTTGATTCTAACCCTAAAGTAATTTTTTTCTAAAATTTGCATTTTTAATTCTTTAAATTATTTTTACTCAGATTTAGCCCTAATCCCAACCGGAATTTCTCGAAAAACATTAAATTTGAATGTAGAAACAAAAAAAACTTTTTAGCGATTTTAGTTAAAAACTCTAACTCTTACTTAACTTTCTCCAGAAACTTCAAATTTGCATTTTTAGACGCTTTGAATCATTTTTAACCTGATTTGGCTCTAATTCTAATTTGATTTTGTCAAAATATTGCAAATTTGCAATTTTATAAGCGTTAGGCCGATTTTAACTGATTTTGCTCTTAATCCTAAACTTAATTTTTCAAAAAATTATCAAATAATATGAGTCATCTTTAGCCCATTCTGGACATAATTCCAAATTTTATTCCTCGAAAAACGTTCAGTTAAGTTTCAGACATTTTATTTATTTTAGTATAAAAATTAGATTTACCTAAAACAGCAAAAAAGAAAATTTCAATTAGATTTCAACAAAAAACTCAACAGAAAAGTCAACCTAAAAACTCTAGCTCTTACTTAACTTTCTCCAATTCTCCAAAACTTCAAATTTGCATTTTTAGACGCTTTGAGTCATTTTCAACCTGACTTGGCTCTAATTCTCATCTGTTTTTTCAAAAAATTTCAAATTTGCATTTTTAGACGCGTTACGTCGATTTTAACTCATTTTGCTTTTAATCCTTAACTGATTTTTTCCAAAAATTATCAAATAATTTTAGTCATCTTTAGCCCATTCCCGACATAATTCTAACCTTTATTTCTCAAAAAACACCAAATTTTAATTTGGATGCGTTTTGATTTTCAGGCATTTTAATTATTTTGGTATACCTATAAATATTTGGCGCATAACAAAATTTGAATCAGATTTGAACAAGAAATTCAACAGAAAATTCCTATTATTACATTAAGGTTGAATTTTTCCAAAAACATCACGATTTGCGTTTGTAAATAATGTAGGTCAGTTTTAATCGATTTTAACTATTAAACTCCAAATTTGTATATTAAAGCGGCTTGAGTAATTTTTAACAAATTTTGGTTAAAAAAAGCTTTTAGCAATTTTGTTTGAACACCCGAATTCATACCTGACTTTCTTGAAAAAACTTCTTCAAATTTGCATTTTTGGACTTTCTGATTCATTTTTTATTGATTTTGGCTATAATCCTAACCTACATTTATCCAAAAATTTCAAGTTACATTTTTAGACGCGTTGCTAAATATTTAATTTTTAACCAAATTGGCTATAATCATAAACTGAATTTTTTCCAAAAAAAATAAAATTTGCATGTTTGAATTCTTTAAGTGATTTTTAGCCAGTTATGGCCACCATCTTAAGCAGAATTTCTCGAAAAATAAATGTTACCAAAAACAGCAAATTAGGCAATTTTATTCAATTTTACCTGATTTTGCCTTAACATTTTATTTTTTCAAAAACGTCAAAAGTTGCCTTTTTAAACTTGATTGACTGATTTTTCTTCTAAATCTAAACTAATTTGTTTCAAAGATTATCAAATACTTTGAGTTTTACTTTTAGCCTATTTTGGACATAATCCAAACTTAATTTTTCGAAAAACACCAAATTTGAATTTAGAGGCGTTTTGAGTTTCAGACATTTTAATAATTTTTGTCTAATAATTAATTTCATTTAAAACAGCAAATAAGGAAATGTAAATCTGTTTTGCTAGATTTGGTCCTAAAATAAAAATTTTTCTAAACATCACAGTTTTTGATTCTCGGTATCCCTAATTTTGGTCGAAAAATGAATGTTACTACAAACAGCAAATTGGAAAATTTTATTCAGTTTTAACTGATTTTGTTTTAAAATTGAATTTTTCCAAAAACGTCAAAATTTGCATTTTTAATCTCGATTGACTCATTATTTTGCTTGTATCCTAAACTGAATTTTTCCAAGGATTATCAAATACTTTGAGTCATTTGTACCCCTATTCTGGACAGAATGGTAACTAAGTTTCTCGAAAAACGCCAAATTTGAATTAAGCGGCGTTTTGATTTTCAGGCGTTTTAATTATTTTGGTATACAAACTGATTTACCTAAATCATCGATAAGAAAATTTGAATCAGACTTCAACAAGAAATTCAACAGAAAATTCAACCTTATTCTGTCCTAAGGTTGAATTTTTCCAAAAACATCACAATTTGTGTTTGTAAATAATGTTGGTCCGCTTTAACCGATTTTAACAAATAAACTCAAAGTTTGTATTTTAAAGCGGTTTGAGTAATTTTTAACAAATTTTGGTTATTAAAAAATTAATTAAAGCCAGAGCCATTTTGTTAAACACCCTAATTCTTGCCCAACTTACATACAAATATTTCAAATTTGTATTTTTGACTGGTTTGATTCATTTTTAATTGATTTTGACTTTAATCCTAACCCACATTAATTCAAAAATTCAAAATTTACAATTTTATACGCGTCACTTAATTTTTAAGCAATTCTGGCCCTAATCCTAAACTTAATTTTTCAAAAAACTTTAAATTTGCATTTTTCAATACCTTAAGTCATTTTTACCCAATTTTGGCCACAATCCTAAACAAAATTTCTCGATTTCTGTCTTAAAACTGAGTTTTTCAAAAAACAATGCATTTTTGAATTTGGTTGACTGATTCTGTTCTTAATCAACTTAATTTGTTCATAAATTATCAAACACTTTGGGTCATCTTTAGCCTATTCTGGACATAATTCTTATGTACATTTCTCGAAAAACAACAAATTTGAAAAATTTAGAGGCTTTTTAGTTTCAGGCATTTTAATAATTTTGGTCTAAAAATTATTTTTGCCTGAAACAGCAAACAAGGAAATTTGAATCAGATTCCAAAATTCAACACAAAATTCGACGTTATTCTGTTTATTTTTTCCAAAAACATCACAATTTGCGTTTATAATAGTGTGGGGTCAGTTTAAACAGATTTTAACTAATAAACTCAAAATTTGTATTTTAAAGCGGTTTGAGTAATTTTTAACCAATTTTGGTAAAAAAAACGTTTGTGCAATTTTGGTTACACACTCTAATTCTTACCTAACTTTCTTGAAAAATTTCAAATTTGCTTTTTTTGACCCTTTGATTAACTTTTAACTGATTTTGGCTCTAATCCTAACCTGCGTTCATCCAAAAATTCCAAATATACATTTTTACACGAGTTAATTTATTTTTAACAAATCCTGGCCTCAATCCTAAACTGAATTTTTCCAAAAACTTAAAATTAGCATGTTTTAATTCTTTAAGTTATTTTTAGCCGATTTTGGCCATGCAGAATTTCTCGAAAAACACATAATTTGGATTTAGAGGCGTTTTGAATTTAATGTAATTTATTTGCTTTCCTCGATAAATGAATGTTACCAAAAACAACAAATTAGAAAGTTTAAATCAGTTTTACCTGATTTTATCTTAAAATTGAATTTTTCCAAAATCGTCAAAATTTGCATTTTTAAACTTGATTGACTGATTCTGCTCCTAATCTTAAGCTGAATTTTGACCAAAATTATCAAACACTTTGAGTCATCTTTAGTCCATTCTGGACATAATCCTAACTTAATTTCTGGAAAAACACCAAATTTTAATTTATAGGCGTTTTGAGTTTCAAGCATTTTAATTATTTTGGTCTAAAAATTAGTTTTACCTAAAACAGCAATTAAGATAATTTGAATCAGTTTTGCCTCATTTGTCGTGAGACTGAATCCTTCCAAAAATTTGTATTTCAAAGCGGTTTAAGTAATTTTTAGCAAATTTTGGTTAAAAAGCTTTTGAGCAATTTTGCTTAAACACCCGAATTCTTCTCTTAAAAAATAAAAATTTGCATTTTTGGCCATTATGATTCATTTTTAATTGATTTTAGCTCTAAACCTAACCTAGATTCATCCAAAAATTCCAAATTTACATTTTAAGACGCGTTACTTAATTTTTAACCAATTCTGGCCCTAATCCCAAAACGAATTTTTGCAGAAACTTAAAATTTGCATTTTTCAATACCTTAAGTCTATTTCAGCCAATTTTGGCCACAAACCTGAACAGAATTTCTCGAAAATGAACGTTACCAAAAACAGCAAATTAGACAATTTTATTCAGTTTTACCTCATTTTGTCTTAAAATTGATTTTTTCCAAAAACGTCAAAATTTGCATTTTAAACTTGATTGACTGATTTTGCTCCTAATCCTAAACTATTTTTTTCTAAATTATCAAATACTTTGGGTCATCTTTAGCCTATTCTGGACATAGTTCTAATGTACATTTCTCGAAAAACAACAAATTTGAAAAATTTAGAGGCTTTTTAGTTTCAGGCATTTTAATAATTTTGGTCTAAAAATTATTTTTGCCTGAAACAGCAAACATGAGTTATCTTTAGCCTATTCGGGACATAATTCGAACTTAATTTCCCGAAAATTCCAAATTTTGATTTAGAGGCGTTTTGAGTTTCAGGCGTTTTAATTATTTTGATCTAAAAATTAATTTTATTTAAAACCGCAAATGAGAAAATTTCAATCAGTGTTGCTAGATTTTGTCCTAAATTGTTTTTGTCAAAACATCACAATTTGCGATTGCGATTTGCGAAAAATCAATGTTACTGAAAGCGGCAAATTATAATTTTGTTTTCAGTTTTACCTGATTTTATCTTAAAATAAAATTTTTCCAAAAACGTCAAAACTTGCATTTTTAAACTCGATTACGTAATTTTGCTTCTAACCTTAAACTAAATTTCTACAAAAATTATCAAATATTTTGAGTCATCTTTAACCTATTCTGGACATAGTTCTAAAGTAAATTGCTCGAAAAACACTAAATTGGAATTTAGAGGCACTTTAAATAATTTAGGTCTAAAAATTAGTTTTACCTACAGCAAATAAGAAAGTTGAATCAGTTTTGCCTAATTCTGTCCTGAGATTGAGATTTTTACCGTTTTTAACGAATAAACTGCAAATTTGTATTTTAAAGCTGAGAGTAATTTTTAACTAATTTTTCAAAATTGTGTACCACACTGAATTGACAACCATCTCGTTGATAGCTCTAATTTGACTGCTATCTCGTTCATAGCTGTCAAATCAGTGTGGTATCATCTCTTTGATGTCATCATACGACATTAAATCTCGATTTCTTGCTTAACATTTCTCATCTTCTCGCTTAAGTTTTTACTGTTGAGTAGTAGGAAGTTTTCCATCTTGCAGTTTTCTCTGGTTAGATTTTTTCATTTTGCTCTCCTGCTATTTTGCTCTTTCATTCCTTCAATTATTTTATTGAATTTTGATAACCAGATATCTTTTTCAACAAAAGTTTTTTCTACTCCTTTGTTTCAATAATTTGTTATTGTTCTACTTTTTACTTGAAATTATCTTTTTATTTATAACTTAAAAAGCACAATATAAACGTTTTGCAAATTGTGGGAGTTATGTTTATAAATTTATGTACAAGACAAAAGTGGTGGTAATTTTTCAGTTTTTAACCGGCCTGTCAATTTTCTTTGCAAACTTTATTTATTACTGATTTTTCCTTGCGCCATTGTAATCTTTGTATAACGATAAGTTGATTTTTAAACTTTTTTTCTTTAATCAATTACAGTTTTTTCAGGACTTTGACGTATTTCAGGACGTGACGTACCAACGATTTTTGTTGTTTCTATCTACAGAAACATTTATGAGAAACGCTTTTTGTCGTTTTTTCATTTCAATAAAAGTTCTTTTATTTTTTTGTTTTAATTTTTTTTCTCTTCATTTATTCTTTCTTTTACTCTATTATTTTTTCTCTGATTTCTGATTCTTATGTTGATTTTGTTTCCTTGTTATATTTGCATTTTAATAATTATTTTATATTTAAAATAAGGCAAAGGAAACTTTTGAAGTCAGGGCTACTTGTTGTCGGTTTCCAATCTTGTATCAAAATTTTTATATGAAGCACGCAAGCTACTACTAAATAATATTTATACATTTAACACCATCTCTCTTATTTTTTTCCTGTTAGATCTTCGCTGATTAACTTTTCTTTTATTAACTTGCTTTTTCATATCTTTATATCTTGTTGCTTTCGTTTTTTATTTATATATTTTTTTTCAGTTCTTTCCATCTTTCAACATATTATTTTTTGCAAATTTCTGCCTCTTCGAGATTTTGTTTATTGTAAACGACTTTCCTTCTAACTTTAGGTACACTGCAACTTTTTGTATAGTTTTATCCTTGCTTCTTGAATATTTTTTTGCTTCTTACTTAGTTTTTTTCAATTTTTAGGTAGCTTTCTTTTTCTATTTTTTGTTTTCTTGATGTTTTTGGTTTCCTAAATATTGCTGTTCTCTTCTTTCTTTTAGTAATACATTGTCCAACTATTTTCTTCCCTGATTTCCATGTTTTTTCCTATAAAAAAAATTCTAAACAGTTTCTATTAATACAAATGTCGACTTTAATATTTTAATTGAGATATTATTCTTACTTATATATTCATAAATGGTTTTCCTCCATTTCTCGATTTTTTATAAACTTCTATCTTTTGTTTTTTGCAGTTCGTTTTCTGTTTTTCACTTGCTGTATTTCCATTCATTGTTGCCTTTGTTAACAGATATAAAAATATTCCGTATAAATGATCTCAAATGCTATTATTTGTATTGTATTTCTTTTACATATATGTATCCCTTTCACTTCAGCTTAATATTTTTACTTTTTCGCCATCTATTTCTCTTTATTCTTTTATTTATTAACTTTTCTGATTTTTTTGGTTTGTCCTTTTATTCAGTCACAGCCTTTATTTCTATTTTTGCTGTTTTATTTTTGTTATATTTCTGGTTTTTCTGTACCTTTTTTTTTCCTAAAGGAGAAATTTTCTAACTTTAAGTGCTCACTATAATCCTGGCATGTTATAAAATTTTTCCTTCTAAATTTTGCTTTTCTTTTAATAATTTTTATTTTAGTGTGTTTTTCATTTATATCTCGTTTTGGCGCTCTTTTTCTTAAGCTGCGCTTGCAGCATTTTCATTCTTCTGTTCAATGTTCTTATCAGTAAATATAACAAAGATCCTTGCCGTTTTATAAAATCAGCGGTTCCATTTTTTTCGGTTTCTGTGACATAATGTTTATTATTCTTTCTCATTAAGTTATGTATTTTCGCCAATTAATATTTGTAAATCTTTGAATTTTCTTTGAAGCTTTCCGTTAAACTGTTTTTCGTTTTAAATTATTTAAGATCTTATTGTTTTTATTTTTAGCCGTTGTCGTTTTTTCATTTCAATAAAAGTACTTTAATTTTTTCGTTTTAATTTTCTTTCTCTTCATTTATTCTTTCTTTTACTCTATTATTTTTCTCTGATTTCTGATTCTTATGTTGATTTTGTGTCCTTGTTATATTTGCATTTTAATAATTATTTTATATTTAAAATAAGGCAAAGGAAACTTTTGAAGTCAGGGCTACATGTTGTCGGTTTCCAATCTTGTATCAAAATTTTTATATGAAGCACGCAAGCTACTACTAAATAATATTTATACATTTAACACAATCTCTCTTATTTTTTTCCTATTAGGTCTTCGCTATTTAACTTTTTTCTTATTAACTTGCTTTTTCATATCTTTATATCTTGTTGCTTTCATTTTTTAGTTATATATTTTTTTTTTCAGTTTCATCTTTCAACATATTATTTTTTGCCAATTTCTGTCTCTTCGAGATTTTGTTTCTTGTAAACGACTTTCCTTCTAACTTTAGGTACACTGCTTTTTGTATAGTTTTATCCTTGCTTCTTGAATAATTTTTATTGCTTCTTACCTATTTTTTTTTCAATTTTTAGGTAGCTTTCTTTTTCTATTTTTTTGTTTTCTTGATGTTTTTGGTTTCCTAAATATTGCTGTTCTCTTCTTTCTTTTAGTAATACATTGTCCAACTATTTTCTTCACTGATTTCCATGTTTTTTCCTATAAAAAAAATTCTAAACAGTTTCTATTAATAGAAATGTCGACTTTAATATTTTAATTGAGATATTATTCTTACTTATATATTCATAAATGGTTTTCCTCCATTTCTCGATTTTTTATAAACTTTTATCTTTTGTTTTTTGCAGTTCGTTTTCTGTTTTTCACTTGCTGTATTTCCATTCATTGTTGCATTTGTCAAAAAATATAAAAATATTCCGTATAAATGATCTCAAATGCTATTATTTGTATTGTATTTCTTTTACATATATGTATCCCTTTCACTTCAGCTTAATATTTTTACTTTTTCGCCATCTATTTTTCTTTATTCTTTTATTAATTAACTTTTCTGATTTTTTCGGTTTGTCCTTTTATTTAGTCACAGCCCTTATTTTTATTTTTGTTATATTTCTGGTTTTTCTCTACCTTTTTTTCCTAAAGGAATAATCTACATTTTGCTTTCCTTTTAATAATTTTTATTTTAGTGTTTTTTTCATTTATATCTCGTTTTGGTGCTCTTTCTTATGCGCTTGCAGCATTTTCATTCTTTAATGTGCTTACCAGTAAATATAACAAAGATTCTTGCTGTTTTATAAAATCAGCGGTTCCATTTTTTTCGGTTTCTGTGACATAATGTTTCTTATTCTTTCTCATTAAGTTATGTATTTTCGCCAATTAATATTTTTAAATCTTTGAACTTTCTTTAAAGCTTTCTGTTAAACTGTGTTTCGTTTTAAGTTATTTAAGATCTTATTGTTTTTATTTTTAGCCGTTGTCGTTTTTCCATTTCAATAAAAGTTCTTTTATTTTTTCGTTTTAATTTTTTTTCTCTTCATTTATCCTTTCTTTTACTCTCATATTTTTTCTCTGATTTCTGATTCTTATGTTGATATTGTGTCCTTGTTATATTTGCATTTTAATAATTATTTTATATTTAAAATAAGGCAAAGGGAACTTTTGAAGTCAGGGCTACTTGTTGTCGGTTTCCAATCTTGCATCAAAATTTTTATATCAAGCACGCAAGCTACTACTAAATAATATTTATACATTTAACACCATCTCCCTTATTTTTTCCTGTTAGGTCTTCGCTGTTTAACTCTTTTTTTATTAACTTGCTTTTTCATATTTTCATAACTTGTTGCTTTCGTTTTTTAGTTATATATATATTTTTTCAGTTTCATCTTTCAACATATTATTTTTGGCCAATTTCTGTCTCTTCGAGATTTTGTTTCTTGTAAACGACTTTCCTTCTAACTTTAGGTACACTGCAACTTTTTGTATAGTTTTATCCTTGCTTCTTGAATATTTTTTTGCTTCTTACTTAGTTTTTTTCAATTTTTAGGTAGCTTTCTTTTTTTATTTTTTGTTTTCTTGATGTTTTTGGTTTCCTAAATATTGCTGTTCTCTTCTTTCTTTTAGTAATACATTGTCCAACTTTTTTCTTCCCTTATTTCCATGTTTTTTCATATAAGAAAAATTCTAAACAGTTTCTATTGATACAAATGTCGAATTTAATGCTTTAATTGAGATATTATTCTTACTTATATATTCATAAATGGTTTTCCTCCATTTCTTGATTTTTTATAAACTTTTATCTTTTGTTTTTGCAGTTCGTTTTCTGTTTTTCACTTGCTGTATTTCCATTCATTGTTGCCTTTGTCAACAGATATAAAAATATTCCGTATAAGTGATCTCAAATGCTATTATTTGTATTGTATTCCTTTTACATATATGTATCCCTTTCACTTCAGCTTAATATTTTTACTTTTTCGCCATCTATTTTTCTTTATCTTTTATTTATTAACTTTTCTGATTTTTTCGGTTTTTCCTTTTATTTAGTCACAGCCCTTATTTTTATTTATGCCGTTTTATTTTTTTTATATTTCTGGTTTTTCTGTACCTTTTTTCCTAAAGGAGAAATCTTCTAACTTTAAGTGCTCACTATAATCCTGGCATGTTATAAAATTTTTCTTTCTAAATTTTGCTTTTCTTTTAATAATTTTTATTATAGTGTTTTTTTCATTTATATCTCATTTTGGTGCTCTTTTTCCTAAGCTGTGCTTGCAGCATTTTCCTTCTTTAATGTGCTTACCAGTAAATATAACAAAGATTCTTGCTGTTTTATAAAATCAGCGGTTCCAGTTTTTTCGGTTTCTGTGACATAATGTTTCTTATTCTTTCTCATTAAGTTATGTATTTTCGCCAATTAATATTTTTAAATCTTTGAATTTTCTTTGAAGTTTTTTGTTAAACTGTTTTTCGTTTTCAGTCATTTAAAGTTTTATTGTTTTCATTTTTAACCGTTCACTTTTTTTAATTCTTCTTTTTTGACAATTTTTTTTTCTTAGGTTTCGGTATGTCGAAATGTTTTTCTTGGAAAAACTATTATTCCTTAACTTAATCAATAATATATTCGTGTTCTTTAATCTTTCTATACATTTTCTTGCTTAGATTTTTTCTTTTTGCTTTTGCAAAATTAAACTTTTTAGATTTAAAGGGCATTTTTTTTGTTTCTGTTTGTGTAAAAGAGTTCGAACTCTGGAACTTTCTATGTATTAGACCGTGAGTTAGCGGCTTAAAGCCAAAACTCTACGGAAGAGCGGTGAGGTGTTGTACAGAGTAAGAGCAGGCGACATCCAGCAGCGTATTAGATCTAATACTGCATGGTAGATGGCTGCCAGTTCGAGAAGCAGCCCCTATTGCTCTGTATCTTGCAGGTTATCGGAACCAGAACGAATCGTAAAGAGTAGATGGCGGAATGGCATTCCTTCCTGACATTCCGTCTACAGCTGTGGCAGACATTATCAAAGGCGATGAGGCAATGCGCCAAGTGATCTCCCGTGTTTTCCGACGTTGACTGATTCGACTGTGGTGAGCTCAATGGTATTTATTCCTTCGCCGTCGCGCTGCAGTGGAGGGACTGGGAAGTGGGTAGTGGTGGCGCGGGGTTTCGGCGCACTTGAAGTATGTCGTAGAACTGGGTTTAGAAACGTAATTTCCTCCTTCCTGTTGAAATTGTTATCGAGTTTAACGGTCTCATATTCCTTTCTCGTTAGTCTCGGATAGAAAGGCTGCGATTGATATAAGATATCCAACTCGTTGAAAAGGATATCGTGACCTTCGTGCTCTGCTACTGCTGACTTTTGTGTTTGTCCGAACCTGCAACTCCTCTTGTGTTCCGTAATCCTCGTGTTGACACTGTGTTTTGGGGTGCCAATGTATACCGAGCCACAGCTGCATGGAACTTGGTAAAGTCCGGGTTCCGATAGGGGATCTCTGCGTTCTTTGGCCGGTCTCAAGCTCTTTTTTATTGTACGAGTGGGCTTAAAGATAGTTTTAACATTGTGCTTTTGCAGTAGCCTGCCGATCCTGTCAGTTACTTTGTGGCTGTATACTAGTCCACTCGGTTTTTTTTGTCTTTTCCCGCTGTTCCTTCCTGGCGTTCTACATTTCTTAGAAGGATGACCCTATAGAACTTTTGTTTCCTGTATCCATTTCAACCAAAGGCTCTTTCCAGATGCTTGATTTCCGTTCCAATTCAGCCGGCTCGAAAATTCTCTTGGCTCTCACAGACAAAATCTTTCCCGTCCCACAGACTTACCTTTTCTGTCTGGGATGATGCCTTCAAAGTGTTTCTAAGAGTAAACATATTTTGTTTTGAAAGTGTTTACCCCACTTTTACACAATATAAAATTGCTAGTTTGGCTTGCGACCGGTCGTGTTGACCCTTGTTTGTCCCAGAATTTGTTTTCACATTTTCAAGTTCCGCTAAAAAGTATATTATCGTGCCAAGTTAAACTTTAACCATCTTGTTCCCTTAAGTCTTACAGCAGCGTTGCAATTTTATTTAACATTTATTTGCTCGCTGGCCATATCTCAATGTGTGTTCCCAAGAGGGCCATCTTTCACCCCGCACTCGAGTACTTTGTCATAGCTAAGCGGTTTCAAGTGAAACAAAGATAATAATTTCTCCACAATGAAAGTAAATTAGCTTTCGCAGAGCAACTATTATTTTAGGATAGTTACGTAATTGTTTTGGAGCCGCAGCAGCATTTATAAAACAAAAGTTATGGGGGGAGCTATTTAAGGAAAGTTAATTTTCTTCGCCTCACATGAGCCGATGATGTTTCCTTTAAAGTTTATTGGCCAGAACTATTCGGAAGACCGTAAAACATGTTTACTTGCGACAAGAAACGTGTAGTAAAAGGAATCGGTTTATGTAGTCAGCGTCTGGTTTCTCATGTTACTCTCTTCGGGTTGTTTTATTGTTCCACTAATTTAGACGCAAATCAGTCGAGAGAGTGACAAATTTGCCAGCGGAACGTAATCCAGCCAGACCCTTATCTAATCCATAAGTTAATTTTCCGTCATTTTTCGCCCTTAATTTCGGACGGGCACGTCCCCTCTTTGCTTGCTCAATAATTAAATTGGTGACGCATTTTAAGCTCGACTTAAATTTAATTTCGTGTTTATCTCGAGACGTGGAGCCTCACTCAGGATGATCACAACATTTTGCTCTAACGAAAAAGATCTCTTTGAGGGTCTAGAGCTCTAAAAATTTGTACATTTTTAACATATAATATGCACCACGTTTCTTAGCACTTAATAGCATATTATATAACAAGTACAGAATGGTACTTATTTTCTGCTAGTACCTACGAAGCTAGCGCATAAGCTTTAGGGCGAGTACAAAACAAGTTAGCAAAAAATCTATATGGGAACCTGACTAATCCCTTCTGTATACAGTGTGTCCCAAATTGGTCTCCCATGTATTGGGATCTAGGAAACTATAAGAGCTACGAAGTCGGTTAAATGAGAAAAGTTTTAGACAATTATGTTAGTAATACGGGGTGTCCCAGCCGAGAGTGACCCATTTTAAATGCTTATAACTTTTCAACCATATGTGACAGCTACCTGTGGTTTACGCCATTCCTTTTCGCTAGGTCTAAAGTTTTCTTTTAGTTGGCATCAAATTTTGTAGACACTATACAGTGGGATCAAAAAAAAATCCTTTTTTTCAAAATAAATTTTTTAACTTTTTTTAATGGAACACCCCGTATATTGTGACGCCACAATTAAGAGTCATGATCAAGATATCCAAGTACCAATAAACATCGGACTTGAAACTTTAAGTTTCAGCTGAAAAAAATTAAAATAGATATCGGCGTACTTTTAATTATGCAAATTTTATTAGCATATTTACAAAACGAATGGGCAGATATTGATAAATTAATAGGTTAAATAAAGGCTTAGGATAGATAGATAGACTATAGATAACTATAGATAGGTACCTATAGGTAAGTGTTTTAGTTTGAAAAAATTATTTACTATTAAACATCATTTTCAAAAATGCCACCTTGTATACAACATTCTTTTTAGTTTTATATTCCTTTTGTCAATTTTAGTTATTAATTAAACAAAGAAAATCAAGCTTTAATTTCTTAGTTATTAAAATTAACCCGATTTCCATTTTAATTTTTTAGCGCTAAAATTTTAAGTTTCAAGTCCGAAGTTTATTGGTACTTGGATACCTTGATCGTAACTCTTAATTGTGGCGTCACAATATACAGGGTGTTCCATTAAAAATAGTTGAGAATTTTAATGTCGAAAAAAGGGAATTTTTTTGCTCCCACTGTATAAGTGTCTACAAAATTTGTTGCCTACTAGAAAAAAACTTTAGGCCTAGAGAAAATGAATGGCGTACACCATGGCTATCACATATAGTTTAAAAGTCATAAGCATTTAAAATGGGTCACTCTCGGCTGGCTCACCCAGTATAATGACAAAAACGGGGTGGCTGTAACCAATCGGGTTTTTGAGAATTTTTGAGAAAATTAAAAACCTGTTATTTAATTTTGACATGCTGGAATCTCATTTCCAAGAAAACAGAAACGTTCACGTTTCTAAAACTGACTACGAGGGAAAATATGTGGAACGAGGAACGACTTCAATCATGGTTTAAAACAATTCAAGTCTGGAAATCTATAAATTTATTGAATTAAAACAGAAAAATTTCTTACTTCAAGCCCAAGCACCTAAAGGAGAAATACACGAAAATGGCTCAACTGAAAAACAGAATATTGCAATCGGACATAGAATTTCCGTTGAAGCCACCTAACGATAAAGTGCGATTCGAAAATTATGCTTGCAAAGCATTTTAAAATCATTCAAAAGACACGCGAAGAAGGCTACCAAAATCGATCTTCTCAGAGTGGTTTAAATGTTATCGCGACCAATTTGAAGTATTCAGATACCGTCAAAGTAATTTTCTTTCAGTTCAAAGTAAAAATCTTTTTTAATTTAATATATTTATAGCCTTCAATACTTGAATTGTTTTAAACTATGCCGAAATCGTTTCTCGTTCCGGATATTTTCCTTCGTAGTCACTTTTTGAAATTTGAGTATTTCTGTTGGTTCGAAAAAGATATTCCCGCATGTCAAAATTTCCCTTACTTTAAGTAATTTCCAGCTGTTTCAATTTAATTTTTAAGAACTCTGCTTTCAACAAATAATGCTCTGTGACCTCTACAGCCATTGTGATATTGCTTTTAGGCATTCGCGATAATAACCACATATTACTGTCAAGTTCTAATCAAGAAAAAATATATTTTTCTTGATTTTTTAAATTACTATAAAATCTTAGTAGGGTTGTTATACATTATTGAAGGGCATTTTTTGTCCCCTATAAACAAGTATAAACATCCAATATGATCGTCATAAGAAAAACAGAAGTCGATGATGGTTCCAGAAAACTGAAACGTTGTATCGAAATTTTACCTTTACCTACACGTGTCAACACATGTTTTCACAAATTTCAATTATCTTTTACAATAAAGGATTTATAACAGTTTTTTAAAAATGCACCATTTTGATTTTTCCAAAATTTCTCAAAAATCCGATTGGTTACAGCGACCCTGTTTTTGTCATTACATTACTAACATAATTGTCTAGAACTTTCCCCATTTAACCGATTTCGTTGCTCCTATAGTTTCCGAGATCCCAATACACGGAAGACCAATTTGGTACACACTGTATATACATCTATCTCTAACAGTTTTTGAGATATTTTAGATTTTTTTACCACAAATTTACAGTTGAAACCAATTTGCTACTACAAGCAAAAACAAACTATGATTTTTAACTAGTTTATAAACAATATTGCGCTATAAATATACAGAGCGTTCAGAAATTTTACCTGAATGTTTTTATTTTTGAAGCCCAAAATGTCAAATATTTAATTTGAAATGCCTCTAAAAATGTTTAAAATAGCTCAAAAGGTAGAAAATGGGAAACAGTTAATTATAGAGAAAAATAGGTCTAAAAGAGAGGCACAAATTTAAAATTTTTCAAATTTTGGGTCAAAATAACCTAAAAACTGTTAAAACTTTGCTAAAAGAATTTTTAGACCACAAATCTCTCAATAAAAGTCGATTTCTGGTGAAGTTCCATTTCTAGTCAAAAAAACCTTGAAAAGAAAAACACAATAACGTCTATATAACTTAAAGTAAGTTTGTGTTTTCAAACCACCTGATAACTTTAAAAATGTTGCTAAAATATTCTTTTTTCTTCCACGTATTGGGACAAAACTGTATGAAAAATTTGGTTACTGGGAAAGCAACTTGGTCCTAAAATAAATACTAATTGAAATAATTATTCTATTACATTTGTATTTTTATTTTATAAAACTCTACATACTTTTAAAGGCTTCTGCGTTGATGCACCTTTTATTAACACTTTTTTTAAAACTGGATGTATACATTTTGTTGCTTATTTGGTTCATAGAGAAATGTCTTGCATCGATTTTAGCATTGCGAAGCAATTTTATTTAATAGTGGTTATTTGAATATTTCTAAATCGCACGAAGAAATCGTTAAGAAAATTATGTTTTAAGCGGTTAAAACGTTTACAAAATCTATTTACAACAGTTTTTTAGATCTTGTTGTAAAAACGTTACTACAACAAAGTTATAACATTTTTTATTTGCAGTAAGCAAATTTATATCTGGAAATCTAAGTAACATTTTAAGTGTTAAAACCCTCTTTTTACTCTACAAAGACTCTTCAAGAGTAGCTTAAAAGCGTTTTAAGCCCAAAAAGGCCCGTTTTTGAATCTCTTGAAGACTACTTTTTATAAAACCAATTTAGGAGCATTTCACCTTATGACGCTCTTCGTTAAATCCTTTATAAGACCAAAAGTGGCAGAACCCACTTAACTTAAACTTCTTAAGCTTAATTTAAAAGCAAGATTAACTGGCGGTTTTCCCACTAATCAAAGAAGTATTACAATCTTTTCAAGTAACCACAACCGTAAAAAGTTAAAAAAAATCAAGGATTTAAAAAAAATGTAACAGAGGTCGAAAAGCTCGATTTGAAGAAGTAGAAGACGCCAAGAAGAAAAAGCGGTAAGAACTCGTTAAGGCGTTCAGGTATCAGAATAAGCCAAAGGAAAGGCCCGAAGAATAAATTGCTGAACTTGTTGCAAAGTTATCAAGAAGAAAGTGAAGTTTGATACAGTTGTTTTGAAGAATCGCTCAAGAAAGGAGGAGGAGCAAACTCAGGAAGAAACTATCGACTACAATTGAATCCATTATACAGAAAGAGACAGTTGCTTCCGCAAAGGAGCCGAAGACGGGTTATCAAGAGCCCAGGACAAGGAAAAACCTCTAAAGAAAAGAAAAGAACAAAGCCAGAAAAACCAGAGAAGCCGATATGTGATGCCGAGAAAATAAGCATCGAAAAGGGTGTATCAAAAATTCTAGAGGACTTGAATGAAGGAAGAGTTACGAAGCAAGGTAGTCCTCGAATACCTAATTCCGAGAAAATCCCGAGAATTCAAATTTAATCCGGTAGAAAGATGTCAAGAAGAAGAAGAAGAAGAAGAAGAAGAAGAAAATGATGTGATTAATATCACCCAGCCAGCGAAGGCTGAAGAAATAAAAGAATTTTGCCAAAACAAGCCGATGAAATAGGTTTTGTTCCCGTTGTGGATGACGACTTAAAGAAGAGGAAGAAAAAGACCAAAGGGTAAGCTAAGGTAAACAAAGTTCTGTACGAATAGACCCTGTGCAGGCAGCGTTCAAACCTAAACTTACGAAAAAGGTAAAAGAAGAAATTTCCAAGACAGTAGAGGATGAAAAAAAAGGAACCAGCGAAGCTTGAAGAACAAGAGACCGAAGCAATTTTATTGAAGTAAGCACCTAAACGTGAGGGAGTTGGAAGTTAGCACAAAAGATGATTTGACTGGAAATTATTAATCAATTAAATAGCGAAGACATCATGGCCCCACTAGTTGGACCAACCGATATCGAAGAAGTGTGGCTTGAGGAAGAAAAGGAGCTTGAAAAGTGAAAGTTTCTCTCAAAAATAAACAGAAAGTTAAGCCTAAAAGCGCTGGAGCCTTGTGTTTGAGGCTGAAAAGCAGAATTGTCAGGTACAAACTTGAAGAAGAGCAGCAAAAACCGCAGCTACCGTTCAACCATTTAAAAATCAGAAGAAGAAGCTGCTAAGCCCTGAGGAACGCGACAAGGAAAAATATGTAGAAAAAAAGAAAACAAAGCCAGAAAAACCAGAGAATTGGATAGATGATGCCGAGGAAATAACTATCAAAAGGGATGTAAAAAATATTCGGGAGATGAGAGCGAAGAAGAATTTACAAAGGAATTTAGTCCTCGAATACCTAGTTCCAAGAAAAGCCGGATAATTGAAGTTTAAACCAGTAGTAAGACCTCAGGAAGATGAAGAAGAAAAGTATGTTTTTTAGATTGCCCAGCTAGCGAAGCCTAAGAAAATATAAGAAATTTGACAGAACAGGATGACGAAATAGGTTTTCTTCCCATTGTGGAGGACGACTTTAACAAGATGAAGAAAAAAACCAAACGGTAAGCTGCGTAAAAGAGAAGTCTGTTTCAAACGAAATTTTATAAGAATACAACTTGTACAGACAGTGTTCAAACCTAAACTTACGAAGAAGGCAAAAGAAGAAACTTTCGAGACAGTAAAGGTTGAAAAAATTAAAGAAACAGCGAAGCTTGAAGAAGTAGAGACGGAAGCAATTTTATTGAAGAAAGCACCTAATCTTGAGGAAGCGGAAGAGGTTGGAAGTTAACATAAAAGATGATTTGACTGGAAATTCATTTAAATAGCGAAGACGTCATGGCCCTACTTGTTGGACCAACCGATATCGAAGATATGGTAACTGAAAAAGTTGAAATTGAGAAATTCGGGTGGGGTGAGGAGGAAAAGGAGCTTGAAAAGTGAAAGTTTGTCTCACAAATAAAAAGAAAGTTAAGCCTAAAAAGGGGCTGGATGGCAAGGAACTCGTGCTTGAAAAACCCCAGTAAGGTGAAGATTTCCTAATCTTCAGAATTTTCCCACCAATGCAAACGGTACTAGCAACAAACCTAGAGGAGCAAGAAAACCGCAGCTACCGTTCAACCGTTTGAACCTGAAGAAGAAGACGAAGGCTCCAAAGCTAAACTTAGTAGACCCATGGAGACACCAGTACCTGTTGAGGAAGAATAAAACAAACTTATAGACAAGAAACCTGGAGCCTTGTGTTTGAAGCTGTAGAGCAGAATTGTCAGAGTTTAAGAAACCAAAAAAAAAACTTCCAAGCCCTGAGGAACGCAACAGGGAAAAATATTTCGAAAAAGACAAAACAAGGCCAGAAAACCAGAGAATGCGATAGATGATGCCGAGGAAATAACTATCAAAATGGATGTAAAAATTATTTGGGGAATGAGAGCGAAGAAGAATTTACAAAGGAAGTTAGTACTCGAACACCTAGTCCGAAGAAAAGCCCGATAATTTAAGTTTAAACCAGTAGTAAGACCTCAGGAAGAAGAAGAAGGAAGTGTTTTTAAGATCACCCAGCCACCGAAGCCTAGGAAATAAAAGAAATTTGCCAAAACAGGACGACGAAATAAGTTTTCTTCTCATTGTGGATGATGATTTAAAGAAGAGGAAGAAAAAGACCAAACGATGAGCTGCGTAAGAGAGAAGTCTGTTCCAAACAAAATTCTGTAAGAATAGAACCTGTGCAGGCAGTGTTCAAACCTAAACTTACGAAGAAGGTAAAGGAAGAAACTTCCGAGACAGTAAAGGTTGAAAAAAAGAAAGAACCAGCGCTCGAAGAAGTTTTATTAAAAAAAGCACCTAAACTTAAGGAAGCTGAAGTGGTTGGAAGTTAACATAAAAGAAGATTTGACTAGAAATGATTAATCAATAAAAAAGCGAAGACCTCATGGCCCCACTGGTTGGACTAACCGATATCGAAGATATGGAAACTGAGAAAGTTGAATTTGAGAAATCCGGGTGGCGTGAGGAGGAAATGAAGCATGAATTGTGAAAGTTTCTCTCAAAAACAAACAGAAAGTTAAGTCTAAAAGGCGCTGGACGACAAGGAACTCGTGCATGATAAACCTAAGTAAACTGAAGATTAGGAGCATTGAGAATTTGCCCACCAATGCAAACGCTAACAGCAACAAGCCTAGAGGAGCAAGAAAACCGCAGCTACCGTTCAACCGTTTCATAAACTTGAAGAAGAAGACGAAGGCTCCAAAGCTAAACTTAGTAGGCCCATAGAGATACCAGTACCTGTTGAGGAAGAACAAAATGAATTAAGAAAACTTGAAGACCTTGAAAGACCTTTATCCACCGATGCAAAGAGTAACAGCAAGACAAACCTAGAGAGAAGCAGGAAAACCGCAGCTACCGTTCAAGCGTTAGAAAAACCTGAAGGAGAAGACGAAGGCTCCAAAGCTAAACTTAGTAGACCCACGGAGACACCAGTACCTGTTGAGGAAGAACAAAATGAATTAAATGGCGTTTTAAAACCGCCAGATTTACAAATGTTTTATTCACAGCCGTTTCAAAGCACAATTAAAATATACAACCTAATTGTGAAGGCTTTCACGGCAGATCAAAATACAATCTAAAGTCTTTTTGGGCTCCCAACACCTTTCTAATTATTGATAGGACGCAAAGCGCAATATGATATTGTATAACTCTAATTCTTGAATAATCAAAGAGTAAGAAAAATGATAGCAAAGTCGATTATTAACAAACCATGTTTCAAGATAATATCATTTGCTCTTGAGCGTGTATACAGCTTAAATCTATTAGATCGTTGAGTATCATTTTAAAGTGTATGTTATAAAACTGAATCGTAATAAATTTGCAAAATTTTAATTTTGTATTAATTGCTGACATCTAGGGTATTTAATTTTAGTTTTTATTTCTTTCAAGTCGTTTTGAGTTGGCTCTATCTAGGTGTGAAAAAGCAGTTAATTTTTTTTAAGTTAAATTTTGATTTTTGACTTTAATTTTTAGAGCTTTCTTATTATTATTACTAGAAGTCAGGTCGTCCCAGTGGTGTTTCTCTGAATACCAAAAATCTTTTCTGAGAATACATTTCCCATCAATGGCTCATCATATTCGACACCATAAAATTGATATACATTTGCTTATCGGTTTAAAACCTAACATAAGGTTGATAATCTAAAAATTGGAGAAAAAGAATGGAATTAGAGGAAGAGGTTTTTTTAAAAAATGGTCCAAAAACGCGATTCTAAAAGTGCCTAAAAATCGCTTTCCGAAGGGGTCTATCTCCGGAAATATTGCACCTACGGAACTTCCGATGGTGGGAGGTGAAAGAGGACATCAAGGAGAGGACAACACAGTTGGACTCACTCTAATCGGTCCAGGCGTTCTCAAGTTACAGGCGGTCAAATTTGAGAAGTGAGAAAAAAGTCGTAATACACCCCCCTTTAGAGATTTAAAAAAAAAATTCAGAAGTTTTTTTTGCTGTTTTTGATCGCAATGGCACGTTTGCAATCCCCTGAAAACATAACAAACTCAATTCGAATGGAATTAACCTCTAAAAAGGTTTTTCTAAAAATGGTCCAAAAACGCGATTCTAAAAGTGCCTAAAAATCGACTTCTGAAGGGGTCTATCTCCGGAAATATTGCACCTACGGAACTTGCGATGGTGGAAGGTGAAAGAGGACATCAAGAAGAGGACAACACAGTTGGATTCACTCTAATCGGTGCAGGCGTTCTCAAGTTACAGACGGTCAAATTTAAAAAGTGAAAAAAAAGTCGTAATACACCCCCCCTTAAAGATTTTCAAAAAAAATTCGAATTTTTTTTTGCTCTTTTTGGTCGGAATGGCACGTTTGCAATCCCCTGAGAACATAACAAACTCAATTCAAATGGAATTAACCTCTAAAGAGGTTTTTTTAAAAATGGTCCAAAAACGCGATTCTAAAAGTGCCTAAAAATCGACTTCCGAAAGGGTCTATCTCCGGAAATATTGCACCTACGGAACTTCCGATGGTGGGAGGTGAAAGAGGACATCAAGGAGAGGACAACACAGTTGGACTCACTCTAATCGGTCCAGGCGTTCTCAAGTTACAAGCGGTCAAATTTGAGAAGTGAAAAAAAAAGTCGTAATACACCCCCCTTTGGAGATTTTAAAAAAATGTCGGAAATTTTTGTTTGCTGTTTTTGATCGGACTGGCACTTTTGCAATCCCCTGAGAACATAACAAACTCAATTCGAATGGAATTAACCTCTAAAGAGGTTTTTTTTAAAAATGGTCCAAAAACGCGATTCTAAAAGTGCCTAAAAATCGACTTCCGAAGGGGTCTATCTCCGGAAATATTGCACCTACGGAACTTCCGATGGTGGGAGGTGAAAGAGGATATCAAGGAGAGGACAACACAGTTGGACTCACTCTAATCGGTCCAGGCGTTCTCAAGTTACAAGCGGTCAAATTTGAGAAGTGAAAAAAAGTCGTAATACACCCCCCTTTGGAGATTTTCAAAAAATTTCCGAAATTTTTTTTTTTTTGCTGTTTTTGATCGGAATGGCACGTTTGCAATCCCCTGATAACATAACAATCTCAATTCGAATGGAATTAAACTCTAAAGAGGTTTTTTTAAAAATGGTCCAAAAACGCGATTCTAAAAGTGCCTAAAAATCGACTTCTGAAGGGGTCTATCGCCGGAAATATTGCACCTACGGAACTTCCGATGGTGGAAGGTGAAAGAGGACATCAAGGAGAGGACAACACAGTTGGACTCACTCTAATCGGTCCAGGCGTTCTCAAGTTACAGGCGGTCAAATTTGAGAAGTGAAAAAAAAAGTCGTAATACACCCCCCTTTGGAGATTTTCAAAAAATTTCGGAAATTTTTTTTTGCTCTCTTTGATCGGAATGGCAGGTTTGCAATCCCCTGAGAACATAACAATCTCAATTCGAATGGAATTAACCTCTAAAGAGGTTTTTTTTAAAAATGGTCCAAAAACGCGATTCTAAAAGTGCCTAAAAATCGACTTCTGAAGGGGTCTATCGCCGGAAATATTGCACCTATGGAACTTCTGATGGTGGAAGGTGAAAGAGGACATCAAGAAGAGGACAACACAATTGGATTCACTCTAATCGGTGCAGACGTTCTCAAGTTACAGGCAGTCAAAGTTGATAAGTGAGAAAAAAGGCGTAATACACCCCCTTGGAGATTTTCAAAAAAATTTCGGAAGTTTTTTTTGCTGTTTTTGATCGGAATGGCACGTTTGCATTCCCCTGAGAAGATAACAAACTCAATTCGAATGGAATTAACCTCTAAAGAGGTTTTTTTAAAAATGGTGCAAAAACGCGATTCTAAAAGGCTGCCTAAAAATCGACTTCCGAAGGGGTCTATCTCCGGAAATATTGCACCTACGGAACTTCCGATGGTGGATGGTGAAAGAGGACATCAAGAAGAGGACAACACAGTTGGATTCACTCTAATCGGTCCAGGCGTTCTCAAGTTACAGGCGGTCAAATTTGAGAAGTGAAAAAAAAAGTCTTAATACACCCCCTTCTGGAGATTTTCAAAAAATTTCGGAAATTTTTTTTTTGCTGTCTTTGATCGGAATGGCAGGTTTGCAATCCCCTGAGAACATAACAATCTCAATTCGAATGGAATTAACCTCTAAAGAGGTTTTTTTAAAAATGGTCCAAAAACGCGATTCTAAAAGTGCCTAAAAATCGACTTCTGAAGGGGTCTATCGCCGGAAATATTGCACCTACGGAACTTCCGATGGTGGAAGGTGAAAGAGGACATCAAGAAGAGGACAACACAATTGGATTCACTCTAATCGGTGTAGACGTTCTCAAGTTACAGGCGGTCAAAGTTGAGAAGTGAGAAAAAAGGCGTAATACACCCCCTTGGAGATTTTAAAAAAAAATTCGGATTTTTTTTGCTGTTTTTGATCGGAATGGCACGTTTGCAATCCTCTGAGAACATAACAAACTCAATTCGAATGGAATTAACCTCTAAAGAGGTTTTTTTTAAAAATGGTCCAAAAACGCGATTCTAAAAGTGCCTAAAAATCGACTTCTGAAGGGGTCTATCGCCGGAAATATTGCACCTACGGAACTTCCGATGGTGGAAGGTGAATGAGGACATCAAGGAGAGGACAACACAGTTGGACTCACTCTAATCGGTCCAGGCGTTCTCAAGTTACAAGCGGTCAAATTTGAGAAGTGAAAAAAAGTCGTAATACACCCCCCTTTGGAAATTTTCAAAAAATGTCGGAAATTTTTGTTTGCTGTTTTTGATCGGACTGGCACTTTTGCAATCCCCTGAGAACATAACAAACTCAATTCTAATGGAATTAACCTCTAAAGAGGTTTTTTTAAAAATGGTCCAAAAACGCGATTCTAAAAGTGCCTAAAAATCGACTTCCGAAGGGGTCTATCTCCGGAAATATTGCACCTACGGAACTTCCGATGGTGGGAGGTGAAAGAGGACATCAAGGAGAGGACAACACAGTTGGACTCACTCTAATCGGTCCAGGCGTTCTCAAGTTACAAGCGGTCAAATTTGAGAAGTGAAAAAAAAAGTCGTAATACACCCCCCTTTGGAGATTTTAAAAAAATGTCGGAAATTTTTGTTTGCTGTTTTTGATCGGACTGGCACTTTTGCAATCCCCTGAGAACATAACAAACTCAATTCTAATGGAATTAACCTCTAAAGAGGTTTTTTTAAAAATGGTCCAAAAACGCGATTCTAAAAGTGCCTAAAAATCGACTTCCGAAGGGGTCTATCTCCGGAAATATTGCACCTACGGAACTTCCGATGGTGGGAGGTGAAAGAGGACATCAAGGAGAGGACAACACAGTTGGACTCACTCTAATCGGTCCAGGCGTTCTCAAGTTACAAGCGGTCAAATTTGAGAAGTGAAAAAAAAAGTCGTAATACACCCCCCTTTGGAGATTTTAAAAAAATGTCGGAAATTTTTGTTTGCTGTTTTTGATCGGACTGGCACTTTTGCAATCCCCTGAGAACATAACAAACTCAATTCGAATGGAATTAACCTCTAAAGAGGTTTTTTTTAAAAATGGTCCAAAAACGCGATTCTAAAAGTGCCTAAAAATCGACTTCTGAAGGGGTCTATCGCCGGAAATATTGCACCTACGGAACTTCCGATGGTGGAAGGTGAATGAGGACATCAAGGAGAGGACAACACAGTTGGACTCACTCTAATCGGTCCAGGCGTTCTCAAGTTACAAGCGGTCAAATTTGAGAAGTGAAAAAAAGTCGTAATACACCCCCCTTTGGAAATTTTCAAAAAATGTCGGAAATTTTTGTTTGCTGTTTTTGATCGGACTGGCACTTTTGCAATCCCCTGAGAACATAACAAACTCAATTCTAATGGAATTAACCTCTAAAGAGGTTTTTTTAAAAATGGTCCAAAAACGCGATTCTAAAAGTGCCTAAAAATCGACTTCCGAAGGGGTCTATCTCCGGAAATATTGCACCTACGGAACTTCCGATGGTGGGAGGTGAAAGAGGACATCAAGAAGAGGACAACACAGTTGGACTCACTCTAGTCGGTCCAGGCGTTCTCAAGTTACAGGCGGTCAAATTTGAGAAGTGAGAAAAAAACAAACTCAATTCGAATGGAATTAACCTCTAAAGAGGTTTTTTTAAAAATTGTGCAAAAACGCGATTCTAAAAGTGCCAAAAAATCGACTTCCGAAGGGGTCTATCTCCGGAAATATTGCACCTACGGAACTTTCAATATATGTCAATGTCTCAGCTTACGAGAACTTCTATTTGAAATGGACTATACCTATTTCTTTTCGTCATATTTTTTTGTCTTTAAAATCTGTTGCTTTCAAGTTTTTTTTTGGTGCTTTTTGTCATTTCTCATTCAGAAATTTATATATTATTGTTCTTGTTCTGGGGGTTCATACTTGCGACGTAGCCGTCACCGAAAATAAACTTTTCCAAATAATAAACCATGATTTTAATGTAAATTGATTTGCATTGACACAATTTTGATCTAAAACTTAAGTTTTATAAATGAATGAAATCAAATTTTTCAAGATTTTTAGCCGAAATAGAACTTTTCCAACGAGCAGTTTTAGACTTAACTTTTCCTATATATATATATTTTTTTTTTAATTTATTCTTATCTACTTTTTATTCTTTTGTTTAACATTTTTTCTATTGTGAGCTTTCTGCTACTTTCTCTAACTTTTGTAATGAGCAAATACCTGCCATGTAAAGTAATTTCCATTGAACGAGCCAAAAAATCCTCTTTTAGCAAAGTTATTAGTTTTTTTCGCCCAAAATTAGAAATATTTTAAACTTGTGTCTATCTATCTATGTCTATCTATTATTTGGACTTATTTTTTCTATAATGTAGTAATTTTTCAAAGTTTCAATTTTCAAGATAATTTCATTTGCTCTTGAGCGTGTTTACAGCTTAAATCTATTAGATCGTTGAGTATCATTTTAAACTGTATGTTATAAAACTGAATCATAATAAATTTGCAAAATTTTATTTTTGTATTAATTGCTGACATCTAGCGTATTTAATTTTAGTTTTTTATTCTTTCAAGTCGTTTTGGGTTGGCTCTATCTTGGTGTGAAAAAGCAGTTAATTTTTTTTAAGTGAAATTTTGATTTTTGACTTTAATTTTTATAGCTTTCTTATTATTATTACTAGAAGTCAGGTCATCCCAGTGGTGTTTCTCTGAATAACAAAAATCTTTTCTGAGAATACATTTCCCATCAATGGCTCATCATATTCGACACCATAAAATTGATATACATTTGCTTATCGGTTTAAAATCTAACATAAGGTAAAAATATAATTACTTTTCAAATCTTTAAAAAAACCGTTGTTATATTTTTTTCTAATTTTGACATATAAAGTGGCACTTTTCAATACTGATGACAGTGACGTAACGTCCTACTTTTCGTAACTAGTTACGAAAAGTAAAATCTTTCGTAACTAGTGATGAAAAGTTGGTGTCACCACCAGTTGCAGGTTTCGGCTGTGGCACACCGTTGCTATAGTTTTACGGTATTAAGTAGATACAAAGTAATTTAAAAGTAAATATTGAAGTTTAATAACAATAATTCTCTCTCTAAGTAGGTATTTGTAGTCAAAATTAGAAAAAATCTTGTATGAAACACGTGACGAAAAGTCCGATTTTGTGTATCTCATTCAAATTGCGGAAACTCGCTGCGCTCGTCCCGCAAACATTCATTCGTTACACAAAATCGGACTTTTCGTAACTGGTTACGTAAATAGCTATTATAAAACAAAATATTCAGTTGGGAATATGATACTTCAAGTCGTGCAAAACCGATCGAAACGTGGTTTTAGTGATAATTGAAATTATTTCGTTCTATACGAAAATAGCCCATGACGTTCCTAGTCCAATTATTCTACCAAACTATTTAATTCTACGTCGTGCGTAGGTGTTTTGGGATGCCATATCCATTACAAACCCATTGTGGTCTCCTTTTAATGAATCCTATTAGTTGCATGGCACAGTGCAATGATTAATCGCCCTGCAATCTTTCCAGGCAACAATGAGAGGTTTACCCATAAAGGTACCTTTTTAGCACTAAATATACAATAATTAAACTGGCAGGAATTGTAAAAATTGTGTTGTATAAATAAACGGTGTTAAGTACTCTTATTATATTTTGTGATATTAGTTGCAACCTAAATTAAAACGAATAAGGTCACGAAGACAAAAGTACCAGGCACATCGATATTTTTTCAATTTTTAGATTTCGCTGGTGGCCTAATGGACACGCAATCTTAGACCACTTAAACAACCATAAAATACTCTCCGTTTATCCTCAATTTTCTTGTGCGGCTCCTCATCTGAATAACTCTCGTCTAGACTACACAAGAATCAGCGTGTTAGAGGGAAAATGCGGGGTAATTTGGGCCAATCTGCCGTAGCAGACACGGCATTTGAGAATTAACGCCGTAAATTGGGTGGTTCTCTCTTCTCATTCAACAAAAGAGAATAGAGGTATCAGATATGGTCTAGTAATGTGGCGTTTTGTTTCTCTTTATCAGAAACGACCCTAAAATTTAATCTGCAGCAAATTATTCATCACACTCGTGGCACGTATCCATTATTGATCGGCTACTAACCGAGTAACAAATGAGAGACGATAAATTTAACATTCTAGATTGCAGCAATCTAAATATTAATGTGGACATTAATGAGAGTGCATTATGCAGAGCCCGATCTCGAACCTCACATATCCAAGAGAATTTACTATGTGAAGCTCGTAAAGGAAAATTATCGAGGGGATGCTATCGAAGTAGCAACAAATGACGAAATTCTGAGGAGCCCTGAAAGCGCCGAAACACACTAAAGCTAAATTATTTATCGATCGACAGTAATTCTCCTTTTTCACCTATAAAACATTATTTCAGCCGAAATGGATTTATGCATTAACGACACAATAAACCTGATTTATGAATTTCTGCTGAATTCGAGTTCATTATTGTTAAAAATTTATATTTAACCAAGGTCATAAACGTGTTTGTTAATAGAACCAGTAATAATTTACCCTTTTGCTAACTATACAACTGCATTTTGGCCTTTATTCATGATACAAGTTTCGCATGTTTTAATACTAATTTTGGATTATTAATAACTATTTTGTTGTGGATTTCATATATCTTTATGGTGGTGATCGAGTTGGGATTCGTTATTGTTTAGCAATGTAAATAAATTTTTAACAATTGCTTTCCATGATTTTTTGTTCATAATAGAAAATGTGTCTTTTGTGTTTTTGAAAAACTCGCTTAAGGGATCAGTTTCACTCCTTTTCCGCTTATTACTTTCATGAAGGATTGAAATCGTCTCATTTCTATCAAGAATAATTTTGTTGTTTTGTTGGTCCAATGGTGAAGGTACAAAATTATAGTTTTTGAACGATTCATCGATTTTGATCAGTCTGATCAATTTTGCCTTATTATAGTCATATTTTATTTTTTAGATTTGTCATGTAAGTTCTTCGAGAATCTTTTTCATTTGTCTTTGAAACTTTGAGGCAAATTATTGTTTTTTGGAAGTTTTTTAAGAAAATATTTTGATGGATATAAATTCAAAACTAAAACCGTCTACAAGTCAAGTTGAAGCAGTCTCAAAAGATTTTTTTTTCGATTTGAGACGATTTCGATACTTTCTTGTTTAGAAATGGAAATTGTTTTTTCTTTCGAGTTTGCCCAATAAATAAAATTTCTTAAGAAATAGGTTTAAAAATTGAGTTTTATTATCAATATTTATTATTTATATTTTAAAAGATTTTTTTATTGTGTTTCTATTCGTTTTTTTTTCGAAACGCATTAAATTTCATATTTCATTAAATATCAGGGTCCAAACAAATTTTTTTTAGATTTGTGTTCATTGATAAAAATTTAATTTTTTACCCTTTTTGCAGACAACGTAATTTAAAAAAAAAAGTCAGAATAAAAACCCTTTTGTTGAGGTAGTTTGGAGTTGAAAGGTCTTTGACAACATTTTGAACTATCTTTATCAGAACTTGTAACAAAATTTGAATTTTAGATCAAGTTACTTCGGTGAGTTCTGGGAAGATTTGGTCGATTTTTATGGTAGCTGGTGTTAGAACTCAAGTATGTTGTAAAAGAGTTTTTTAAAGCAATTCTTTTTTTTAAATTTTGAAGTCTGTTAGTTGTCGGTTTAGTGATAATGTAATTTTATTTCAAGAATATTTTAGTCCAACACTTAAGACACCATAGCACACATTGAATTTTGATAACTTCAAAGAGTTTTTTGTTGGCGTTGTTTTAAGATAGACAAACTTTGTTTTTAAATTTGAACTTTAGATTTTGAAAAGTTTTATTGATTTTAATTTATAAATTACATGTTCAAAAATGGTAATTTTAGTGCAACTATCATTTTGTTTAATATCCAAAAATTGCGATTTTTATTTTTTTGGGAACATAAATTAAGTTTTTGTGTGCTAATCATGATTCAAAGAGACTTTTTTCACTTTTTTTTTAAACGAAATTTGCCATAAATAATTGTCGTCTTGTTGATTACTTATGATAATTTTTTTTTCGAAAATGTATTAATCGATTTTACTCCTAAACTATGGACTTCTCTACAAAGTAGTTAAGGAATTTGCACCAACAAAGTGTGTTTTGCGTGTGGCGTCATTTTAAGATGATTTTGACACAACTTACTCCAAAATTGCAGTTTTAGATTACAAAGAATTTTATCGGTTTTATTTTATAAATTGCTTTTTGGATTAATTCTAGTGCATAGGTGAGGTTTCAGTTAAAAAAATTGTTGTGTGCTTTTGCGACAATTTTAATTGATTCTGCGCCAAAAATCGTGCTTTCAATCTCAAATTTTTCTTTAGACAAACAAAAACAAATTTTTTTATCAATTTTTGGTTCCAGTAATTATTGAAATGCCAAAACAGAATTTTGAATTTTTGTATATTCAAAAATTGCATTTTTCAAAACAGAAATTTGATTTTTTGTGTATTCAAAAATTGCATTTCGCGTCCTGTTCAGTTGACTTTGGCACAATGTCTCTTGATCTTTAGATTTGAAAAGCTTTTGAACCAAAAAATTGACCAATTTGAGTGAATCTAACGTTTTTTTACTCTACTTCCTCTTCTTGTTCTCCACTGTAACCTACCATTAGCTACAGTTCCATTGGTATAATGGTTTTGGAGGGATTTTTCTTGGTGTAATTTTATGTTTTCAACTACAATCAGTAAAAATCGACGTTAAACCCCTTAAAACGTCTTAAAATGCGTTTTTGAATATTATTAGCGGTTTTTTGCTGTAATTTCATGCTTTCAGCTAAAATCAGTAGAAATTGACGTAAAACGCCTTAAAACGTTTAAAATGCGTTTTTGAGTATTATTAGCGGTTTTCTTTTTAGTTTAATTTTATGTTTTCAGTGAAAATCAGTAGAAATCGATGTAAACCGCCTTAAAACGTCTTAAAATGCGTCTTTGAGTATTATTAGCAGTTTTTTAGTGAAATTTCATGCTTTAAGCGAAAATCAGTAGAAATCGACGTAAAACGTCTTAAATGCTGTCTTTAAGTATTATTACGGTGAGCGTAGGCTGGGAGGCGGAGCGACAATGAAGGTTGGACCTTCGCGTCTCGCGGCCTATCCGGGCGCTGCGGCGTGGGAACTGTCACGAGTGATTTATTGCTCTGTTTATTTAGAACGCAGTTATTTACGACTTTTTTTTGTACTCTTATCAATTATTTTTCTTCAAAGAATATTCTAGGCTTCTCTGGATTTTTAAGATTTTGTATAAAATGGGAATTCGCCGTTAGGAGTAGTCTTATTTAGTAAGTCTTGTATAAGTAAGGTAAAGTACCAAACGATAATAGAAGACTATTTTAGTTAAGCTTTTTGGAACAAAAGATGCAAAACCATCGACAGGAGCTTAAAAAAACATTTTTCTTTCATTTTTATTCATTTTTTAAAATTGTTACTGAGCCACTATTTGCAGAAGAAAAGGTGCTATCCTAAATATGGAGGATGTTGGAGTTGGAGTCTGATTTTTATCAACAGTGTTTTTTCATATTACTTTTTAAACTTCTACGATAATTATTAAACCAAATTATCTGTTATTTTTCCACGTGAATTTAAAATTCTTGGCGAATTTTTCTGCTTTCAGAATTACACGTGACTGTTTCCGAATTACACTTGTTGCTTCTAAATTACACTTGGTAATTTATGCCTTACAGTTGACTATTCTGAGTTACATTTGATGATTTCTGAATAATTACAGTTGTCTACTCTGAATTACACTTGGATATTTCTGAATTTCACTTGACTATTCTGAATTACATTTGATGGTTTCTGAATTGCACTTGACTATTCTGAATTACACTTGACTATTCTAAATTACGTTTGTACTTTCTGAATTATAGCTCGAAGTGGAGTAGAAAAAGACAGTGCTTGATTTTCTGGAACTGAAAACGTGGGCAAAAAAGGTGTGTCACCTTGCAACAAAGTTCTTCTGTTGTATCAGATTTCAGCATCTTATGATTGCAGCATCACTTTAAATTGTCAACAGCACTTTATAAAATTAACTTTGTGAAACAAAAAAACCGATTCTACGAGCTTTTTTTTTGGCCTGCGATTATTGATTGAAATATTGGAAAAAAATTGGAACTTTGGATTTGCAGGATGAGACTTTGGTTTCAAAGAGATAGATTTCTGGAACTAGAAACCTCAGAAGAAAAAGAGGATGGACAATGAAACTGGTCCTTCCAGACTTGGGCATCTTTTACCTTGTCAAACAACAACTCAAGAAATCAATTCTTAGAAGCACAAAATAACTTTGATGTTGTGGTTTTGGCATACAAAAAATTATTCATAAATAATTGAATATCTGAAATAATGAAAACTTGGAACTTCACATTGGTAGGCTGATGCTTGAGTTTTACCCTGAGATAGTGCTTGATTTTCTAGAACTGCCTGAAAAAAAAGAAACCATTTTGCAAATTTGGTTCCTACCAGATATTGGCATATAAGTAATAGGTTTCTTGTCAAACAATATCTCAAGAAACCAACTCTGAGACGAACAAAACCGATTGTCTCAGCTGTTCGTTTTGGCCTACAATTATGGATAAAGAATTGAAAATTCGAAAAAAAAAATTGGTAAATTGGACTGGCAGGTTTTTACTTGGGTTTTAACTTCAGATAGTGCTTGACTAACTAAACTAAAAACTGACTAACTGAACTAAAACAAAAGAAAAGAAAATCTGAAGTAAAAAAAACTTGAAACTTCAGAGTGGTAGCTTGATTTTATCCTCAGACAGTGCGTGAATTTCTGGAACTGAAAACGTGGGCAAAAAGGGTGTGTCACCTGGCAACAAAGTTGGTAGGTTGTCAAACAACAATTCAAAAAATTGACTCTTATAAGCACAAAACCGATCCTTCGAGCTTTTCGTTTTGGCCTATGATTATCGATTAAGTTTTGAAAACCTGGAAACTTTTAACTTGCAGGTTGCTACATGGCTACTTAGCTTCAAATAGTGCTGGATTTCTAGAAACAGATATATCAAAAAAAAGGGAAGTCACCTTGTAAAAGAGTTGATCTATCCTGCCAGATTTTGGCATCTTTTGTCCTGTCAAACAAAAACTCAAAAAGCAAATCTTAGAAGCGCAAAATCATTTCATTGAGATTTTAGTTTAGGCCTAAAATTATTGACAAAAATTGAAAATCTTGAAAAACAAAAACATGAAACTTCAATTTGACATGCTGACACTTAAGTTCTACCCTCAGAGAGTTCTTGATTTTTTGAAATTGAGAATCTGGATCAAAAAAGGAGTATCATCTTGCAACAAAGATGGTCAATTTATTTTTCATTTTTATCAGATTTTGGTTCTTTTTATACCGTTAAAAACCACTCAAAAAATCAATCTTAGAAGCGCAAAACCGATTCTACGAGCTTTTGATTAAGTTTTGAAAATCTGCAAAAAAATGGCACTTTGAATTAGCAGGTTGCTACTTGGGCTTTAACTTCAGATAGTGCTTGCCTTATAGAACTAAAAATAGGAAATTTGAGATAATAAAAACTTAAAACTTCATAGTGGGAGCCTGACACTTGAGTTTTAGCCTCAGACAGTGCGTGATTTTTTGGAACTGAAAACCTTGGCAAAAAGGGTGTGGCACCTTCCAACAAAGTTGGTCCGTTGTCAAATAACAGATCAAGAGAGTAATTCTTAGAAGCACACAACCGATTCTTTGAGCTTTTCGTTTTGGCCTATTATTATTGATTAAGTTTTGAAAACCTGGAAACTTTTGAATGGCAGGTTGCTACTTGGGTTTTAACTTCAGATAGTGCTAGATTTGTAGAACAAGAGATATCAGAAAAAAAAAGCGAAGTCACCTTTTCAAAAAGTTGTTCTATCCTACCAGATTTTGACATCTTTTAACTTCTGCAACAAAAATTCAAAAACTCAATTCTTAGAAGCACAAAATCATTTTTTTTAGCTTTTAGTTTTGGCCTACAATTATTGACAAACAATTTAAAATCTTGAAAAACAAAAACTTGAAACTTCAGTTTGACATGCTGACACTTAAGTTCTACCCTCAGAGAGTTCTTGATTTTTTGAAATTGAGAATCTGGATCAAAAAAGGAGTATCATCTTACAACAAAGATGGTCAATTTATTTTTCATTTTTATCAGATTTTGGTTCTTTTTATACCGTTAAAAACCACTCAAAAAATCAATCTTAGAAGCACAATACCGATTCTACGAGCTTTTGATTAAGTTTTGAAAATCTCCAAAAAAATGGCACTTTGAATTAGCAGGTTGCTACTTGGGCTTTAACTTCAGATAGTGCTTGCCTTATAGAACTAAAAATAGGAAATTTGAGATAATAAAAACTTAAAACTTCAGAGTGGGAGCCTGACACTTGAGTTTTAGCCTCAGAGAGTGCGTGATTTTTTGGAACTGAAAACCTTGGCAAAAAGGGTGTGGCACCTTCCAACAAAGTTGGTCCGTTGTCAAATAACAGATCAAGAGAGTAATTCTTAGAAGCACACAACCGATTCTTTGAGCTTTTCGTTTTGGCCTATTATTATTGATTAAGTTTTGAAAACCTGGAAACTTTTGAATGGCAGGTTGCTACTTGGGTTTTAACTTCAGATAGTGCTAGATTTCTAGAACAAGAGATATCAGAAAAAAAAGCGAAGTCACCTTGTCAAAAAGTTGATCTATCCTACCAGATTTTGACATCTTTTAACTTCTGCAACAAAAATTCAAAAAATCAATTCTTAGAAGCACAAAATCATTTTTTTAGCTTTTAGTTTTGGCCTACAATTATTGACAAACAATTTAAAATCTTGAAAAACAAAAACATGAAACTTTAGTCTCACATGCTGACACTTAAGTTCTAACCTCAGAGAGTTCTTGATTTTTTGAAATTGAAAACCTGGGTCAAAAAAGGAGTATTATCTTGGAACAAAGTTAGTCTATTTTTTTTTAATTTTCGTACGTTAGATTTTGGCATCTTTTATACCGATTCTTTTGTTTGAATTCTGAAGTTTTGAAAACCTGTAAACTTTTGACTGGCAGGTTGCTACTTGGAATTTAGCTTCAAATAGTGCTGGATTTCTAGAAACAGATATATCAGAAAAAAAAAGAGAAGTCACCTTGTAAAAGAGTTGGTCTATCCTACCAGATTTTGGCATCTTTTGTCCTGTCAAACAAAAACTCAAAAAGCAAATCTTAGAAGCGCAAAATCATCTCTTTAAGATTTTAGTTTTGGCCTACAATTATTGACAAAAATTGAAAATCTTGAAAAACAAAAACATGAAACTTCAGTTTGACATGCTGACACTTAAGTTCTACCCTCAGAGAGTTCTTGATTTTTTGAAATTGAGAATCTGGGTCAAAAAAGGAGTATCATCTTGCAACAAAGATGGTCAATTTATTTTTCATTTTTATCAGATTTTGGTTCTTTTTATACCGTTAAAAACCACTCAAAAAATCAATCTTAGAAGCACGAAACCGATTCTACGAGCTTTTGATTAAGTTTTGAAAATCTCCAAAAAAATGACACTTTAAATTAGCAGGTTGCTACTTGGGCTTTAACTTCAGATAGTGCTTGCCTTATAGAACTCAAAATAGGAAATTTGAGATAATAAAAACTTAAAACTTCAGAGTGGGAGCCTGACACTTGAGTTTTAACCTCAGACAGTGCGTGATTTTTTGGAACTGAAAACCTTGGCAAAAAGGGTGTGGCACCTTCCAACAAAGTTGGTCCGTTGTCAAATAACAGATCAAGAGAGTAATTCTTAGAAGCACAAAACCGATTCTTTGAGCTTTTCGTTTTGGCCTATTTATTATTGATTAAGTTTTGAAAACCTGGAAACTTTTGAATGGCAGGTTGCTACTTGGGTTTTAACTTCAGATAGTGCTGGATTTACCACAAAATCATTTTTTTTAGCTTTTAGTTTTGGCCTACAATTATTGACAAACAATTTAAAATCTTGAAAAACAAAAACATGAAACTTTAGTCTCACATGCTGACACTTAAGTTCTAACCTCAGAGAGTTCTTGATTTTTTGAAATTTGAAAACCTGGGTCAAAAAAGGAGTATTATCTTGCAACAAAGTTAGTCCATTTTTTTTTAATTTTCGTACGTTAGGTTTTGGCATCTTTTATACCGATTCTTTTGTTTGAATTCTGAAGTTTTGAAAACCTGGAAACTTTTGACTGGCAGGTTGCTACGTGGAATTTAGCTTCAAATAGTGCTGGATTTCTAGAAACAGATATATCAGAAAAAAAAGAGAAGTCACCTTGTAAAAGAGTTGGTCTATCCTATTAGATTTTGGCATCTTTTGTCCTGTCAAACAAAAACTCAAAAAGCAAATCTTAGGAAGCGCAAAATTATTTCTTTGAGATTTGAGTTTTGGCCTACAATTATTGACAAAAATTGAAAATCTTGAAAAACAAAAACATGAAGCTTCAGTTTGACATGCTGACACTTAAGTTCTACCCTCAGAGAGTTCTTGATTTTTTGAAATTGAAAATCTGGGTCAGAAAAGGATTGTCATCTTGCAACAAAGATGGTCAATTTTGTTTTCATTTTTATCAGATTTTGCTTCTTTTTATACCGTTAAAAACCATTCAAAAAACCAATCTTAGAAGCACGAAACCGATTCTACGAGCTTTTGATTAAGTTTTGAAAATCTCCAAAAAAATGGCACTTTGAATTAGCAGGTTGCTACTTGGGCTTTAACTTCAGATAGTGTTTGCCTTATAGAACTAAAAATAGGAAATTTGAGATAATAAAAACTAAAAACTTCAGAGTGGGAGCCTGACACTTGAGTTTTAGCCTCAGACAGTGCGTGATTTTTTGGAACTGAAAACCTTGGCAAAAAGGGTGTGGCACCTTCCAACAAAGTTGGTCCGTTGTGAAATAACAGATCAAGAGAGTAATTGTTAGAAGCACACAACCGATTCTTTGAGCTTTTCGTTTTGGCCTATTATTATTGATTAAGTTTTGTAAATCTGGAAACTTTTGAATGGCAGGTTGCTACTTGGGTTTTAACTTCAGATAGTGCTAGATTTCTAGAACAAGAGATATCAGAAAAAAAAAGCGAAGTCATCTTGTCAAAAAGTTGATCTATCCTACCAGAGTTTGACATCTTTTAACTTCTGCAACAAAAATTCAAAAAATCAATTCTTAGAAGCACAAAATCATTTTTTTTAGCTTTTAGTTTTGGCCTACAATTATTGACAAACAATTTAAAATCTTGAAAAACAAAAACATGAAACTTTAGTCTGACATGCTGACACTTAATTTCTAACCTCAGAGAGTTCTTGATTTTTTTAAATTGAAAACCTGGGTCAAAAAAGGAGTATTATCTTGCAACAAAGTTAGTCTATTTTTTTTTAATTTTCGTACGTTAGATTTTGGCATCTTTTATACCGATTCTTTTGTTTGAATTCTGTAGTTTTGAAAACCTGGAAACTTTTGACTGGCAGGTTGCTACTTGGAATTTAGCTTCAAATAGTGCTGGATTTCTAGAAACAGATATATCAGAAAAAAAAGAGAAGTCACCTTGTAAAAGAGTTGGTCTATCCTACCAGATTTTGGCATCTTTTGTCCTGTCAAACAAAAACTCAAAAAGCAAATCTTAGAAGCGCAAAATCATTTCTTTGAGATTTTAATTTTAGCCTACAATTATTGACAAAAATTGAAAATCTTGAAAACCAAAAACATGAAACTTCAGTTTGACATGCTGACACTTAAGTTCTACCCTCAGAGAGTTCTTGATTTTTTGAAATTGAAAATCTGGGTCAGAAAAGGATTGTCATCTTGCAACAAAGATGGTCAATTTTTTTTCATTTTTATCAGATTTTGCTTCTTTTTATACCGTTAAAAACCACTCAAAAAATCAATCTTAGAAGCACGAAACCGATTCTACGAGCTTTTGATTAAGTTTTGAAAATCTCCAAAAAAATGGCACTTTGAATTAGCAGGTTGCTACTTGGGCTTTAACTTCCTCAGAGAACGTCAGAGAGTTCTTGATTTTTTGAAATTGAAAACCTGGGTCAAAAAAGGAGTATTATCTTGCAACAAAGATGGTCAATTTTTTTTTCATTTTTATCAGATTTTGCTTCTTTTTATACCGTTAAAAACCACTCAAAAAATCAATCTTAGAAGCACGAAACCGATTCTACGAACTTTTGATGAAAAAATGGCACTTTGGATTGGTAGGTTGTTACTTGGGTTTTAACTTCAGATAGTGCTTGACTTCTAAAACTAAAAAACAATCTGGAATAATAAAAACTTGAAAGTTCAGACTGGTAGCATGACACTTGAGTTTTAATCTCAGACAGTGCGTGATTTTCTGAAATTGAAAACCTCGGTAAAAAGGGTGTTACTTTGCAACAAAGTTGGATTGACTTGTTTTGAGACACTCTAATTTTTTGGTAATATCGCATAACATAACAGTTCTTGTAGGTCCACCATGTATGGTAATACTAATCATTCAAAAATAATAATAAAAACCCGTTTTGAAGTGTTTGTCCAGGTTTTCCCCACATAGTTTCCAAACATCAAAATTATCACCCTTTTTAATTATACAGCACACAGCAGACAGTTTATTATAAATCAAGGATTTTTTGTGAGACACGCTTATAAAAAAATTTTGAAGCCACCCTGTATAAGCAGTTAAAATTCTGAATAAGAAAAAAGTTACATGTACGCAAGAATGTTTGATAAGAAGAAAAAATCTATTACTTGCATTGCTCTAAAAAAGTAAGAGGCACATTTTTAAAAAGTTATGCTAATTTTAATAAAAACCTCGTGTATCCAAAAATAAGCGAGATATCAAAAATCGGCCGAATATGTATTTTTCCATTAGTCGATAGATTACCCTAGAATAAAAATTACAAATTTTCATTTGTTGTGAAGGGGTGAGTTTACACCGTATATGCCTTTTGCAAGCACAATGAAAAACGGGTATTAAGGCCAGTTATTATCAATGGCATTTTCAAAAAGATCTGAAAAATGCATTTTGATATTTCACATCGTCTAGAAGATATCTGGTTTCAAAATAACCTTACAAATTTGCATTATTTCAACCTATTTTCCAACAGAGTAAAATCAATAGAAATCGACTTTAGATATTTACACACTTAAAAATCTTTCCTTTTCTTTAGTTTTTAAAAAACTCATATGAGCGCCTAGTTTCATTCCCATTCAATTTGTTACGTTTTTGAAGAAAAGATCGTCTAATTTTTATAAAAAAAGCGAAACAAAGTATAGCAAAATTTATTTGAAGAAAACCAGAGGGATGTGTATTACTTATTTCTTTCTGATTTTTCAAATGCGATTAACTATAACTTTGTTATATAATGGACCGATGTGAGTGAATATAACAGCTTTTTTACTTTCCTTGTTCTCCACGGTCACCTTCCATTAATTTTACTCCTATTGACTTAATGGTTTAAATTTTAGATGAATCCCTTCGGTGGTCGATATGCAGACAAATTTAAACCTTTTTCATTATTTTTTTAAAAAATGTATTGAGGGTCTAGTTTTATTCCTATTTATGGAGGATCAAAATGGTCTCATTTCTATCAAAAAATTAAAAAAAAATCTTTGAAAAAGGCTATAGGGGGGCCGTGTGCCATCCTTTTTTCTCTATTTTCAACTATGACCGGCGATAACTTTGTAACGAATGGACCGATCTGAGTGTATTTTTACCTATCTTATTCTCTACTGTCACTTTCCATGAACTATAGTTCAATGATTTCGTAAATAGTTTTGTCATTTTTGGCAGGCTTTCAGTGGTCAAATTTTCGGCAATTTTTAAATCTGCTTTTAGGCATTTTTAAATCTCATTTAAGGGCTTTATATTTTTAGATTATAAGACTGTGAAGGCTTTCACGGCCTGTCAAAATACAATCTCAAGTTTAAGTGTTTTCCGGGATTTGAAGCTGTGGTTCAATGGAATTTCGTCTACAACTGCGGCAGTCATAATCATAGGCGATGAGGCAATGGGCGAAGTGATCTCCCGTGCTTCCCGACGTTGACTGATTCGACTGTGGTGACCTCCGTAGTGTTTATTCCCCTGCCATCGCGCTGCAGAGGGGGGACTGGGGTGGGGGTAATGGCGCACTTGAAGTATGTCGTCAAAAAGAGTTTTGCGACATATTTGCAGTAGCGACATACTATTGATGTTGCGTGAGTGATCTATTTTGTTTTATACCTGAGAGTCTCCAAAGTTGGAAAGTTAAAATACCAATTTGTTTTATATTCAAAGCGGTATTTTCTAACTGATGTCAAGAAAGATTTTTGTTAATTTTTTGGTTTTTAGAGTATTCACCATTATGCACAAACTTCTGAGATATTTTGTAAATGAGAAATAATTGATAATATTTCATTTAAACAACTTTTATACAGTTTAATACAAATTTTTTGTGTTAAACCATGCATAGAAGCTCTGAAATTCTTCAAAAATACACATCACACAGCTACTCAACAGTCAAGTCCCACACCTTGTATTCACCACCTCCCTATTTTTACCCATCCCCTTCCTAATAACTGGAAGTAGGAATATTCTTTTTATGTAGCAAAGAATCAAAATTAGTTTAGGTTAAGACAAAGGCGTCATAAGGTCTGGCATAAATTGAAAAAAACAAGCGCATAGATTTTTACCCCTCGAAACATCTGCAGTCCCTTCCACGTCTTCCTGAGATAACTGATTCAGTCTTGAACAGCAGGGGCGCCGCAGCAAAGTCCCACAGGAATGTGAGGGTGAAGTCGCTTTCACTGGGGGTATGCAGGACTAAAATTGCTTTCGAATTCGATTGTGCAACATTAAACGCCGGGGGGTCCCCTCAGTGTGAAAAAATCGTAATTTTCCAAACTAAACTTTTGATAGTCACGTGAATCATTAAAAAATCTGGCGGTTGTAATGGTGCTTAATTATCTTCTCGAGGCCCCTTCAGGTCGAGGCATCACATAATTAACGGGAGTTTCTTGTTCACCTTTGGGCCCCAGTAATTCGTTTTAAAGATGACTTGGCACGTCCAACTTGTTGCTTCTTATCTTTAATTAAATGATTAGTTAAAACATTTTTCTAACTGTTTACCATAGCAATTAAATTCTGGTAAAGGGACGCGTCTCACCCGAAATTCACCAACCACTCCAATTAAACACACACTCGGTCGACGACTAATGGAAAATATGGAATATTCGGGCTCGTTCACATGAAGGGATATTATTCAGTTTGGGCGAGTGAATTTAATTAAAATGCTTTTCGATATCGGGTTGAGCGATTGCACGAGATCCGAATGCAATCTGAAAAGGGAGTCCGATGCATGAAAAGAACCCACGGTCGCGTGCTTCTGGATAAATTAATTCGCACCCGGCTAATAAAAGCGTGCCAGAACGCCAATCTCTGCCAGAGGAATTAACCACTTTTCACGTTTTATTGCTGCAGGTTTGCCGGATGACGTTTATTGATTTCCTTATAAATTATCTTTCAACTAAAGTCTATTTAAATCCAAGCCCCTGTAAAACTCAGAGTCAACAGCCAGCCAGTGATAATCAATTAGCTTGTTGGACTTTTGGAAGGTTAAATCACTTTGTTTGATATTTTATTATTGTCTTATATTACCCAAGCCCAAGAGACAGCAAATCCCGCTAAGCAGCTTCGTGAAAACCTACAAGATAGCACTCAAAATTTTGCAAGAAATATTTGCGTGTATCAATTGTGATCAGAAACAAGAAAAAGTCATTAAATCAGACAAACAAAAAAAAGGTGGAACAATAAAAGTAACAGACAATTTTCACAGCCATTTTCTTTTTATTGAAAACTGTCTATAGATTTCGAGCACGTTACGTCACGATTTGAATTTGGGGTTTCGTCAACATCCTCACCCATTTAATTTACATACAAAGCCCAAAACAAGCAAAACAATATTGCTTTTGGTCCAAAATAAGTGGTAAGGAGAGATACCTTGTGTGGACTAGTTGCCTACCCCAAGTACCACCAATTGTTTGAAAAAAAATCAGATAATTTATTCTTGATTAACTAGTCGAAATGAGCCTTCCTAATTGGTTAAAATGTGATGATGTGAAACTTGTACACTAAAATTCATTTCTGTGACCATTTTAAATACTTACCTTTTTGGTCCAATACAATATTGGTCTTTAAAGTCCCCTCCAAAATGACTCTGACCGATTGCATAGAAACAATTACACCCGGTATATTTCTCTGCTCATGCATATTTGATTAAGTCGCATGCTCGAGTAAATAATGGCACACTGTGCCCGATAGGCAGACTAAACCCCTGTGCACCGGCAAATTACACTACACTAGAATGCAATATTGGCATTCTCTGATCATAAGCCATTCGAGTCCTCAAAGCGGATATGCGTATAGCTATTATTACGTTAGCTATTATCCTTAGATCGTGTTATTCTATTTCGGGTCAAAGGTGTAGAAAACGGAAGATTTCATTTCAAGCTCTTTGATAACAGCGGTTATAGGGGGTGTTCATTTGAAAAGATCATCTAGTCGGCTGTGAAATATCAACTTAAAGGATGAAAGGACAAGTCTATTTACTTTGATTATGTTATCCTTTCGTCTCAAAAATGCATAGTTTTTTACATGACGTTTTCTAATGAGCATGGGGTGGAAGTATTGTAAAAACAAACATAGTGACCAGAAGAAAATGGCATGATAGTATTTTGTTCTGAGTCTCGTTTGACTTCTTTCAAAGTTCAAGTTTCAAACTCGTTGTTCAAAGACTGCTCGTTTTTGAACACCATCCACATAACAAGAAGGAGACGTGTGGACCAACGGTCCACCCGTCGACTAATGGTATTGTTTAAATGTTTTTCACCCTGTATAAGAGGTAAAAGGCTGTAAAACCGCTTAAATTATATGGTATTTCCAAGTACAGAGAAAGTGGATGGTGTGGTTGTAGCACGAAGACAACAAGAAGGTCAATGACTAAAACACGTCGCCTCCAGTCCAGACGTCTGGACCTACGGTCCACACGTTGCTCAGTTGCATTATTTAAAAGGTTTTCAACCTGTGTGAGATGAGATACAAAATGACATAAATTATGCCTTATTTCCAAGCTCAGATGGAGTGGATGCCATGGTCGTAAAACGAAGACAGTAAGAAGAGAAAGCCGACAAAATTTCAGTCCACACGTTGCTCATTTGCATAATTTCAATGTTTTTCAACCTGTGTAACATGAGCTGCAGAACGCCATAATGTATATAGTATTTCCAAGATAAATTGGATGCTGTGGAAGTAACACAAAGACAACAAGGAGAGAAGGTCAACCTATTTTTGTCAATGCACGTCGACTTCAGACCACCCATTGTTCAATATCATCACCCGTCATCAATATAGTTAAACATTTTTCAACCTGCTTCAGATGAGCTGCAAAACGGCATAAGTTATATGTTATTTCCAAGTACAGATGGAGTCGATGCTGTGGTCGTAAAACGAAGACAACAAGCAGAGAAAATCGACATTTTTTTCGTCAATGACTAACACACGTCGAGTTCAGTCTACATGTTTGGACCCACGTTGCTCAATTGTATTTCTAAGTACAGGCTGAGTGGATGCTGTGATCGTAAAACGAAGACAACTAGAACATAAAATTGATATATATATATATTTGTTAATGACTAACACACGTCGCCCTCAGTGCACACGAGTGGACCTGTAGGTCCACACCTCGCTCAATACTATTATTTTAAAGTTTCTCAATCTCTGTGCGATGAGATGCAAAACAGCATAAGTTATATGGTATTTCCAAGTACAGATGGAGTGGATGCTGGGGTCGTAAAACGAGGAGAAGAAGAGAAAATCGACATATTTTTTCTTCAATGACTAATACCTTTCGCTTTCAGTCCACACGTCGCTCAATATTTGTTTCTCAATCTGTGTGAGATGAGCTGAAAACGACATAATGTGTGTTATTTCCAAGAAGAGGAACGAAGACAACAAGAAAAGAAAATGGACATTTGTTCGTCAATGACTAACACACGTCGCCTTCAGTCTACAGGTCTATTTGGACCTACGGTCCACACGTTGCTCAGTAGTATTACTCAGTACGAGTGGAACTGTATAAGTCCACACCTCGCTCAGTACCATTATTTTAAAGATTTTCAACCTGTGTGAGGTGAGCTGCAAAACAGCATAAAATATATGGTATTTCCAAGTACAGATGCAGTCGATCCGTCTTTAGTATTTTTCACCAATGACTAACACACGTTGCCGTCAGTCTACAGGTTTGTTTGGACCTACGGTCCACACGTTGCTCAATAGTATTACTCAGTACGAGTGGACCTGTATAAGTCCACCCCTCGCTCAGTATTATTATTTTAAAGTTTTTCAACCTGTGTGAGGTGAGATGCAAAACAGCATAAGATATCAATTCAATGACTACCACACGTCACCTTCAGTCTACACGTTTGTACCTACCTTCTACAGGTTGTTCAATTATATTTCTAAGTACAGATTGAGTGGATGCTGTGATTGTAAAACGAAGACAAAAAGAACATAAAATTGACATGTATTTTACTAACACACATCGCCCTCAGTCCACACGACGACCTATAGGTACACACCTCGCTCAATACCATTGTTTTAAATTTTTTCAACGAGCTGCAGAACAGCATAAAGTATATGGTATTTCCAAGGACAGATGGAGTCGATGCTGTGATCATGAAACGAGGACAACAAGAAGAGAAAAACGACATTTTTTCGCCACTGACTAACACACATCGCCTTGAGTCTACATGTTTGGACAAACGGTCCACACGTTGCTCAATTGTATTTCTAAGCACAGGTTGAGTGAATGCTGGGATCGTAAAACAAAGACAACAAGAACATAAAATTGACATATATCTGTCAATGACTAACACACGTCGCCCTCAAACCACACGACTAGTGGACCTGTAGATCCACACCTCGCTCAATACCATTAATATTAAGTTTTTCAATCTGTGATTTTTGTTATTTGATTTTTCCAAGTACAGATGGAGTGGATGCTGGGGTCGTAAAACGAGGAGAAGAAGAGAAAATCGACATATTTTCTCTTCAATGACTAATACCTTTCGCTTTCAGTCCACACGTCGCTCAATAGTACTATTTAAATGTTTCTCAATCTGTGTGAGATGAGCTGAAAACGACATAATGTGTGTTATTTCCAAGAAAATAAAATGGACATTTGTTCGTCAATGACTAACACACATCGCCTTGAGTCTACATGTTTGGACCAACGGTCCACACGTTGCTCAATTGTATTTCTAAGTATAGGTTGATTGGATGCTGGGATCGTAAAACAAAGACAACAAGAACATAAAATTGACATATATCTGTCAATGACTAGCACACGTCGCCCTCAAACCACACGACTAGTGAACCTGTAGATCCACACCTCGCTCAATACCATTAATATTAAGTTTTTCAATCTATGTGAGATGAGCTGCAAAACAGCATAAGTTATTTGATTTTTCCAAGTACAGATGGAGTGGATGCTGGGGTCGTAAAACGAGGAGAAGAAGAGAAAATCGACATATTTTCTCTTCAATGACTAATACCTTTCGCTTTCAGTCCACACGTCGCTCAATAGTACTATTTAAATGTTTCTCAATCTGTGTGAGATGAACTGAAAACGACATAATGTGTGTTATTTCCAAGAAAAGAAAATGGACATTTGTTCGTCAATGACTAACAAACATCGCCTTGAGTCTACATGTTTGGACCAACGGTCCACACGTTGCTCAATTGTATTTCTAAATACAGGTTGAGTGGATGCGGGGATCGTAAAACAAAGACAAAAAGTTGACATATATCTGTCAATGACTAACACACCCTCAAACCACACGACTAGTGGACCTGTAAATCCACACCTCGCTCAATACTATTATTTTAAAAGGTTTCAACCTCTGTGAGATAAGCTGCAAAACAGCATAATTAAGTTATACGGTATTTATATATTTATTAAAATTGACATATGTATGTCAATGACTAACACACGTCGCCCTCAATCCACACGACGAGAGGACCCGTAGGTCTACACGTCGCTCGATTGCCTTATTTAAAATTTTTTCAACCTCTGTGAGATGAGCTGCAAAAACCGCCTAAGTTTCTAAGGTATTTCCAAGTACAGATGGAGCCAGATGCTGTGGCCATAAAGCCAAGATAACAAGAAGAGAAAATCCACGTTTTTTCGTCACTAACACACGTCGCCTTCGACTCGCCACACACGATTGGACCTACGGTCTACACGTTGCTCAATTGTATTTCTAAGTCCAGGTTAAGTGGATTAAATCGACATATTTTCGTCACTATGACTAACACGCTTTGCTTTCGGTCCACAAGTCGCTAAATAGCATTATTTAAACGTTTATCAACATGTGTGTGATGAGCTGGAAAATGACATAAGTTATGTGGTATTTCCAAGTACAGAAACGAAGACAACAAGAAGAGAAATTCTACACGTTCGCATCCATTCTACACGTTTGGGTATACGATACACACTTTCCTCAAATGTACTTCTAAGTAAACATTGATTGGACGCGGTGATTGTAGAGCGAAAACCACAAGAACATAACATTGACATATATTTGTCAATGACTAACACACGTCGCCCTCAATCCACACGACGAGTGGACCTGTAGGTCCACACCTCGCTCAATACTATTATTTTTAAGTTTTTCAATCTGTGTGAGATAAGCTGCAAAACGGCATAAGTTATGTGGTATTTCCAAGCACAGAAATGAAGACAACAAGAAGAGAAAATCGACATTTTTTCGTCAATGGCTAACGCACGTCGCCTTTGATTCGCCACACACGATTGGACCTACGGTCCATACGTTGCTCAATTGTATTTCTAAATACAGATTGAGTGGATGCTGTGATCGTAAAACGAAGACAACAAGAAGATAAAATTGACATATATTTGTCAATGATTATCACACGTCGCCTTCAGTACACACGACGAGTGGACTTCTAGGTCCGTACCTCCCTCAATACTATTATTTTTAAGTTTTTCAACCTATGTGTAATGAGCTGCAAAACAGCATAAGTTATATGGTATTTCCAAGTACAGATGGAGTGGATGCTGGGGTCGTAAAACGAAGAGAAGAAGAGAAAATCGACATTTTTCTCTTCAATGACTAATACCTTTCGCTTTCAGTCCACACGTCGCTCAATAGCACTATTTACACGTTTCTCAATATGTGTGAGATGAGCTGAAAACGACATAATGTGTGTTATTTCCAAGAAAAGAAAATGGACATTTGTTCGTCAATGACTAACACACGTCGCCTTCAGTCTACAGGTCTGTTTGGACCTACGGTCCACACGTTGCTCAATAGTATTACTCAGTACGAGTGGACCTGTATAAGTCCACACCTCGCTCAGTACCATTATTTTAAAGTTTTTCAATCTGTGTGAGGTGAGCTGCAAAACAGCATAAAATATATGGTATTTCCAAGTAGAGATGCAGTAGATCCGTCTTTAGTACGACTTTTTTTCGTCAATGACTAACACACGTTGTCGTCAGTCTACAGGTTTGTTTGGACCTCAGGTGGTTGCTCAATTATATTTCTAAGTACAGATTGAGTCGATGCTGTGATTGTAAAACGAAGACAAAAAGAACATAAAATTGGCATGTATTTGCCAATTACTAACACACATCGCCCTCAGTCCACACGACGACCTATAGGTACACACCTCGCTCAATACCATTATTTTAAATTTTTTCAACGAGCTGCAAAACAGCTTAAAATATATAGTATTTCCAAGTACAGAAGGAGTCGATGCTGTGATCATGAAACGAAGACAACAAGAGGAGAAAATCGACTTTTTTTCGTCAATGACTAACACACGTTGCGTTCAGTCTACAGGTCTGTTTGGACCTACGGTCTACACGTTGCTCAATAGTATTACTCAGTACGAGTGGACCTGTATAAGTCCACACCTCGCTCAGTACCATTATTATAAAGTTTTTCAACCTGTGTGAGGTGAGATGCAAAACAGCATAAGATATCAATTCAATGACTACCACACGTCGCCTTCAGTCTACATGTTTGGACTTAGGTCCACACGTTGCTCAATTGTATTTCTAAGTACACATTGAGAGGATGCTGTGACTGTGAAGCGAAGACAACAAGAACATAAAATTGACATATATTTGTCAATGACTAACACATGTCGCCTTCAATCTACACGACCAGTGGACCTATAAGTCCACACCTCGCTCAATTGCATTATTAAATTTTTTTCAACCTCTGTGACATGAGCATGAGCTTGAGTTATATGGTATTTCCTAGTACAGATGGAGTGATGCTGGGGTCGTAGAACGAAAACAACAAGAGAAGAAAATCCACATTTTTTCGCCACTGACTAACACACGTCGCCTTCAGTCTACATGTTTGGACCAACGGTCCACACGTTGTTCAATTGTATTTCTAAGTACAGGTTGAGTGGATGCTGGGATCGTAAAACAAAGGCAACAAGAACATAAAATTGACATATATTTGTCAATGACTAACACACGTCGCCCTCAATCCACACGACTAGTGGACCTGTAGGTCCACACGTCGCTCAATACTATTATTTTAAAAGTTTTCAACCTCAGTGAGATGAGCTGCAAAACAGCATAATGAAGTTATACGGTATTTATATATTTATTAAAATTGACATATATATGTCAATGACTAACACATGTCGCCCTCAATCCACACGACGAGAGGACCTGTACGTCCACACGTCGCTCAATTGCATTATTTAAAATTTTTTCAACTTCTGTGAGATGAGCTGCAAAAACCGCCTAAGTTTCTATGGTATTTCCAAGTACAGATGGAGCCAGATGCTGTGGTCATAAAGCCAAGATGACAAGAAGAGAAAATCCACGTTTTTTCGTCACTAACACACGTCGCCTTCGATTCGCCACACACATCGCCACACACGATTGGACCTGCGGTCCACCCGTTGCTCAATTGTATTTCTAAGTCCAGGTTAAGTGGATTAAATCGACATATTTTCGTCACTATGACTAACACGCTTTGCTTTCGGTCCACAAGTCGCAAAATAGCATTATTTAAACGTTTATCAATATGTGTGATATGAGCTGGAAAACGACATAAGTTATGTGGTATTTCCAAGTACCAAAACGAAGACAACAAGAAGAGAAATACGACATATTTTCGTCAATGACTAACACACGTCGCCTTCATTCTACACGTTTGGGCATACGATACACACTTTCCTCAAATGTACTTCTAAGTAAACATTGATTGGACGCGGTGATTGTAGAGCGAAAACAACAAGAACATAACATTGACATATATTTGTCAATGACTAACACACGTCGCCCTCAATCCACACGACGAGTGGACCTGTAGGTCCACACCTCGCTCAATACCATTATTTTTAAGTTTTTCAATCTGTGTGAGATAAGCTGCAAAACGGCATAAGTTATGTGGTATTTCCAAGCACAGAAATGAAGACAACAAGAAGAGAAAATCGACATTTTTTCGTCAATGGCTAACGCACGTCGCCTTTGATTCGCCACACGGGTCCTACGGTCCTACGGTCCACACGTTGCTCAATTGTATTTCTAAATACAGATTGAGTGGATGCTGTGATCGTAAAACGAAGACAACAAGAAGATAAAATTGACATATATTTGTCAATGATTATCACACGTCGCCTTCAGTACACACGACGAGTGGACTTCTAGGTCCGTACCTCCCTCAATACTATTATTTTTAAGTTTTTCAACCTATGTGTAATGAGCTGCAAAACAGCATAAGTTATATGGTATTTCCAAGTACAGACGGAGTGGATGATGGGGTCATAAAACGAAGACCACATAAAGAGAAAATCGACATTTTCTCGTCAATGACTAACGCACATCGCCCTCAGTCCACACGACGAGTGGACCTATAAGACCACACCTCGCTCAATACCATTATTTTAAAGTTTTTCAACCTTTGTGAGAGGAGCTGCAAAACAGCATAAGTCATATGGTATTTCCAAGTACAGATGGAGTCGATGCTGCGGTCATAAAACGAAGACAACAAGAAGAGAAAATCGACCTTTTTTTCGTCATTGACTAACACACGTCGCTTTGAGTCTACATGTTTGGACCTAAGATCCACACGTTGCTCAATTGTATTTCTAAGTACAGGTTGAGTGGATGCTGTGATCGTATAAAAAAGACAACAAAAACATAAAATTGACATATATTTGTCAATGACTAACACACGTCGCCCTCAATCCACACGACGAGTGGACCTGTAGGTCCACACCTCGCTCAATACCATTATTATTAAGTTTTTCAATCTGTTTGAGATGAGCTACAAAACAGCATAAGTTATATGGTATTTCCAAGTGCAGATGGAGTGGATGGTCGTAAAACGAAGACAACAAGAAGAGAAAATCGACATATTTTCGTCAATGACTAACACGCTTTGCTTTAGTCCACACGTCGCTCAATAGCATTATTGAAACGTTTTTCAACCTGTGTAAGATGAGCTATAAAACGACCATTTCCAAGTACAGAAGCAAAGATAAGAAGAGAAAATCGACATATTTGTGTCAATGACTAACACACTTTGCCTTCAGTCCACAGGTTTGGACAGTATATATACAATTAAACAGTATACAGGGTGGCCATCGAGAGATGATCCATTACCTTATCTCGAAAAATGTAAGTGCTATGAGAAAAATTCAAATATATAATTCTAGAAAAATTTACAATTGAAACAAGGGCTAATATTTGCTTTTAGAAGCAACAAAAAATTTTCATTTTTAACTGGTATGTAAACGGTATTCTATAAATATATAATTTTTGCTCACCTTGCTTTATCAATATACAGGGTGTTCAAAAACTTTGACCAAATATTTCGAGTTTTGAGGCACAAAAAGTATAATTTTTCAAATGGAACGTCTTACATATTACCTCTAATTCTGAATAACATATATTTCCTCTACGTTTTTTCATATTTATGTCCTATACGAAAAATCAACCGTTTTTGAGTTTTAGATAATTATTTGTGGTGGCGAAAATTTTATTAATGCGCCCTAACGTCGAAGGAAGCAGAACCTTTTGTTTATCGTTTTTTGATATTATTTTTCATGTCGTTAGTGTTCCAGTTCGTTGTTATTTCTTGTTTTATTGGCAGTTTCTAATTATCACTACGCCTACGTATTTTTTTGTTATTTATATATCTAATTTACCTAGTCACTCAACGGAAGAGCGGCTAAGACTTTAGGAGTGCTATATTAGAAATAATAAAAGCCCCGAACTGGCATTAAGAGAACACCACCTGTTGTATCCCAACAGAAGGGTTCCGACAAGGTCAATTTTCAGTAGGATTTGCAAAGACTTAGAACTAGGTATGCTGCAAAATAAAAATAAAAATCGACAACCAACCCTTCTCATAGAAGACATGAAACAGGATGTTTTGCGCTACTTTCAAGAAAATGAAGAAAACTCACAAAGGATGCTGCCAGAGATTTGCAAATTTGCCGAACCAATATTCAGAAAGTGCTTAAAATGAACCGATCCCATCCATACAAATTTTTACCTGTTCAGGAACTGACTCAAAATGACTTTGTAAACAGAGAAATATATTGTATGAGAATTATGGACGTACATTTTCAAGAAAATTTGTTTCCCAAAATCATGTTTACTGATGAGGCAAAATTTGGTACAGATGGAATTTTCAATAAAAAAAATACCCACTACTGGTCGCAATGCAATGAGCATAAAGTGAAACCCATTAAGAAAGAAGAACATGTTAGTGTAAATGTGTGGTGCGGAATAATAAGAGACAGAATTATAACGAAAACTTAAACGGCCAAAGGTTCTTAAACTTGTTGCGTAATGAAATTGCTTCAGTAATAATCGCATTACCCGAAGACATTAAAAATGATCTTGTGTATCAACAAGATAGAGCCCCGTATCATACATCGAGAGAAGTAATTGAATATTGGCAAGTCAATTTTCAGAGATGGATAGGAAGATATGGTTTTATTGACTGGCCGGCTAGAAGTCCCGACTTGACACCTTTAGATTTTTTTTTGTGGGGACATCTAAAAAATGTTGTTTATAAAAATAAAGTAAGTGATGTGGAAACTCTAAAGCAGAGAATTAGCGATGAAATAATTCGGCTAAACCAATCAAATTTTATTCGCAATTCTATCAATAGATTAGAATTAATGTACACTACTTGTATAGCCAATTACGGAGGGTATGTTGAAAATATAATTTAGTTGTAAAATTAAGTGATTTAGCGTTAAACTATAATCATTTTACGTGGCATAAAACTATAATATTATACTTACCGATATTATTCCACTTTAATTCAATCTTAATTAGTATTTATAAAGAAGTAACTGTTTTAAATTGTCACTCCTGGTTGTATCACGGCCTAGTTGGTGTTTTTGTAGATATCTATAATGTGTCAATAAGTAAATGTATGTTGCAGCTCTAAATTTAAAGTTAGATCGCATTAATAAAATGATCGCCACTATAAATATGTATCAAAAACTCAAAAACGGTTGATTTTTCGTATAGGCCATAAATATAAAAAAATGTAGAGGAAATATATGATATTCAGTATTAAAGGTAATATGTAGGACGTTCCATTTAAAAAAATTGCTTTTTGCGTCTCAAAAATCGAAATATTTGGTCAAAGTTTTTGAACACCCTGTATATTGATAAAGCAAGGTGAGCAAAAATTATATATGTATAGAATACCGTTTACATACCAATTAAAAATCAAAGTTTTTTGTTGCATCTAAAAGCAAATACTAGCCCTTGTTTCAATAGTAAATTAAAAAAAAAAATTAATTTAAAATATCTCAAAAACTATAAGAGATAGATATATATAGATAACTACAGAAAAGTCCTAGAATTCAACATAGAATCGACTAATGAAAGAAAAAAGGTCATGTCTAATTTAAAATAAGAAAGTTGGTAGTGAATGCGCAAAATTGGGACAACCTGTATATACAAAAACTAAATAATTAAAAACCATTTACTAAATTGTGGCACTTTCGTATTTGAATTTTTCCCATAGCAATTACAGTTTTCGAGATAAGGTAATGGATCATCTCTCGATGGCCACCCTGTACATATACTCCATGGGGAGTTTCATTACTGTCTCGAGATTGTATTTTTTTTCACAGGAGGACAGTAATGAAACACTTCCCATCTCGTATTGTGATATACCAATATTCATGTTTATATTAATCAAAAGGGCGGGGAATTAATCAAAGCAAGCACAAGAATCAAATTCAGGCCTATCATCAGGCACATGGTGTAGCACAAAAAAATCCGAATCCCGGTGAGTATTCTCATAGGAAAGACGGTATGCACCAAACCGATCTCAAACCCTTCAAAAGTAGATATTTGTGGACAAATTTTGTTTAAATATTTCATAATTTACCACTATTTCGAACACAAAAAAATTGGGCTTTTTTTCAACTTCCCCGTTGCCGGTCTCTGATGCTTTGGAGGATATCAACCATCTTCTGCCTATCGTTGGTTTGATCGTTGATAAGCGTCGCTTCGGTGCATTGTCTTGTAATTTCTTGAGCCTAATGCAGTTAAAAACATTGACCATTTGGAACTTGCATTCCCAACAAAGATTTCAGCATATTTTGGTTTATGTTGTCGTGTTTTTTTAGTTTCATCCTGCAACATTGATTTATTGACATTTTAGCTTTCTTGGAGCGTCGCTCTAAGAGCACCGACTAGTAGTCTCGTAGAACATTTTGAGTGATATATATTGTCTTGTAGACCAATCTCATTGTTGTGTAAGGCCTTGCTTTTTCAGCACTTAATCGGAGTCCTTTTCAACAGATTGAAAAAGATTGGTGTTAGATGTAGTGTGCGAGTCACTTCTACTTCTACATGATGCAAGGCTATCATTTTTGGTTTTTCGGTATAGGGCTTAAGAGATGGTTCTGCGAGTATGTAGAGATGTTGCTGAAATAGAGAAGGAAGAGGAATAGAGCATTGTCGCTGAAGGATTTTCAGTGTCAGCTTTAGCAATGCAAGAACAAACATTAAGAATTATTACTATAAGCTCAGGCATGACTCTATATCATTTTTAACGCCATCTAATATCACTTCTATAACATCGTTCTCGATATTGCCGGAATTCCTCTCAAGATGTGGTTAGAGAGTAATGTCCTACAAGGAACAATCCTTGATGTTAGGGAAGAAAGTTTCTTCGGAGATATACGTCACAGTAATGCTGAATCATAGATGACTCCAATAAAGCAGTAACTAAGACACGTCATATTTGCGACTCCCCTCGACAGAGTCAAGAAGATTGTCCACAGGGGTACTTACATCAGCAATGTCTTATTCAACACATCTGCTGCTTTGTATCACTGAGCTTTAAGATACTGATGATCAAACAATTGAGAGATATCTTTTCGTTGACCACTTTATTTCTGGAACTTTGTTAACAGTACAGTAAGCCTAAGCAAATGTAAAAAGAAAACAAGATTATGATTGATGGTCGTTTGCAAATAGAAAAAACTCCACGGCCCTGACAAGAACCCGCGAATAAAGAACGGAAACACACAACAGACTGAATAAAAACGCTGTCAAGAATCACTTACTTGCGTCGTCTCTTCGGGAAAATGGCGTTTTTCGTCGAAACAGAGATTTATTACGTTTATTCCGCTTATTATCCATCCTCGTTTTTATTTTTCTATCTTCTGCCATTTTTCCTTGCGTCAGATATTTCGGGTAATTTCGCCGTCGCTCGCCTCAAGCCGATGACAAATAGTCCGGCATCCGACTAAGATGTTACAAAGTGTTTTTGCTCATTTTCAAGATTGATAGTTTTCAAGCCGTTTCACAGCTTAGATATGGAAGTAATTCGGTGGGATATTAAGTCTGTCCAAATTCCATGACGCTTTTATCATGTAGGGTTCAGACGACGACTGGGATAATATAAAATGCATGTTGTTGTATCAAAATGAGATATAAAGAGTTATGGAATTGCATCTCTCTGTCTGAAAGGCTCCAATCCACTCATTTTTATTTCGTATGGGTCCTCATTCTCTTCACGAGTCAACCCGTCCCTTTAAGGAGCGAGAGTATCCCGTTCTATTTCAAAGTCGGAAGCTCCTTTCCATGGAGCTTCCGTGAGAGATCTAGAGTTTCTCAAAAAAAAAACATCCGTTACGAGACACCATTGATTGATTGATTTCAAATGAATGATCGCAGAGGGGGTCTACAGTACGTTACTAGATCTATTGCAGAATACTGTAGTTTACTTAAAATCTAAGAATTTTGAATGAAGTTTTAAACTGTCTGTCTCTAAAGACACTAGTTGCGATATCATTATAGTTAAGGTCCATGTATAGACTGCTTTAACAGATTATGTACTGGGCTATATGTTTTGCGAGAGAGAAAGAGATTTATTTAAAGATTTGTAGATTTAAAGAGAATTTTGGAGAAGGTTCTGTGGCGGGGGATTGAAGACCTGCTAACAGGAGCCCGAATCCATAGGATTCTCTTCAAGAAGCAGTGTCAGGAGCTTGGATCGATAAAACGGTCCGATGGAACCTACACCTCCACTGGTAGTAAAACGTTAGAGATACTGGCAAGCTGTCATTTTCCGGGTAGCCCTGGCAAATTTGGAGACTAACACAAGCCCCTTGGGATGATTTAGACAACCCGACAGGACAGATTGGTAGCCATCCAAAAAAGTGGTCAGACCAACTCTGCTAAATTCCACGATTATGGCTTTTCAACCAAAGAAATCCCATGAGGAAGATGGAGTGTTCCCGGCACTATTACGACAGGGCCTGGATTAACTCGCACTTCTATTAACAAAGCTCTTTAGAGCGAGCCTTGCATGGATCGTCGACATACCAAAGATGGGATGTAGTGGAAAAGATTCTAAGTCACTCGGGCCAATCAGTCTAACCTGGTTTCTGTTGAAAAGCTTGGAAAAGCTGCTAGACATTTATATGAGGGAGGGAGCGCTAACAATGTACATCTTAATATGGAACAGTATGCATAACAGGCTAACAAATCATCAGAAGTAGCGCTCCACAACCTGGTGGAGAAAGACCAAGATACCCTGGATTCAAACGGTGTCGCAGTTGGTATGTTTATAGACATCGAAGGGGGACTTTAATAATATACCTACTCACTCCCTCTTCAGCGCCAGTAAAGCGAGAAGGGTCGAACCAGCAATAACCAACTGCATTCGCAACATGTTAGGATCCAGACTGATCACTACAGCATAAAACGATGACACTGTCAAATTAAAAACACCTGGAGCTTGTCTACAGGTCGGAGCCCTTTCACCACTCCTGTGGCCCCTAGTAGTCGACGACCTTCTGGCTACTTTGGAACTATGGGGAGTCGAGGTCCAAGCGTACGCGGACGACATCGTTATCCTTATAAGAAACCACCCAAACCAACAAATCTCCAGCACGTTGCAAGAGGCAATAAACCCTAGGAAAATGGTGATTGTGCCATTTATCCGAAGGAAGAGGCTGGACTTCTTGATACCGTCATCTTCGTTCGGGACGAAAATTCTGTATGGGGCCATAGTTTGGTATCGAAAGAGCAGACAGAGCTCCATCAAAGCTAAGCTGTCCTCTCTGCAAAGACAAATATGTCTCTCCATCACGGGGACAATGAGAACGACCCCCACGGCAGCTGTGGAGCGCATGCTTGACTTGCTTCGTCTTCCAATACCCCTGGAATGAGAGGCAATGAAGGAGACACACCGGCTGCAACAAGTGACGCACATAGCACCTCAGCCGTGCGATGGTGAGACCAATAATTCCCAGGCCGACTTGGAAGGCCTTGCTGTATTGAACATGGTCCAAAATTCCAAAACCGACGAAGGGGCTGGCTACGGAGTGTACGGGAGATCGGGTGGCATCTGCATTGTAGAGAGCCTATTAGAGGTTGGAGGGCACAGTAGATCAATAAATATCTGTTCGGATAGTCGGGCAGCGCTTCCAGCGCTGCAATTTCACAAGTATTTGGAACTGCCACAGGACTCTGAACACCCTATCGCGGGAGAACAGCGTCACACTGTTATGGATCTCGCGCCATCGTGGATATGAAAGCAATGGGAGGGCCGACTCTCTAGCTAGGAGGGCAGCGTGCTCTGCATTCATAGGTCCGGAGCCAGCACTGGGAGTCCCATAACTCTTTGATCAAGGCTGGACTCCAGAAATGGGGTAATGCCGAGTCCCAGTACTGGTGGAAGAACCACACCAAAAAACTCATCACGGGAAGAGGGAGGGCAAAAGCCCAAACATTCCTCAGATTAAATAGAAGACAAATCAGAGTTGCCACTGCACTATACACAGGACATAGCCACCTAAGATTTCACATGCAGAGACCTGGACAGTCCGAAGAGTGTCGGCTGTCCTTGGAGGACTACGAGACAGTTGAGCACACCCAGATCCAATCAAATCTTTTAGTGTTTTTTTTAGGTTTTAGTGAGGTTATAGTGACACAAAAAGGCACATTTTGTCTTTTTGCTCCTTTCTGACAATAGAAAAAAATGTTTTCAAGCAGAATGATTCTGATTAATCATGGTCTCTCAACGGCTAAATGTCAAATATGTTTTAGTGAGGCTATAAACAAAATTGAACGTCTATCATTGAAACCATTAAATTGGCAGTGAATGATTAATTTGCTCAGAATGAAATTTTGGAGTTCTGTTGGGTTTTAGTTAGTATAATATGAAAAGCTTTTAGGTAATTTTAATCAGATTAATCATAATTTTCCAACTCTTAAAGAGCGATTAAATTTAACTGAGATTATAATGGGGATTTTGGCCAATCAAATCTATAAACCCGATTTTCTTTGAAGGCGCTGTAGTGAGGTTATCACAAAAAATTTAAAAAAAAATGTAAATTTATAGTGGTTATAAAGGCCTTCAGATAATTTTAGGTCAGATTAATCATAGTTTTCCGACTTCCAAATATTTATTACATTTAGTGAGGTTATAATAGAAGTTTAACGTCTTTGATTCGTGTCATTAAATTTAGCAACTGATCATTCAAAATCCATGAATAATTTGTTCAGATAGCTGAGGTTTGATTGAGGTGTATACTGAGGATTTCAGATCATTCTTTTTGAGTGCCCTTAGGTTTTAGTGAGGTTGGCGTGGAAAGTTTTCAGACCGTTGCAGTCTGGTCTTCCAACGCCGAAATATCGAATTCACTTTAGAAAAATTATTTTAATATTTTTCGCTAAAGAAATTCAATCTTCCGGTTGTCTAAAGAAAAAAATGGCTGATAAGAAGATGGTAGTCAAATTTGTGATCATTTTGTTAAGTATACAAGTGTTTCCATCAGGTTATTGTCAAGAATGCAAGACAAATTTATTTAATTTCTCTTATGATTCAGTGAGGTTATAATTGAGATTCAACGCCTTTCATTGAAATCATTAAATTTGTTAGTGTGATAATAAAATCTGTTTTGTTCCGAATTCAATACTTTTAGTGAGGTTATTTTTGAGAATATCAGGCAATTATATTTAAGTTTAGTTATGTTTTAGTGAGGTTATAATTGAGATTTAACGCCCTTCATTAAAGTGACAACAATTTTTAGTTTGACAATAAGTTCTATGATCAATTTGTTCTGATTGCAGCAGTTTTAGTGAGATAAATATCAAGGATGCAGTTTTTCGTTTGGCTAGATTTTAGTGAGGTTATAGAAAAATGTTGTCGGTCAGCTTAAATGTGATTAATCGTAGTCTTTAAACAACTAAATGTCAAAATGTTACAGTGTCAAAGTAACCAAAACTTACTAAAGTAAGTCAAAATCGAAATTAAACTTTTTTCATTAAAGCAAGTGAGGTTATAATTGAGGTTTAACGCCTTTCATTAAAGTGATTAAATTTTTTAGTTTGACAATAAGTTCTATGATCAATTTGTTATGACTGCAGCAGTTTCAGTGAGATAAATATCAAGGATGCCATATAATTGTTTTTAGTTTGGCTAGATTTTAGTGAGGTTATAGAAAAAAGTTGTCGATCAGCTTAAATCTGATAAATCGTAGTCTCTAAATAACTAAATGTCAAAATGTTACAGTGTCAAAGTAACCAAAACTTACTAAAGTAAGTCAAAATCGAAATTAAACTTTATTCATTAAAGCAAGTGAGGTTATAATTGAGGTTTAACGCCTTTCATTAAAGTGATTAAATTTTTTAGTTTGACAATAAGTTCTATGATCAATTTGTTCTGACTGCAGCAGTTTCAGTGAGATAAATATCAAGGATGCCATATAATTGTTTTTACTTGGGCTAGATTTTAGTGAGGTTATAGAAAAATGTTGTCGGTCAGCTTAAATCTGATAAATCATAGTCTCTAAATAACTAAATGTCAAAATGTTACAGCGTCAAAGTAACTAAAGTAAGTCAAAATCGAAATTAAACTTTATTCATTAAAGCAAGTGAGGTTATAATTGAGGTTTAACGCCTTTCATTAAAGTGATTAAATTTTTTAGTTTGACAATAAGTTCTATGATCAATTTGTTATGACTGCAGCAGTTTCAGTGAGATAAATATCAAGGATGCCATAGAATTGTTTTTAGTTTGGCTAGATTTTAGTGAGGTTATAGAAAAAAGTTGTCGGTCGGTCAGCTTAAATCTGATTAATCATAGTCTCTAAACAACTAAATGTCAAAATGTTACAGTGTCAAAGTAACCAAAACTTACTAAAGTAAGTCAAAATCGAAATTAAACTTTTTCCATTAAAGCAAGTGAGGGTATAATTGAAACTTAACGCCTTTCAATAAAATAATTACATTTTTTAGTTTGACAGTAAGTTCTATGATCAATTTGTTCTGACTGCAGCAGTCTCAGTGAGATAAATATCAAGGATGCCAGATAATTTTTTTTAGTTTGGCTAGATTTTAGTGAGGTTATAGAAAAATGTTGTCGGTCAGCTTAAATCGGCTTAATCATAGTCTTTAAACAACTAAATGTCAAAATGTTACTGTGTAAAAGTAACCAAAACTTACTAAAATAAGTCAAAATCGAAATTAAACTTTTTTCATTAAAGCAAGTGAGGTTATAATTGAGGTTTAACGCCTTTCATTAAAGTGATTAAATTTTTTAGTTTGACAATAAGTTCTATGATCAATTTGTTCTGACTGCAGCAGTTTCAGTGAGATAAATATCAAGGATGCCATATAATTGTTTTTACTTGGGCTAGATTTTAGTGAGGTTATAGAAAAATGTTGTCGGTCAGCTTAAATCTGATTAATCATAGTCTCTAAACAACTAGATGTCAAAATGTTACAGTGTCAAAGTAACCAAAACTTACTAAAGTTAGTCAAAATCGAAATTAAACTTTTTTCATTAAAGCAATTACATTTCTTAGTCATGCAGGCAAATTTAAGATCAATTTTTTCAATTTGCAAGCATTTTAGTGAGGTTAATTATGGTCGGGTTTTGTTTGTTTTAGTAAGGTGCAATTAAGGTTTAACGCCATTAAACTTGTGAAATTGTCAATAAAATTTATGATCAATTCGATCTTTAGGCGTGAGTAATGATTGAGAAGTGAGGTAATGATCCAGAATCCACACAATTATTTTCAAGATTTGTTATGTTTTAGGGATGTTGGAACGCGTAATATTTGGCCAACTGTAATCAGTTTAATGAGAGTCGATTAATTTTATCAGTGAGGATCTAACCAATTGCATTTCAGTGAGGTTATAACCAACTACAGTTTAGGCGATTTCGGCTTACATTTGGTATCTTGAATTGGTTAACCAACATGGTTGATTAGTAACACGTCATAATTATGTCGTCACTCTACAACCAAAGCCGAAATTGTTTGGAATGTAGTCTGTGGTTTGGTTTGCTTGGTGGTTTGTTTATCAATAAAAAATAAACATGAGTAAAAGGAAAATTGCAGTTGTGCTTATAATGGAAGAGATTTCCAAGAGGAGGAGAATTGAATCAACTTTTCCATATTTATATATAACCAATTTTCAGCAACAAGTATGTGCTCTAAACTTAAAAAATGTACATATTAAAAGCAAAGACTTCTATGAAGAGTGGATAGATCGCTATCTAGAAACAGACTCTTTTGCACAATTTTGAATGTGTAGAAAAACATTTTCAACACTTATATACTTAAATCAATACTTAAATATAATTGGTCATAAAATAGCAGCAAGGAAAGAACCTCCAAGAGATGGAGACCCAATTCAACTGGAGAAACAATTGTTGATGGTCATTTGGTATTTGGCAAATGGTGATACCTTAATTTCAACAGCGGATAGATTTGGTACGGCAATATCCACTGCACACAGCAATTGCTATTTAATGATACAGGAGATGTCCAAGTTACGAACGTCATTTATTAAATGGCCAACTGAAGATGAACGCCCTGAAATATTCCGTCAATTTGCAGAGAGAGCAGGCTATCCTAATAAGGTATACTTTAAATATTTTGTTTCTAGGTTTATTTTGTTGTGTTTTTTAGATGTAATTGGAGCCATAGATGGGTGTCATATTTCATGTGTCATATACCATTTGACAATTAACGTGACGAATTACGTCATTTGACATGTTTGCCCCCAAGGCAATATGGCGGACCAAATTATTTAGATATGAGAGCGAACTTAAAACTTGATCTTGATCATCATGTTTGATTTGAGATTTATTTATAGTATATTCCAAAATTCTCTTTTAGGCAAAAGCTCCAAGAGAGGATTTATAGTTTTGTAGCTGTACGAAGTACGAAAGATAATCCTAAAACGTCAAAACAAATTTGTTTTTCATAATTAATAAATGTACTGCGATCTTGCCGTTTTTACTATTTTTTGCAGGATGAGTCAGGATTAAACCGTCATACGTAAACCCCGATAGGGAAATGGATTTAATGCAGAAAGTTTTAGTAAGGTTGCATCGGAAAATGCTTCGCAACCGAGATGCAGGGTGATTGATAAATTTTTAATTTTTTTACAAGTTTTTTGTTCCTTGTATTTTATCATGCATATTATTGGTTTTGAGTTATAAAAAAAAATATATTTGTAAATGCAAAACATTTGTATTTGTAATATTTTCATACACTTTGTTGTCACCGTTTTATACAAAACGGTAACAGATACGAAAAAATATCCATAGACAAAAAGTTTCTAAATTGAAGAAAGATATTTTTCGAAACAAATTCAGTGGCGCACCACACAAAACAGTTTGGAAAGGTAAAAAGAGGCCTGACCCCTGAAAAAGTATCATCCTTTGTCCATATTTTCAACACTATTTTTGAATTGTTCTTGTGGAGATTCTAAAGAGTCTCGTATGTACAAACTTTAATCCTATGTCAAGAACTGAAGCAGCTATGAAACAAAACCTGTAAAAAATCTGAAACTCTATCACCCTGTAACTTGGTAACAAAAGTTATTCAGGTACAACTTTCTGCTTTTAATTTTCTTTGATTCTTAGTTCTTATTCACCATCTCCTTATAACCACGGAAAATTCAGTTGGCTATAAATGAAGTTGGCTACATAGTTTGGTTGCCCCACGAATCAGTATGGCGGACTTTTATCGAAATCAGCTGTTCTAGAGTCGCAATAAAGTTAATCATCTCTCATCGTCATTGTCTTGTCATTATCATACTCAATCCAACGAGCTAAGAGATAGTATGGAGAGAGCAACAATTGTCGACATTTTCTTAAAATCCGTTCCGTTTTTGGCCGGAGTTGTGTGCCCCCTTAACGGTGTTCTCGTTTCGGAATGATCGCACATTGGTGTGTCCCATGAATGAAAATAACCAAAAAACAGTGCAAAACGACGGTTTCTCCATTCTCTCCCTCATACAAGTGGAACCAATACGGTAGTACCATGTCTTCATTAGAAAACTTCATCTAGTGGGCTGTGAAGTGTCGAAAGAAAAGGATGGAGAAACAAGAGTCCATTTACTTTGATATCCTTTTTTGTCAAAATTTCATAGCTTGCTAGATGAAGTTTTCTAATAAACACCCCGTATATTACATAAGGAGAAACCTTTCTGCTCCGCAGTTTTGGTGCTATTCTTAGCAGTTGTAGCCGGATGTTTTTGCATGAAAATGGCGAACCATCTCCTTATAACCACAGAATATTTCGTAAATTTGGCTACATGGTTTGGTTGCCCCACGAATCAGTATGGCGGAACTTTATCGAAAACCGCTGTTCTGGAATGGTGAATTGTGCCGAGATCATGCAGCTTTACTCAAAGTGCTCTTTTTACTTTCTGAACTTCAGCTCCACTATTAGTAGTACTGTAGTTTCGTAAATATCATAATGCATTGTGTTTTTTTAGAATTTTGCTTCGTATTTGTCGCTTTTAAATAACCAAGATCTGTATGCAAGAGAAAATCTTCAGATTCCAACAGATTTTACGAAATCCTCCTAAATTGCTAAACGTTCCTAAAAATCCTTAGATCTAAGGATAAATTCCTTGACTTGGCAACACTGTTTTACAACGATGGTAGTAAGATGACGATTCGATGATGAATGAATGTTGCCGGTTGTTGTATTTTTCTCGCTCGCTCCTAGCTAGCAGCGCGGTGTTGCCACTGTTCATATTTTAGTTGGGTATCCGACAGCTGGTGCTCAACAATATCTACCTATCCTTTATTAGTAGGTTACAAATTTCTATACTTTCCATAAATGTTAATTCTTTACCATTTATATGAAAAGTGACTCCACTGCTCACATTTGCATTCATTTTTCAAAATAGTTATAATAAAAAAAATAATATAACAAAAGTGGAAAATGAACTGATATAAACAAACGCAGAAATAGAAATATTCGCTGAAAAGAGATAGACTCTTACCAAACGCGTCTAACCGTGCTTCAGACCCCGGTATGTGATTGGTATCGATTTGACAAACCAAACAGGTTACCAAACTTATCACGACGTCATTGTTTTTACAGCCGAAAATGGTTGGTATCATTTTGACATACCAAAATGAGGTACCAAAGTGAGCCGAAATAGCTTTTTGTTCAGTAATTTACTGTTATGTTTATGAGCCAATCAAACATCGTTTTTAGGTATCAACTAATATTTATTCACCAACCGAAATCGTCGACATTATGCTACATTTAACACTTGTTGTAAAAGGACAAAAATAGCGAACATTAACTACACCATTTTCACATGTAGTTTAGAAAGTATCATTTGTATTTTAGAAAACGTCACTTGGATTATAGATATATCACTTGTATTCCAGAAATCATCACTTGTATTTCAGAATAGTCAGTTGAATTTTAGAAAGTATCATTTGAAATTTAGAAGCGTCACATGTATTTCAGAAATCATCAGTTGGAATTTAGATTAGTCATTTGTATTTCAGAAAAGTTCAGATATGTTTCAGAATTCGTCATTTAAATTTCAGAAAATGAATGAATTACATACTATCTTCAGAATCGGATTGAAAAAGCATGCGATGCAGCTACAACACAGTTTCCTTTTTTTTATTGTAGAAATTATACATGATATACACATAAACTTTAACAATGACAACAATTTACTCTTGGCAAATATAAAATTTAGTCCAACTGGTATATCTTCCATTACTAAGACGGCAGCATTAAAAGAAATGCTAAGTTGTGCGAATAAAGTCCAATTTTTTAGAGAATATATTGTGTTGAAGTGGTTTTTGAGTTCTTATTTTTGCATTGTATTCTCCTTTTTTGAAAAACTCCACACAAATGCCAAAAACAAACTAGGTTTCCAAAACAATTTTCTGATATTCAAGTGATATCTTCTAAACTACAAGTGACGCCTTCTAAAATACAAGTGATATATTCTAAAATCTAAATGATTGTTCTGAAATTCAAGTGTAGTTTTTTGAAATACAAGTGACTATTCTGAAATACAACTGACGATTCCTAAAATCAAAATCACTATTCTGAAATACAAGTGATATATTCTGAAATCCAACTGACAGTTCTAAAAAACAAATGATACTTTCTAAATTACATGTGAAAATGGTGTAGAGACCAACTGTCCCGATTGCGATATGGATGGAAGTGGTCTTCTGTGTAGGATTGAACCTGCGCCTGTGCGCGAATATGACTGCACCATTTTCACATGTAGTTTAGAAAGTATCATATGTATTTTAGAACTGTCACTTGGATTTCACAATATATCACTTGTGTTTCGGAATGGTGATTTTGATTTTAGAAATCGTCAGTTGTATTTCAGAATAGTCACTTGTATTTCAGAAAACTACACTTGAATTTCAGAACAATCATTCCGATTTTAGAATATAACACTTGTATTTCAGAAGCCGTCACTTGTAGTTTAGAAGATATCACTTGAATATCAGAAAATTGTTTTGGAAACAAAGTTTGTTTTTTGCATTTGTGTGGAGTTCTTCAAACCACTTCAACACAATATATTTTCTAAAAAATTGGACTTTATTCGCACAATTTAGCATTTCTCTTAATGCTGCCGTCTTAGTAATGGAAAATATACCAGTTGGATTACATTTTATATTTGCCAAGAGTAAATTGTTGTCATTGTTAAATTTTATGTGTATATCATGTATAATTTATACAATATAAAAAAAGGAACCTGTGTTGTAGCTGCATTGCATGCTTTTTCAAACCGATTCTGAAGATAGTATGTAATTCATTCATTTTCTGAAATTTAAATGACGAATTCTGAAATACATGTGACGCTTCTAAATTTCAAATGATACTTTCTAAAATTCAACTGACTATTCTGAAATACAAGTGATGATTTCTGGAATACAAGTGATATATTTGAAATCTAAGTGACGTTTTCTAAAATATGAATGATACTTTCTAAACTACATGTGAAAATGGTGTAGTCTTGTACCTTGCGGTTGACTAGTGGCGGGACATTTAAATAAATTAAATCTTATACATTACAATTACAATAACATTTTGGAAAAAATTAAAAATAAAGACCCCCGCTTTGGAGCATTCAGGTAGAAAATTGCACCCTCAGGCTCGTTCTATGCTCGCCCAGGCCCTCATTATGAAGAAACACACCATTTCGGCACGTCCTTTGAATAGCTGGCATCCGACAACTTTAACACCTGCTTTCTTCGACGTCTGTCTGTCATCTGCGAAGAGCTTTTAATTTTTAATCTGAAGGGCCTGGTGGTTACTGAGTGACGAAGCGAATTTTCGTATAATTCTACTCGTTCGCAAAGCAAAAATCATTGCTAAAGAGGTTTTGTTGCTGTAGTATATTTTTGATAGGGACTGTTTCGTGTTTTGGACGATTATCATCGGCCTTTCACTAAACTGTTTGCCGTGTAGTTACATTTGCATTCCTAATTTTAGGGGTACGTTTTTATCGATGGCGCGGAATGGCTCCCGAAAGAATACTCTCGTATGGAAATTTTTATTAAACCAGGGGATCGATATAGACCCCGGATTTGGTGGGGACTGTAACGAAGTAAAACGGTTCTCATTTGCTTACCTAGACCGAGCGGTCTATTAGCGGAGTCGAAAATAATCTTAAAACTTTTTGAGAAGTAGATGAACGAAACTCATTTTAAATTCCACGAAATCTCCAACCTCTAGCCGGGAAAACTCCTATAGAGCCCATACAAATGCAAAGCCGCCGATCCAATTTCAAATTTGTGAAAAGTTTGTGTTAAAGCTAACGACAGCTACCACGGTTTCGGGACAGCTTTAAATAAAGCCGAAGCAAAGTGCTTCTTTTAGGACATCGGTGGTTTTCAAAGGGTCGTTTTAGTGGTGTTGAAAAAGTGCGTTAGGAAAGGTTAGAAAAGTCATTTTGAACTTTTTTGTCAAGACAATATATTCCGAAACAACCCCCTTTCTAGTCCTTTTCGATTTCAAACAGCTATCATATTCCTCTTCATTTTCTTCCCAAGTTTTGCCAAAATCAAACAACTAAGTTCAAGCAAGACATTTTTGGTTTAATTGGGTTTTCATAACGTGGATAATGTTAAAAATTTTCAGGTCCTTCATAAAAATATAATAGAAAGTGTTTTCTGTCTGTAGTATTAGATATGGTGAAGGCCACTGAATCGACGTGGCCATATTAGTTTTTGTAACGCTAATGCTGCTTGCATTGATAGCACGTTACGTTGTTTTAGAGGGTTAGAGGCCGTCTTCCAGTGATTGCTTCAATACAACCACTACCACAGAAAGAATTGTTTGTATGGTATGCGTTTCACACCCGCATAGCTTCCATTTTTTACTTAATTTTTTTAAAGAATTTTCAAAAATGGCAAGGAAAAAGAATTATCAGTTTATACCTCTCTGAGTGCTCTAACTGATTCTAACATCGTCACCTGTACAATATGCTTGACAAAATGCCGCACAAAGTGCCAGAATTTCAAAACGTTACTTAAAATAGGAAAATCAAGTCAATAATAAGTGAATGGGTGGTCTTTTTAACTTGAAATAGCCTGGAGAAGTAATAGGGTAAAGAAATTAATAGTTTTTTTAAGCCTAGATTTTTTACATGGATAGTAGTTTTAACAAAGACACCCTGTAGCTTTACTAGATTTTGATAGATCTTGAAAATATGATCATTGCCAGCAGTTGTATTTCCCATTCAGGAATTTTTGGCACCTTTAGCCACGGAATATAATTTTTTTCTGTACCGTCTCTCATGTCAAGATGATTGGCAAACAACGTCAAAGCCAAATTTCCTACGTTAACGAGATGCCAAATTTTTCTGAATAGATATTATATATAATATATATATAATAATTTATTTCTCTTAAAACTGCAGGCAACGATGTCAAATTTTCCGGGTTCAGTACAAGCTATGAGGTCTATCAAAATCTAATGTTATATTATTTTATGTTTGTTTAACATTATATTATTATTATTATTATATTACCATCATCAAAGTATGCAATAAAAGATTAACCAAGTGGAACAGTAAGTAACCCCAAAGATCAGGAATCTCTATGTGCCTGCACCGCCAGGCCAAAGAAAAAACAAGCACAAAAAAATGCGGTATCCTATTTAAAAATATTACCCTGTATATGCACGAATATTTTCCTAAAATATACCCTTTTGTACAACACAGGCCTCCGTTGAAACGAAGACAATTACCCTAACAGTTCTCAAATATTTCGTTGTCTCAAGTTAACAAAGGACACCCTGTATATAGAGGCCACCCCTTTTCTTAATTTTTAATTTTACGATTGTATTATTTTCGCAAGTTTTTTAGCTTGTCTTTAGCCTCGATTCTCAAATTTTATAATTATAATAAATTAAAAAAATAACAAAAAAAATATTACATTTATTAATACTATTAGCCTTCATGTACGTCCATAGTATGTGAAGTTATTTAACCCTGAGGAAGGTCAAAGATATGGTCGAAACGTCGGCATTTTTGGAATAACAGAAAAATGTAATTTTTCTATTCTAAACCCGTTGTCCTTTACGCCCATTTTAGCAATACGAGAGAACGAAATTCAATTTGCTTGGTGATATTTTGACTGACAGGAACACACCTGCGCACAGTGGTCTAAATGTAATAATTACGGGGACATTAAGTGACAAACTTGTCTTCGAGGAATATGAATAATATGTCTGGTTTTATAAACAGAATAGAGTCCACCTTAAGTGTGTATAAAAGTTTTTTGTTTGATGGATCAGAATGCGATAAAATCTAAGACAACGTAAACAAAAATTAAAGTGTTTATTTATATAGGAATTGTTCTCGATAATTTTGGAGTTCCTTTTGGTAGTTGTGTTGAGTTTATAATGTCGTTTTTTTTATAGTTTTCAAACGTGTCTGCTCATTCATTACCTATGATTAGTTACTTCCTTCTTAGCACTAATTTTGATATAATTAATTTTCAAAGTAGTATTCGCACTTTTATTAAAGTTTCAAGAATGGAAGACCCAGAAAAAAAATCTCCCTCCGAACCTTAAATTCCTCGGGTACAATGAGAGTTTGAAAGTCCCGATAACAGTGTCATCAAATAATAACAGCGAAGCAAGAATCGCTACTCAAGACGAAGCTCCTGATAGATCACTTATTGGCGTGATTATGACACCATCAAATGTTATGTTGACCAGTGAAGTCTTTGAAGATAATAGCAATAATGAGGTTGTGGGTGATCCTCAGAAAAAGCCTTCAGTCACAAACTTGGTGACACAGATATTGTTCGTCTAAATACTACTGGTAACTTTAGCCTACCAGAAAACACAGATGCTAGTAAAAACCCCACACAAAAGAATCCTTTGGTTTCAAAATTTGGTGATTTGACGCCAACTACTCCCCCTATACCAAACGAAGATCCTAGTAAAGATTTCACCCAGAAGAAGGCTTTGGTTTCAAAATTTGGTGACTCTGTAAAAATTACTCACAGCACTAGCCAGGATTCAAATAACGAGACAATTCACTTAGATCCCAGCAAAGACTTGCATCCAATAAACATTCCTCCTAACCTTAAATTCCCCGGGTACAATGAGAGTTTGAAAGTCCCCATAACAGTGTCACCAACTCTTTTCTTCACCGTGAAACTCAATCCATTTTAAAGGTAGTACTTCTACCTAACTTGAAATAGCATATTGAGCTGCAGGTAGGGGCAGTCTTGTGAGATTTTTATTTTTTTTTTAAGTACAATTTCGGGCGCGACTCGAAAATAATTATTTGGGTTTCTAAATGAAAATAGCTGGATGGGAAGTGGCAATTCTTACGTAGACTACTTAAGAAGTGCCAGTCCTTTAGTAAACTGCCTAAAGAAAATGAAAAAATAAATATATACAGGGTGTCCAAGATAAAGATGTCCAGCATAGGCACGGTAAGAAATAGGATATCGGTTAAATTAAAGAAAAATTTGGCATTTGGAGCTTAGTAAGATGATGTTGTAAAACTTGGGATATTTTGAGTCGTTCCGAAGTTATGCGAAAAAAAGCAAATTTTAACGATTTTGTTTTTAACAAACAGTAACTTTTTGGTTAATGTTACATAAAAAGGAAGAACAACCTCATACAGGCACTTTTTAACAATCATTCACATGGAATGCAAAAAATTGAAATCCAACGTTTCGTTTTTGAGTAACCATCATCAACTTTGGATTTTCAGATACAGTCTTCATTTTTTTTACATCTAATATTAAAAGAGCTTATTATTCTGCATTCAACCATGTATTACACTTTATGGTTTAATTGATTAATTTACTTACATATAAAATGTGTATTTAATTTTTTTTTATATACAGAGTTAGCAAACAAGAGCCAACTCATGAATAAAGTTCGGTTTTAAAATTATTGGTAGGCATATAGGCCCGTACGTATATGTTTTGTCGATGGTATAATGGTACACATTTATAAGTAAAAATTGTAAAAAGTGAAAAAATTAAATAAAAAAATGTATATATTTAAGTATTTTCTATTATGGGAGTGAGACGTGGACCCTAACGAACGCCATGTGTAAAAAGCTGGAAGCTTTCGAAATGTGGACGTATCGGCGGGTGTTAAACATATCCTGAATGGTCGGAGTGCGTAATGTGGATGTGCTTGCAGGAATCTCAAAAGATCCCGAGGTCATGCTCACACTTAAAAGACGAAAGTTGGAGTACTTTGGGGACACATTCTCGGAAAAAATTTTATCTAGTTCGATGCTACTAGGGACACCTTTTTAATTCTATAAAGACATTAAATTTTAGGGGCCAAGCAATAAGCATGGAAAATGAGGGTTGAAAGAGAGGTAGGTAATAAGCCATTACCGCACTTGAATGGTAATGAATACCCATTACCATACATTTAGAGGTGGGTAATAGGTACTTTCCCACCCTCCTATGACGTTTGTAATGATAGCATTACATATATGGTTGTAAATAAATGTATTTACGGGACTTAAAACTTAAACAAGTTGGTCAGCAGAAATCTTGAGTTGGTTTGTTTATGGTGTGCTTTTTACTTGAGACGCGACATTTTTTTTTTTTTTTGACCACGCGCGTGAAGCGCCCATAGTTTAGGAAATATCCGAACGTTCCTCAGATGTAGCCCAAACTGCCGTAAAATTATTAACAAAGAACCTGAAGATACCTAAAAGTAACTGAAATGTCGAAACGTCTCAAATACCTTATTTCATATTAAGTAATAGGTAAACAGGTAAAAAACGTGCTAAAATTCATAAAAAGATATAAAATGGTACCACGAGTACCCATATCAAAGTTGCCATTTATGACATATTGTTTGTGATTGTGAACAGAATCTACAATTGAAATTTCAGTTTTCTAGCTTTAGATATCCCTAAAAATGTAATATTTGTCAATTTTTGGGTCACCCTATAGTATCTAAATCAGAAACCAAAGGCAAAGGGAATAAAACCTACAAAAAAATATTGGTAAACAAAAAAAACTAAAGTTAAATGTTGCAGCATTATTTGGGACACCGTATACTATTTAAAACAGAAATCAACGCTCTATTTATCATAAAACTACTGGAACTTACGCAATAAATTAGCAGATATCAATGTACATGAAAAAATCCTAAAATTCTAGGTTACAACACTTTTTTGGGACACTCTATACTATTCAAAACGTAAATATATGCCCTATTTATCATACGACTACTAGAACCTACGAATAAAATCGATTACTATTGATTTATATGGGAAAAGTCGATATTTCTATATTAAGCATATGAGACTCTCCCCAACTGGCCCAAAAATCTAAATTTTTAGATAAAAATCGAGAATTTCAGCCTTCTACAGTTTATATCGCGTTTTAATGAGGATTTATCCCAAATGCTATAAGAGGAGCCAAAAAGGTAGAATAATTTTAGTGATTTTTAACAATTTGTGGATAAAATGGCGAAGGAATTATTTCTCAGTAAATACTCATATATATCAACACCAGACTCCTTGCATAATTATAAAATTGCTTTCATTGGTAAGTTTTAATAAAGCTTCTTTTTTTTTTAAATAATCCAGCCTTTCTATGTAAAATACACATTGCTTATGGACCGTTTCTGCATTATTAGAATACATTAGCTTCTTGCATCATTTTTTGAGCCACGCTATACTATCTAAAACAAAAATCAACGCCCTATTCATTATAAAACGACTGGAAGTAACAAATAAAATCGATTACTATAGATTTATATGACACATATAGAAAATTCTATGTTAAACATATGGGGCTCTTAAACCGGCCCAAAAAACTAAATTTTGAGATAAAAATCGTGCATTGCTGCCTTTAACAGCTAATAGCTCGTTTCGATGAAGATTTATCAGAAAATGTATAAGAACAGCAAAGAAAGAGTAACAATCGAGCTATACGTAGAGCCCATTTTCAAAGCCCTGCCTAGAACAGTAACTGAGCATGGGTGGCCCAAAAATAAGGTGCAAATTTTGCACTTTTTTTAAATTTTCTCAAAAACCGTGAAAGCTAGCTTCTTTCTGATACATGCATCTGATAGCCCTTAATGACCTCTTCATACATCATATTAACCTGCATATCGAAAAACATTACCGTTTCCAAGATAAACAGAAAAATGTAAAAATGTCTAAATTTTCAAAAGGGGTAGGTCGTGAAAATTTTCAGCCAAAATCGATTGTCATAGATTTTGTAAAAAATAGTCTCATATGAAAGAGGGCACAAAAATATGTAAAAAATTTGCAATTCTGGAATTTTCAGTAATATCTTTCCCCTTCAAAATGGCGCCAAAATCGTAATTTTTCCACTTTTTATCTACATTTTAATACTTATATCTATATAATTCAAAAACTAAACATGGTATAACGATGCTATTGACACCCATGAATAGAGCATTCTCGACCACAAAGTATCCTAATTTGTCGTTCAAGTTTTTTAATTTAGTTGACGTAATGATCGATCAAATAAAAATATTAAGTAATTTTTAAAAAATTTTAATAGTTTTTCACTTCCTATGAGACTGTTATTAAGCTTAACGAAATAGTAATTAACGTTTTGAGCAGTATTTGAGACGACTCACACTTAATTGAGACACAGTTGTTCTATTGCCATAAATGGCTTTGCTGTAAAATGGCAAATGTCACTCTACCTCTATCAATGAGAAATTTAATCATTTAAATCTCGGAACCTAGAAACGATAAAATCGAACAGTTAATACCAGTCGAATGGCCTTCGTTAAAGCTATTTTGTCAGTCATATACGAAAAAATGATTGTTTGGGCGTGCCACATTTATAAAGCAATATTTGTAATAAAAGAGAATACCCCGATGATGGCTTATAGTACGCATAAAGTCGAAACGTCGGATATATTTGGTTTCAGCGCCCTTTAGCAACAGTGAGTAAGCTGTAGCAAAAAAGTGTCAATTTATTAAAAAAGTTTCCAAAATAGAACTTTCGGTACCCGCAGCAAGGTTCGGGACGTCAGAGACCTTTAGCCCGTTCCATAAAGTAGCCACGTACCAAATTCAGTTCCTCATTCAGGTTCAGCTTACTAGCTCAAACCGTTCCAGAAATATCGGCAAAAAACCAAAACTTTTCAGGCGGCCATCTTTACATAAGGGAAACCTACCATTCGATTTTCAACTTGATATCACCATCGGTTCATAAAACAGCTATAACCTAACTATGATCAGCTACATAGCTGTCAGCTATATTATCATTCATGGTAGTCCCATGGGCACCCAGCATCCAAAGTTGAACCATGTATCATTAACATTTCTCTAATTATTAACTTTACTCAGCTTCTGTAGCTATGATAGCTGAGTCAGCTATATTACAATTTATGATAACCCCATAGGTAAATACAACCTTTTCTATATTCCTCCCATTTAAAATACATGAGACCAATGCATTTCTTATACGAGTTGCGATGTTGGCGGCGCGAACTCGGCCTGATCCCGGCGACCTACTTGCATTCTTAAAAATGTAATTTTTAGCGAAGTTTACATAAGGGAAACCTACCATTCGATTTTCAAGTCGATATCAATATCGGTTCATAAAACAGCTATAATCTAGCTACCGTCAGCTACATAGCTATGTCAGCTCTATTACCATTCATGGTACCCCAATGGGCACCCAACATCCAAAGTTGAACCATGTATCATTAACAGTTCTCTAAATGTTAACGTTACTCAGCTTCTGAAGCTATGCTAGCTAAGTCAGCTATATCACAATTCATGAATCCGTCCTAGGTACCTACCGTCCAAATTTGAACTATGTACCATCAGTGGTATCCTAAATACAACCTTTTCTATATTCCTCGAACTTAAAACGTAATTTAAAAAGCCTGGTGATGGCGTAAACTGAACGAACGAAACGTCGTAAGGCACCATGTAGCCGTGTAGTAAGACACATACCAAATTTCAGCTTTCTAACTTTAATCGTTTCAAAGATATCAGCGATATCTTTAATAGCTTACGTCACGGCCGGTAGTTATATTTAGTCTACATTTTACATTCGAGTTGAAACTCTAAATCCGAAAAAGTGAGTCTTTGATTTAGGAGAATTTTTTTGACATAAATCCGGACACGAAATTTTCAAATCGACCAGTCTTTGTGAAAGCGTCCTCGAGGACCGGGCATTTTGCCAATAATCTTCCTAGAAATGTTCAAATTTTCCCCGGCCAGACAGTTTTCCACGCTTTTCGGCCGATTTTCCTTAGTCTGAGGCTTTAAAGTTAATGTTTACATTCAGTGGGCGAAGCCTATTCCGAATGGTTCCGATTAACTAGTTAAGTGGCGATCTTCGGAAGCATTCGGGATTTTGAGGCCAAAATTTGCAAAAATCTGCATCTTTTGCTTCGAAATTCAATTAAGGTCATTTCGCGACGTCTCAACGAGAAGTGGTTCCCATATTTGAAATTTTTTACTTTTTTATGATTTATGTTATTCTATTTCCAATGTTGTTTATTTTCATTATTTTATTTATATCATTTTTATCCAATATTAAATTTTTACCTTCTACTAATGTTTTTGCCTATTTTCTTTAGTACTTTAGCTATTTTCTTTTGGCAAATTTTAATTTCCATCTTTTTCTCCTTCCTATCCGTTAGGGTTCAAATCCTTTTCTTTCGATTTTCACTTCACTGTTTGTAGTTGTGCTTTATTTCTCTTACACTCTGACATTTTTTTTTGCATTTTTTGTTTTTGTTTTTCTTCACTGCTTAATGTTTTATATTTTCTGGTTTTCGTCTGTCTGCTTGTTATCTATTTATTATCTTTTTTATTAGTTGACTTTAGTACTTGTTTGTTATTCCTTAACTAATTTTCTTTGGACCGTTGTTCCAACCTTTTTCTTTCTTTTTTTATGGTAATGTCATTTTTTAATTTTCCTTTTTTACTTATTTTTCCATATTTTTCTATGAGTTTTTTCAGTGTGTGACATCAGAGGACATCAAAAAGAGGTAAAAGCAGTTGGATTCACTCCAATCGGTCTAGGCGTTCTCAAGTTACAACTTGAGAATTGAGAGAAAAGTCGGATTTTTTTTTGTCTCTTTTCATCGGAACGGCTCTTTTGCGGTCCCCTAAGAACGTAACAACCAAATATAAGGAACCAAATGCAATAATTGTGGCGTTTCAAATATGGTAACAAAGTCCCAAAAAGAAAACATTCCAAGGTATCCCCTGAGATAGAAGCCATTTTATTAGGTGCACGGTATGGGCAGAAATATACCTCAAAGCGGCAAATTGAAATTTAAAGTTTAAAAATTCGTCAAATTTTCAATTTCAAAGCTGGGCTCTTGATTTTTGGCAGGCTTAAGGGCCCATATGTGTACTATATCCCTGAATTGGTTTTTTGCTGCAAAAATGTGGAATCTACAGGGTGAAATGTGTACACCAAAATTGGCAAAAAATGCGGCCCAGATAAACTTTTGTAGCTCACTCGGTATAAGAGCTAGCGCAAAACTAAGAACTTATTTTTTTTTCTCTCCACGTCTTATAGTTGCCCATATACCACCGAAGCTGGACGGTTCCATAGTTTTCGTAAAAATCGCAAAAAAACTACCTTCAAATTTTGGACACTTTTCCTTAATAGTCTTTGGAAATTTTTTTGAACACTCTGTATTAAAGTGACACCTTTGGCAGGATGGGATTAAAAGTAGCCAAGGATATGCCCTTTCTTCTGGTACCATAGTTATTGGGCTAGTCGTCTAACTAAGAGCGTCCAGAAGGCCAAGAATTTGACCATTACAAAGAAAAATTTAAGAAACCGTCCCAACTTTGCGAATTTTTTTAGATTTTCCTATTTAACTTATCGAAATTAGACTTCAAAATTTATCATCTACAGATATGGGCAAATCAACCCATGGGGAGTCCTATACCCCACATAGCCCCGGATCTACGGTAAAGACGTCGTAAATTTGGGTACCTAAAAAACCGCATTTTTGATTTTGGTACGCCACTGGTCGCCCCCCCCCTCCCCCCCCCCCAGACTTACTACAAAACCGACCACATTTTTGGAAATCCCGTTAATTTCTAACACTTCGAAATCCCGTCAAATGAGCAGTTTTAAAGTTATAAGCGTCGAAATGGAAAAAATACCAAATTGACTAAAAACACTCGGCTTTATATCCTCACTCAAACATTATAAATAAAAACGTATTCCTTTATTAAAAAAAAAAAAAAATTGAGTGATAATTTTTACATTTGGACCACTGTGCGGCGGCTCAGAATTCCCCTGAGGACTCCAGGGGTCAGCAGGGCCCGATTGACCTGGTTACCCCCGGGGAAGTCAGGGGCATACTGAGGACCGTTGTGGAACGTAAACACCGGAGAAAAGATATCGTGCGGCGGAATTTGCAGCTAGCTTTGAATGCCGACTGATGAATAGACGACCTCCAAGAGTGGCTGGTTCGTTGGAGGGTTAAGATCAATCCAACCAAGTGAAGATCGCTGGCATCGAAGTGCCGTGGCAAGACTCCGCCATTTATCTGGGGATAACCTTGGATAAAGGGCTGACTTGGGGCCGCATGTCAGGGTCACCGCTGCCAAAGCTAAGGCGGCTATGGCCTCGGTATACCTCCTGCTCAACCGAAGAAGCGACTTGCACGTGAGTGGGAAGCTCCTGCTGCTGAAAGCCATCATTCGGCCTCATGGGGGAGTGCGGCGGAGGCCAACCTCTCAAGGATGGAAGCTGTTGAAAACTGTTACCTCCGTATGGCGGTAAATGCTCAATGATACATTAGTAACGAAGAAATTCGTGCTAATCTGCGATGGCAAACAGTGCGCGACTTCATGAGAGTCAAAGCTGAGCAGACCTTTCGACACGCGGAAACACATCCAGACGACCTGCTGCGAGCTTTGAATCAATACGAGGCGGATCCCGCAACAGAGCAACCCTGGAAGCGGCCACGGCACCATCTACGATATCAAGCTGCAGAGAAGAGCGTCAGCAGAGACGCAAAAACCAAGATATGTCATACCAAACCAGCCAAGCTGGAGAGGCTATGAGATATGAAAACAGGAAAGAGCGTGCACCAGAGCAGACTCCTGATAGCAGACCGGGGATTTATAGGCAACTGGGCCCTATTTTATGGACATTTTCGAGGCCAAGGACTTAGCAACGGCAAATAAGAAGGCAAAGTGCTGGCTCCGGTACGTGGATGACACCTTTGTTATTTGGGGCCATGCCGAGAGCGAACTTCAAAACTTCCTCTTACACCTCAACTCTATCAACCCAAAAATTCAATTCACTATGGAGATAGAAAAGGAAGGACACTTACCGTTTTTGGAGTTTTGGTATCAAGGATGTCGAATGGGAAGCTTGCAAACACCGTTTATAGAAAACCAACATACACACTGACGGATACCTTAATAACGGATCAAATTATCATCACAGACAGAAAAGGGGAGTCATAAAGACTCTGTCTGTGAGAGCTAAGAGAATATGTGAACAGGCTGAATTGGAAGGAGAAATGACGCAAAGAGCCTTTGGTTGGAATGGATACAGCAAGCACGAGATCGAAAGGTCCAAGAGGTGAAGAGCTCCAGGAAGGAACAACGGGAGAAAGTGAAGAAAAGCGTGGATGAACTAGTACATCCACAAAGTAACGGACAGTATCGGCAGGCTACTGGAAGAGCTTAATGTTAGAACTGTCTTTAAACCCACTCTTACAATACAACAGACCTTGAGATCCCCTACCGAGTTCCATGCAGCTGTGGATCGGTATACATTGGCACCACAAAACGCAGAGTACGGAAAAGTACGTAACACAAGAGGACTTGCAGGCTGGGACAAACAGAAAAGTCAGCAGTAGCAGAGCACGCTCTCTCCGAAGGTCACGGCATCCTCTTCAACGAGGTGGATATCTTATATCAATCGCAGCCTTCATATCAAAGACTAACGAGATAGGCCATAGAGACCTTTAAACACGTTTCTAAATGAAGACGCGAGTTCTGCGACATACTTCAAGTGCGCCGAAACTTCGCGCCACCACTACCCCCACTCCAGTCCCCCCACTGCAGCGCGACGGCGCGGCGCACAGTGGTCCAGAGACTCGAAAAAATGTGAAAAATTACAGGCACTCTTACAATGGATATACAATTAGGGTGATTTTGACATGACGAGTCCGAATCTGGAATTATTTATTTATTTAAACTTGATAGCTCGGCTGTACAGGGTGTCCCAATAAACAAGTGGATAATATCTTCAGTAATATTCCCAACGAATTGATAAATGGAAATATATACTTAACTAATGTGTCTGATCACTATGGCCAGATAGTGAGAATTCTAGTCTCAAAAAATCAAGCCACTAGGGCCAAATGCATTAAAAAACGCTTTTTTTTTTCAAGCGGACTAAAAGTACGTCATTTGTTTTCTCCATACGCACACCTAAAGTGGGCTTTCAAATCCTGAGACCAAAAAAGTAGCAAAAAAGTCCTAGGCAGTAAAAGTAAAGTCAAAAGTCACCGCTAGTGTCATGGTGGCGCATATATAAACGATTTTCATTCACCAAAATTATTTTAATAATAGATGACACCAGATAAACCGATCTGAGTGTATTGCCATCTTTACATTCTTGTTGAAAAAACAAAGGACAGAAATACTCTCAGAGCACTCAAGAGCACCATCCGAAACCGTTATTAGTCGAAATCGCATAGGTTCTCGAATTCTGAATTCGTCTGTTAAATGTCATGCGCGTCATCATATTTATCTGTCAATGTGACATTTATTAATTTAGTATTGAAAATAATGCTACAAATTCATAGTTTACCATAATCGTTGGTTATTATTTAATACATTAAAACCATTGAACATTGAAAACCACCATTCTAACATATTCTATGTATTTTACAAATAATATACACAATTGGGTAAGTACCTAGACCCGCTTAAAGAGGATGAGAGAAAATTGCAAAACTGAACCACTTTTAAATAGATTTCTTATTTATTGCATGCATGAAAAAAAAATAGTATATGTTACTCGGAGTAAAAGGTCTTTTTGTGCTTCGCCCAGTTGCAGGCCTCAGCTTCGCTTCGGCCGTCAATCTCTGGGCTCAGTGCGAAAAGACCCACTTTTACTCCTAGTGACATAATCTACTATTTTACTGACACCAACATACAGTCCTTTATAGATTGCCTTGAAAACGAAACTTGGGAAGATATCTATGCTGTGCAAGATCCCAATGAAAGCTATAATATATTTCATAACATTCTATATTATTATTTCAACTTGGCATTTCCTCTTAGCTCAGGTAGGTTACAGGCCGAAAGACCTTCTTGGATTAGCAAGGAGATTAAAGAATATGTGCAATATGTAAAGGACTTATATGTGTGGTATAAGATCACTGGAAGCCGGATTAACTTGGATATCTACAAGAATGAAAGAAAAAATTATAGAAAGTTTATTTCGCAATATCAAACATCGCTTAATGAAAATCAGATTAATAACTCAAACAACAAAACAAAAACGGCTTGGGGCATCTATAGGAATCTCACTTCAAACAGTAGTCAGTATAGTTCTTGACTTTGATGGAGTGTCAGTGGGAGATCCTTCCATGCAGACTTATTTCTGAGAAAGTTCGACACCCCGTCTGTAGCTCGCCTGCAGGATGGTGATGTGGAGAATGTTATTGGCAACCCCGATACGGCTTTCTTGAGGCCGGCGGATGATATGGAAGTATTTAGAATTATAATGGCCCATATTATCAGGCGCTCATGGCCTTTAATCTATTACCCAATACCATCAAAGACAAGACCAGTCTTTTATCATTTAAGAGAGCCACCACTGATTTCCTGCTAGACAAGTGCTACTATAGCTTTAGCTTTACATGAGCCTTGTAGCTGAATATATGGACTTGCAAACCAAAACTACAGTGTTGTGTGATTCTGGGAGTGGCTGCATTCCAGAAACAATTTATAGAGTGTGTTGCATCGGCAACACCGCCGGAAAGCGAAGCGCGGAAGGGGGACGAACGTGCCGGGCCGAGGCGGCAAGAAGACCTGAACGCCACTTGTAGGCGAGCAGCGGAGAAGTGCAGTCCTTAATATTATTACACGATTTTTGCAAATTACTGTCGATGTTCTTAATATTCAACAAATAAATCATTATTAAACATGGTCCTTCGCAGACGGATAGTGATCGGGGTAGTGTAGGGCTGCTCGCCACACAAATATTGCTGGGTAAGTCCTTTTATCCACAATTTCCTTTCGAGACGACACGGGTTGATCGGTACGGTGTACGATATACATACGTTAGCATTCGTTCATGCTTTGTTTCTTGTTAATACGTTAAAACATTACATAGTTATAAAATGCCGAATGATGAAGAGGTTAGGAAGCTTAGGCGAAAGCGAGGGTCAATTAAGACGAAACTTACGATATTTTCCAAATTCGTAAACGATATGCGAAATAAGGGGAGTTTGGACGAAATCGATTATTTTAATGTAGTTACGCGTTTACCTCAGTGTGAAGACTTGATTGATGAATTTAATAGCGTGCAAACGGAAATAGAGCTGGAAGTTGGTGACGCAGATTTGCAGAGCGAATATTTGGAGCGTGATAATTTCTCAAAACATTATTATGACACAATATCAGTCGCTAAGTTGATTTTGACAAAACATAGTTCTAGTCAAGCATCGGGTGCACACACACAAAGTGTTCCTTTGCAGTCTGGCGCCAAGCTGCCACCGTTAGAAATTCCAAAATTCCGGGGCAACTACGAGGATTGGTTGGAGTTTCGGGAAACCTTTGAATCCTTGATAAATGCGAATGGTTCGTTAAACAACATTCAAAGGTACCACTATTTAAAATTAGCACTGTCCGGAAACGCCGCTGAGGTTATCGCTTCTCTGGAGTTCTCTGCGGATAATTACTCAGTCGCTTGGGACCTTTTGAATGAAAGATATAATAACACTAGGCTTTTAGTTCAAAATCATATCAAATCGCTTTTTGGCATCGAAAACATATCAAAAGCTTCGTCAAAGGCCCTTCGAAATGTAATTGACACGGTTTCTAAACATTTAAAGGCTTTAAAACAATTGAAGGAACCTACTGATCATTGGGACACACTGATAATATACATCGTTAGTTCTAAACTAGATAATTCCACCGCGCGTGACTGGGAAGAGTATATTTCGAAAATTTCTATCCCTACTCTCGATGACTTTAGAACGTTTATGAAATCAAAGGCGGACTTATTAGAAACATTAGAACTAAAAAACGATAAGGCTCCTAATAAAGGAAACAGAAACGACACAATGCGCACTTTGTTAACCGAGCAGTTAAATCAAAACGCGAATCATGATAGGAATCGAAATGAAAATTCTAAATTAAACGTAAATTGTGCATTTTGTAAGTCAAATAAACACTATATACGAAATTGTGAAGAATTTTTAAAATTAGCCGTAAATGATAGGTTCGATCGGGTAAAAGAACTTAAACTATGTTTAAATTGCTTACGTTATGGTCATCAAAGCTCTGTTTGTCGGCTAACAAACTGTAGGAGATGCAATGCGCGCCATAATACCTTATTACACATGCCTAGGGTCTCGCATCCAGACCTTACACAAAGTGTTCAAGTGGATAATAGCAAGACTGTAGATACAAAATCCACGGCGCTCACAAGTCATCAAACAAACAATAAAAATACTGTTTTATTGTCGACAGCTTTAGTACAAATTGAAGATCAAAATCGAGAGGCGCATACGGTTCGAGCCATTTTAGATTCTGCTTCTCAATCCAGCTTTATAACAATCGATTTATGCAAAAAACTAAGACTGCCCATAAGAGATGCCTGTATCAGTATTGTCGGTATAAATCAAGGCAAGTCACAAATAAAACACAAATGTGATTTGGATTTGCAATCACAACACGGCACTTACCGCGCAAAGGTAACCTGTTATTTGATTGAAAATATTTCGGGTAATCTTCCAACTTTCCCAATAAACGTTGATCATTTAAAAATTCCACCAAATGTGGTACTGGCAGATCCGTCATTTTCAAAGCCGGGTCCGGTTGATGTTCTAATAGGCGCCAACTTATTTTGGGATCTCATATCTATAGGTCGAATTAAATTAGGACCAAACATGCCGGTTTTGCAAAAGTCCGTATTCGGATGGTTAGTGTCAGGGCCCATTTCTGCACAATTAACGAACGATATTGTTCACTGTAATTTTAATAAAAACCTAGACATACAGGAACAATTAGTAAAATTCTGGGAGCTTGAAGAGTGTTCGTTTCAAAACAATCACTTATCAAAAGAAGAACAATTATGCGAACAACATTTTAGGGAAAATACTACACGTAACATTGACGGCCGATTCGTGGTTTCCATACCATTTAAAGATAGTTTAGACAGGTTAGGTGATTCAAGAGAACAAGCTGTAAAACGATTTTTGTCATTAGAAAAGAAATTGAATCGTAATCCTATTCACAAAGCGGAGTACGTAAACTTTATGCGGGAATATGAAACTTTGGGTCATATGCGAAGAATCTCAGAAAATGGTAACGCATTAACATCATATTACATGCCTCACCATGGGGTTTGTCGCGAAGAAAGTTTGACTACGCGTCTTAGAGTGGTTTTTGATTGTAGTGCCGCCACAGAAACGGGCATATCTCTGAATGATTTACAGATGGTAGGGCCTACAATCCAGAACGACCTGGAGTCCATTCTTTTGAGGTGTCGAACATATGACGTTGTACTAACCGCAGATATAGCAAAAATGTATCGGCAGGTGTTGGTCAAGCCAGAACAACGTCCGCTGCAAAGAATTATTTGGAGATTTGACCCTGCAGATACACTTAGCACATACGAACTGCAAACCGTTACGTACGGTACCAGCAGTGCGGCCTTCTTAGCTATAAGGTGTCTGATTCAACTTGCGATAGATTTTCAAAATTCCCATCCTGAAGCGGCCGAAATAATAAAAAATGACTTTTACGTGGATGACCTTTTATGCGGGGCTAGTTCAATCGAAAGCGCCACTGAATTAGGCTTAGAAATCTCAAAAATATTGCGAACAGCCGGGTTCGAACTTCGAAAATGGCATTCCAATTTTCCAGAAACGGTAAAGCTTATAACTTCAAGATCGGAAACCACAGACAACGTCATACCGATAGGTACAAGCGAAAGTAATAAGGTTTTGGGAATAACCTGGAACAGCAAAAACGATACTTTGAATTATAAAAATGATAATTCGAGTTGGGTAAAAAATAGAGTCACAAAGCGCGTTATACTTTCTTCTATAGGAAAAATATTTGATCCTTTAGGACTTTTGAGCCCCTGTATAATATCCGCAAAAATATTATTGCAGCGGCTTTGGTTAGAAAAGTTGGCTTGGGACGAATCGGTGTCCTCCACAGTACATACTGCTTGGTTAAAATTTAGGGATGAAGTCCTTGCCCTAAAGGATATTGAGATTAAGCGTCATGCTTTATGTAAGAGCCCTAAGCGTATAGAAATCCATTGTTTCTCAGACGCTAGTGAGCAAGCTTACGGCACCTGTATTTATATGCGTTCCATAGATCAAAATGACAGGGCGTACGTGCACTTACTTTGTTCAAAAACTAAAGTGGCTCCTCTGAAGACCATTTCAATTCCTAGGTTGGAGCTATGCGGCGCTTTGCTGTCTGCTCGTCTTGCCAAAAAGGTAACTTGTTCACTTAGACAGGAAATCAGTGACATCGTGTTTTGGACTGATTCCACCATAGTACTCGGATGGCTAAACACCTCGCCAAGGCAGCTACAAGTTTTTGTGGCCAATAGAGTATCGGAGATACAAGAATTGACACAAAATCGAGTTTGGCGTCACGTTCCCACAGTTTGCAATCCAGCTGATATTTTATCACGCGGATTATCACCAGAAAGGCTAAAGGCATCTAGTTTATGGTGGAATGGTCCCGAATGGTTAGCGGAAGAAGATAGGGAGTGGCCCGTTTCTGAGGTTACCCCCAAAGATTTACCCGAAATGAAAATGCAGTCTTTTGTAACGCACGGCCCGAGTAATGTAATAAATTTTGACAGAGTTTCATCTTTATCTCGGCTAAAATATTCTACCGCTTACGCTCTTAGATTTATACATAATTTAAAAAATCCTAAGAGTAAAAGAGTGGGCATTCTATCACTAAAAGAACTTAAGGAGGCTTTCAAAATCCTCTTGAAACAGTCACAGCGTGAATCTTTTTTATATGAAATAAAAATTATTTCAAGTGGTCAGGGTGTCCCAAAGAGCAGTAAGCTTTTTAATTTGAATCCATTTTTGGATGACTCCGGATTACTAAGAGTGAGGGGTCGCTTGAAAAATTCAGATTTTAGTTTTGATAAAAAGTATCCAATTATAATAGAGGCTAAACATTCATTATGCAAACGTATTTTCGAGAACGAGCACAAAGCAATGCTTCATGCTGGACCTCAACTTTTGCTTGCAAATGTGCGGGAAAGCTTGTGGCCTATATCAGGGCGAAATTTGGCAAAGGCTACTGTAAGAAAGTGCGTAACTTGCTTTAGACAAAATCCAGAACCAATCACTCCATTGATGGGTGATCTTCCAAAGAGACGTCTAGAGGGTGGTCTTGTGTTCAATGTATGCGGCGTGGACTATGCTGGTCCGTTTTATATTAAAGATAGAAAGGGAAGGGGTTCCCAGACTCACAAATGTTATTTAGCGCTATTCGTTTGTTTTGCCGTAAAGGCAGTTCATTTGGAGTTGGTATCCGACCTTACTACTGATGCCTTCTTGCTGGCTCTAAAACGATTTATAAGCAGAAGGGGCAAGCCGGCGCTAGTTTATTCTGACAACGGGACCAATTTTGTAGGTGCCCAGGCGGAACTACGCGATTTTTCGAACTTTTTGAATAAAGAAAAGGATCATATAGTGGGTTCTTGTGCAAATGAAGGCATTGATTGGAGATTTATACCTCCAAACTCCCCTCATTTCGGGGGATTGTGGGAGGCGGGAATAAAATCAAGTAAATTTCATATGAAACGCGTAATAGGGAATAATAAGTTAACTTTCGAAGAAATGTACACCGTATTGACCCAAACCGAGGCGATCTTAAATTCCCGTCCTATCTCACCCTTAACAACTGATCCCAATGACCTGACTCCTCTGACGCCTGCCCATTTTCTCGTCGGAAAGAGTTTGTTAACTACTCCCGAACCTAACATCATGGAGTTGCCAACTGGAAGACTTTCTCGCTACCAGATGCTTGAACAGATGAGGCAAAATCTATGGTCCCGGTGGTCGAAAGAATATGTGTCCGAGGTCCAGCAACGAACAAAATGGAGGAAGAACTGTGAGCAACCCAAGGTCGGTTCGATGGTTCTAATCAAGGACGACAATCTCCCTCCTATGCGATGGAAATTAGGAAGAATCGAGGCCTTGCATCCGGGCAACGATGGAGTGACCAGAGTGGTATCAGTTCGAACCAGCTCAGGAGTTGTAAGAAGAGCATGTCAGCGCATTTGTCCCTTACCACTGGATGATGTTGAAAGCCAAGCTGTTCAAGGTGGGGGGCATGTTGCATCGGCAACACCGCCGGAAAGCGAAGCGCGGAAGGGGGACGAACGTGCCGGGCCGAGGCGGCAAGAAGACCTGAACGCCACTTGTAGGCGAGCAGCGGAGAAGTGCAGTCCTTAATATTATTACACGATTTTTGCAAATTACTGTCGATGTTCTTAATATTCAACAAATAAATCATTATTAAACAGAGTGTATCTTTTTTCTCTTGTTTGCTTTTGACGTTGCTTTGTTGACTGTGTCGATTTTGGTGGCAATAAAGATATTATTATTATTATTATTATTATTAAAAACAGTTGCATTTCGCTTTTTCGGAAAATAGATTGATATAAAACTAAGTTTCTATGGTGGTTTTAACTTTGAGGAGTCAGAGTCTGGACTTTGTTATCTGTTTAAACTTGATAGCTGGGCTGTACAGAGTGTTCCAGTAAACGGAGTATTCCTACGATAGATATAAAACTATGTCTGTAGCGTGTCACAATTTCTAATATAATTTAACAAGTATTTAGTGCATAAAGAGTGACAAAATATATTAACCATTACTCTGTATTAACGACTAAAAACTAAAGTTCCATTGTCGAATGCGCAAACCAATAATCTTCATTTTCGTCCCTTTGGATTTCGATTTCTTCGCGTTCTGCTTCCGCATCCTCAACAAATATTTTTGAATGAATATGGGGTTCCTTCAAAAGACTTATAAAACCTCGCGAATAGGAGTCCGCTTTTCGAAGTGGAAGATGTCTTATGCTTGATATCAGCGGATCCGATGATACGATGCGCATATTAAATAAATCGCGATTACACTCTTCTCGACTGGTCTTTCAGGTATTGCTTTCTGAAGTCTTTGTTTCGCGCCTCCTGCGCCTCCTCAGAAAACTGACCAATCGGTCAGGCAATTATGTCAGCCCCATGAACCAGCAGCTTATGGAGAGACGGGTCCTATAGTACTTTGGATATAGTCTGACATATCCTTTTGCTGTTAACCTCGCATCCACTCCCTATAGCATGTGGGATGTTCGAAACACGCCTAATAAAGTCCGCATCTATACCGGTAATTTCTACTGATAGCTCTGGATTTTTGAAAAAAGCTCGAGCAGTATTCCCGTTGTTTGACGTTCCGAATCCTTGCACAACAACGTCGACGTTCATCATGTGCATTTTCTTCTTAAAGATAAGTTGGATATTCTTTTTCCTTTGTGCGACCTTTTCCTTATCTGCAATGCTTCTGGAACGGTCACAACCGATGTCAAGCTTGTATTGTATATGGAGAATTCCCTCAAATATGCGTATCTACATATGCAGGTTGGCAAGCCGTATTTCAAACACTCTGAATGTATCTTTTTCTTCAAAATTGATTCTGTGTCATTCATTTCCGATTGCAAAGCATTGCATACATTACAACGTTGTGTAGATTTGGTTTCTGTTGCATAGTTACAAGCTTTTCCGTCTAGCATAGTAAGATGAAGTTGCTGGTGTACCGTGCATAAACGGTCCGTAACATTTGTAGAAGAGAGGTGGAGGGAATCTGCTTGGGTTTGGATGTGTTTTTCAGATCAACCACTGTCTTATTGGTTTCTTTGATGAAAGAAAAACTAATGGGTTGACAAAACCTAGGCGACGAAGGCCGAGGGTTTTGCCAAATATCAACCTTTTCCTGGGAATCATCAGAGAGGCTAAACAATTGCATTGGTACAAGAGATGTTATTAAAATAGATTTGTCATTTAGCTCCAAATCGTTTTTCTTTTGGTTATAACCAGATTGTCCTGAGGCTCCGTCAAAGCCTCACTTACTTATTAATGTCAAATTTAAACATTCGCTGGGTGACATAGTTTGTAGAACAGGCTCTTGCACCGTTATTAGACGCTCCGTTGTTTTTTTAAGCAGTGACTGGAAAGCAACTTCAACGCATGTTTCTGATGCTTTGATGGAACTCTCTTCTGAGTAGCACATCTTCTTTGCCGAAATCAACCGACTATTGCTTAGTAATATATCAGCATTTTTTAACAGTAGCTTTGCTTGTATACATTTATACTGAGCTTTTGTTAAACTAGCTTCCATAAAAAGGGACAAAGCCTCATTTTCTGTAAATATTGTTAAGATTCGCAGCAACGCCGCATGGGAGGCGAGGCAACGCGTGTGGTTGGTGGAGCTTCGCGACGTATCCGCGCTGCGTCATGGCTGACACGAGTGATTTATTGCTCGGTTTAATCTAGAAGGCAGTTGTTTACAACCTTTTTTTTATGTGAGATTATTCAAGAATTCTTATAAAGAAGTTTCTAGGTTTTTCTGTAATTTTAGGATTTTATATAAAAGGCGCATAGAGCGCGCAGAATAATAGTAATAGTCGTATTTTAATCGAGCTATAAGTAAGCTAAAGTACCAAGCGATAATAGAAGGCTATAAAGTGTTAATAGTGAGCTATTTAGTAGACGAATTGTACTCGTGTGTATTTGTGGAATAAATAAATAGTGTTTCCGTATTAAATCGTTACACTGGAATTATTGAACCCTGAGTTCGCAACAATTGGTGTCAGAAGTGCGATTCCAGTGGGAATTTGAGGACTAATATTGCTGAACTGTAAGTGAGTGCTTCATTGCCGGACATTACGTGTTTATGCCAGTGACCAGAAGCCAGCATCAAGCGATGGAGGATCAACTTGCCGCCCTGCTGTCCCTTATGCAACAACAGAAGGAAGAGCAAGAAAGACGTTATCTAGAACAAAAAGAAGAGCAGGAAAAACGTTATAAGGAACAAAAAGAAGAACAGGAAAGACGTGATCAAGTTCAGGAGCGACGTTATCAACAACAGAAGGAAGAGCAGGAAAAACGTGATCAAATACAGGAGCGACGTCATCAACAATTCAAAGAAGAATTAATGAACCATCTAGCAGCTAGGGAGCAACAATTGGAAGAAAGAATAATGCAATCCGTTAACGGCGTCAACGAAGGACTCGAAGCTGTCAACCAGAGGGTTCTCGAGCTAGAAAAGAAATTCCGGGAACAACTTGAGGACGACAACGTGTCTACAGAGAGTTTTAGCACAGCCAACGCTAAAATTAAGCCTCCCGATTATGACGGTACTACTGCATGGGAACTTTATAAAACTCAGTTTGAGGCAGCTGCAAAAGCTAATGGCTGGTCCGAGCCCCAGAAAGCTACATCATTAGTGGTAACACTTCGTGGAAAAGCGGCTGAACTACTCCAATCTCTGTCGGCAGCTGATCAAAGTAATTATGCTGTTTTAGTACACTCTCTGCAACTACGATTTGGAAATGAGCACAAAGAAACCGTGTTCCAAGCCCAGCTGAGGATGAGACAGCAGAAGTCAGGTGAATCCTTACAAGAATTTGAGGCGGACATAGACAGACTAATTCACCTGGCATACTCATCTGCCCCTGAATCTTTTCAAACGCAATTTGCCGCCGAAAGGTTCATTAAGGGAGTTTGAGATAGTGATATGAGATACCACTTACGTCTAGTAAGGCCCAAGAATATCAGCGAGGCGCTAGTTCGGGCCCTAGAATTCGAGGCGTCACGAGTGTCATCTAGTTCTTCTCCACGTGCAAGATTGGCAACCTGCGATGACGTGGAGGATTCGTCTAGGGCTGAATCCATGGCAACTTTACATAAAGCGTTGAAGGATCTGGCAGGCAATATCCAAGCCTTGTTGGGAAGACCTCCTCGATCAACTGGCAATCGGGGCATAAAATGTTTTAACTGCGGTAAACTGGGTCACGTCAAGAGCATATTCGTACTAGTTAATATACTACGAACGTCAATCTTTCCCCACGAATTAAAAGTGCAGCTTCTAGTGACCTATGGAAACCAAGATTAGGCTCACTACTTGCTAATGCGCACGTTCTTCTGCGCAAGACGTATGCGGAGGACACGCCCACAAAAAAAATAGCGTTTTCGGCCGGACGCCCTAATGCGCTCTCGGAATATTCTCATCCTTCTATTCGCAATGAGAAAACAAAGGATGGTAGTAGTCTCGCAGCGCACAAAGTAGTCTACCGAAAACTCTAGGACAAAAGTTTGAGGTTAGGTAAACCCTGAGTAGTTTTTGACAAGAAAAGAAAATTTGTAATAACGAAAGATCAAAGATTTGTTTTTTTGATTATAGGCTCGTATTTATTTTAAAACAAGTTAGTGGAATAAGTAATAAATACTTATCGGGCGGCTTGCAACATCGCTTGGTGGTAGTGAAAGTGGACCGTTCCTGTTAAAGATCGTGTAGGTTTAAATACTTTGTCCTACGACAATAACACCAAGACTATCAAGTGTATTGTGTATTGATTTCTTGATACCTGACTCGTTAGCCAAGGCAAGGAAGGGCGACAAAAGACCATCAAGTGTATTGTGTATTGATTTCTTGATACCTAACTTGTAAGCCAAGACAAGGAAAGGCGCCAATATTTTATAGGATGGTTAGACTTTTTCTGATCATGAAAATGGTGAGTATCGGGTCTTTTTGAGATTTTTTGATTATAATTAATTAAATTAAATTCCATTATTATGATTTTATTATCAATATCAACTACTGACTAATGTGTAAATGTTATGCGCGTACCCGCCAAAATAAAACCTAAAAAGTTAGGTTAACAGCAAATGACGTTGAAAGCATTACGACATTGTCATGTGTAAATTATATTCAGGAATAGAAGAGAAGCTTATTTTAAATAAATGATGAGTTTTTAGTTTTTTCTTTCACCACACCATGCTAATTTGCCAAGTTAACTAACAGCTCAAACATTTTAGAAACTAAAAATAATTCTTGGTATTTTGTACCTATATTGATATAATACATTATTAGATATTTTACATTTCGGCGAAAACTTAATAAAACATAATAAAGCTTGGCATCGTCGATTTTTCAAAATTAAGGGGCGGAGCTTGCCAGCCGCGCATGCGCTTTTGTTGCCACTGAGCCGGACTTTTTCGGGCTGAACTTTTTAATGTTACGTTATAATTATATGTCAATTATTATTTATATGGTCAAGAGTAACTGCCGTAATAGGGCAAGAAGTCCGTCGCCGTTGTTTAGAAGACCGAGCGGCAACCAAGACCGCCCTAGAATCCAGGAAAAACCAATTCCTGTCAATGTAAGGGGGCAATTGACCGAGCCCGTTAAGACCTCCAGGATCAGTCAAGTCAATCAATCAAGTCAAGGCAATAATTTGGGTGGCAAAAGTGTTACAGAGGCCGGACGCATTAAGGAACAGAAGATCCAAATTGAACATCGACCAGGAAGGTCTCACGAAAATGGCGATGCATTGTCCAGACGGCCATGTAAAGAAGATAGTCAGCATCGTCGAAGAACTGAGCAGCGTGAGGGACTTCCTTCTGTAAGAAGAACGTCGGTGGAAATAAACGATGGCTGGACTGCACAGACGTTTCAAGAAGAACAATTGAATGATCCAGATATTGGACCCATACTCTTGGCTAAGACTGACGACAAGAGACCAGAATGGCAAGAAATCGCTGGTAAAAGTCCAAACCTGAAGGCGCTATGGGCCCAGTGGCACTCTCTTAAAATAGAAAATGGACTACTGAAGAGAGCGTGGGAGAGTCCGGATGGCAAGACCGTAGTCAGTCAGTTGGTTGTTCCTGGTAGCAGAAAATCGGACGTACTACAGGAAATGCACGACGGAACCAGTGGAGGTGATTTTGGGGTCAATAAAACCTTGGCCAAAATTAAAGAGCGGTATTACTCCATTCGAGAGGGTAGCAATTGATGTCGCGGGACCATTTCCTCAGACTGAGTCAGGCAATAAATACATCCCGGTCGCCATGGATTATTTCACTAAATGGCCTGAAGCGTATGCCCTGCCTAATCAAGAAGCAACGACTGTGGCAACGGTGCTAGTAAATGAAATGTTCTACAGGTTTGGAGTCCCTCTCGAACTTCATTCTGATCAGGGCCGAAATTTTGAATCGGCTGTTTTCCAGAAGGTCATGGAACTTCTCGGAATTCGCAAGACCAGGACAAATCCTTTGCATCCACAGTCGGATGGGATGGTAGAGAGATTTAATCGGACCATGGAACATTACCTGTCTAAAATGGTGGCAGATCATCAGCGTGATTGGGATCAACATCTACCTCTCATGTTGATGGCATATCGAGGCTCTACGCATGAAGCCACTGGTCATACTCCGGCGAAAGTGATGTTCGGAAGGGAAATGAGGCTTCCTGCGGATTTGATGTTTGGAACACCAGAAAAAGAGTCGCTCAGTTCTGAGAATTTTGTGGAGGAGCTTAAGGAGAGGCTGAACAATGTTCATGAACAAGTCAGGAATAAACTGCGGATATCCAGTGATCGAGCCAAAGCAAGATATGACTTACTAGCTAACTCCCGCGGCTTCCAGGATGGTGATTTGGTGTGGCTATACAATCCGAGGCGAAAGGTGGGGAAGTTGCCCAAACTTAGCCAAAATTGGGAAGGACCATATACAATTATAAAGAAGATTAATGATGTGGTGTATAGGATCCAGAGGACCCCCAGGTCAAAGATGAAAGTCGTTCATTTGGATCGATTAGCACGATACCATGGAACTCTATCTGTTCGGGACGAACAGCCTTAGGAGAAGGGCAATGTTACGATTCGCAGCAACGCCGCATGGGAGGCGGGGCAACGCGTGTGGTTGGTGGAGCTTCGCGACGTTTCCGCGCTGCGTCATGGCTGACACGAGTGATTTATTGCTCGGTTTAATCTAGAAGGCAGTTGTTTACAACCTTTTTTTTATGTGAGATTATTCAAGAATTCTTATAAAGAAGTTTCAAGGTTTTTCTGTAATTTTAGGATTGTATATAAAAGGCGCATAGAGCGCGCAGAATAATAGTAGTAGTCGTATTTTAATCGAGCTATAAGTAAGCTAAAGTACCAAGCGATAATAGAAGGCTATAAAGTGTTAATAGTGAGTTATTTAGTAGACGAATTGTACTCGTGTGTATTTGTGGAATAAATAAATAGTGTTTCCGTATTAAATCGTTACACTGGAATTATTGAACCCTAAGTTCGCAACAATATCTTTAATAATTTGTCATCATTTTGATTATCCGTCCATGCTTTTCGGATCTCGAAGCACTTGTAGGACTTATAAAATGCGAACTTTTGAAAAGCACTATAAAACTGGATTTCAGTGCAATCGGTAAAAGTTCTCCTTTGTAGTTTTCCAAGTATAAACAATCATTTGTTAAAATATTTACCTCACTAGATAGTTTACTAGGTGACAACACTGCTCCTTTCCAGGTGAACTCCACTTCTCACGCAGCACTTCAAAACATTCTCTCCTGGTCACGGTTTTTGGTTTTTTATTTACACCTTGTATACGGGGTGTTTATTATAAAACTTCATCTAGTTAGCTGTGTCCATTTATTTTGATTATGTGATCCTTTTCTGTCAAAATTTCATAGCCTGCTCGATGAAGTTCTATAATGAACACCCCGTATCTATAAACACACATATACAAAACTATTATCAATTAATCACTATCAATCACTATTATTAATTAAAAAACAACGCATCGCTAAAGAGTCTGCTTTGTAACGAATTGGCAGAAGTCAAATTGATAAGCAAAAATTTAAACATGTCAGCCTTGGAATCTCTTAGGCGCGAATATGCGCGGTTAGTTGTTTCATTTATCGCTAGTGGATACTTGAGGCCATTTATTGAGATATATTAGGGGGTTGTGACTTATTCTGAAAATTGTAGGTCTAACTTTGTATCTACAGTTGAAAAAAACATACATACATCTCCGTCGGTACTACCAGCAAATTATAACCGATGCGTTATAACTACCATTACGACTTTTTCTTACATTAAGATCTTCCTAAAGCCATCACCTATCATCGTTTGTCCATTTATTTCAGGTTTTAAATTACACAATAATTGTAAAAATTAGGTATGAATTATATTATAATGTATAAAAATAAAGAAATATAATTTTGTGAACGCACCTCGCCTCAAATAAGTGACGATAATCTATTTATTGGTCATTTTGAAGTAAATTAAATATTTGGCAATCGTCATATTATATTTTCGACTTGTCTCGACCAATTACGTAAAAATCGTTTCTTCGCGTTTTTTTGGGTCTACGGGACGACAGTGCGGCGGGGGAATAAATACCACGGCGCTCCCACAGTCGAATGAGTCAACGTCGGGAAGCACGGAAGATCACTTCGCCGATTGCCTCATCGCCTTTGATAATGTTTGTCGCAGCTGTAAACGAAACGTCAGGAAGAAATTTCATTGGACCATGGCTTCAAAGTCCGGAAAACACTCTATACTGTATTTTGACAAAGCAGACAGTATTCTTGACCGACTAGTATGAACAAGTTAAAGAATTCTTGGACAGACCGAATACCCGAGAACACTCTTACCTCTATTTTGACTGGCCGTGAACAGTTTTATAATTTCACAGTAGTTTGGGCTACATGAGAGAAGGGATTGGCTATTTCTCAAAGAAAAAGAACATGGACAAGCCTGGCCAAGCACTCCATAAAACAATCAAACTCAAGAGTTTTGCTAACCACCTGATTTTACGAGAAACTCTACTTCGAATCGAACAGACTCCAAACGTCCTAACTCACCGGCCCATCCAGACGTAGGACGCTCCTGTCCATCTGCTGTGACGACAGATTAATCGTTTGATCGATTGTCTATCGGATCCAGATAGCTAAGGGCCCTGGATAGCGACCGACTTTCCTTTAATCCCAACGAGCTCGATAATCCTATTTACTTATTCACATTTCACACGTCGTATTTTTAAAATTTCCATTTACGTGTCTGTTAGCCTCGCGTGCTAATATGCATACGGAACAGTTTACTTTGATGTCGAGCCATATCCAGCATGTAAAAATGGTTGTTAATAAAAGTCCAATAACTTGCCTGGAAAATGCACCATTTGCGTTGTTTTCATTCCCCATAACGCGGCTTTGGAAATTAGTCGTAACGTACGGGGTTCCGTAGGGTCTCTTAACCAGTATTTACCCGTTAAAGTTATCCAAAAAGTACGTTAAAATGAGCCCCAAAATGAGTTTTATTTTTAACTATAGTTCTAAAATTTCCTTTTAATTTAAATCTCCAGACGAGACGTTAAGAGTAAATGGGCATTTGATTGAGGGTTATTTTTAGTAAATGTGAATTGCACATAGGGAAGAAATTTCTCTACTGTAAATCCTAATCTTCATCATTGTATAATACATCTCACGTGTCCCAAATGCAGATTAAGTATTTCAGTTTACCTACTGCCTCGCTTTCATCCATATAGAGCGATTTAATTCCTTTAACCTACATTGTTCTCCCTCTGAAACGATAAATTTTACATGAAGTAGGTTTTGTAATTTATCGACGTGTATTAGCTCTAGGTTAATGTGGTTAACGTTGGTTTCAGTTCATTTAATTAAAACGATTGTAATAGCTGATCTGCGGTGGGACCAAATCACACACCAAAATGCAACTTTTTCCATTTCCATAATATCCATAAATTTCGCGTTATTTATGTAGTTTTATCTGGTCGGCGCTAGATAGTGACGCCCAACATTTGCTCAAATAGACGCGTCATGTATCAGTTTTTATTTTACCAATGAATATAACAACGATAGCAAGTTTAAAAAATGACGAAGCAATGAGCGAGATTAATGAAACAAATTTTTTTTGCAGCCAGATTGCAGTAAATGCGGATAGAGGATCGGTCCCCCCCGGGGTAAGCCAATGACGTCTGAAAGTTTCCTTTGAAAGTTTCCCACTAAATAACTTAAAGCGCCTCTAGCTCTGCATCTCCAAAACAGACAATGTCTCTCTCTCATTGTGTGTTTGTAAGGAAAACTGAATTATTAACCAAGTTTTTCGGGTGGAGCGTGTAGTTTTAATAAACTTAAATAGTTCCTAATCCCTTTAGTAAGACCCGAACTGTTTCTCCTCATGAAACCAATAAGGAAAACCCGAGGAGTAATTAAATTATAAAGACGTTTCTTCGGAGACTTTAGGTAGTTTAATTAAATTAGTAGTCGCATTCAGTTTACTCTTTACTAGGGCAAAATTATCCGGAAAAGTGTCTTCTTTCTCCGGGCGAACTGGGCGTTCCACGTTACGAGCAGCGGGCGAAGAAAAATAATTTTTCATCTTTTGTCCCTTAAGGAGCAATTAATTGCTCCTATTCTCTCCCGGCTCCGAGCACTAATTAGCCCGGTAATAATTTTCTTTCCGCAAAAAAATAAGAAATTGCCCATGTTACTCGCGCGTTTAATTTTCCAGCAACCCGGGACGATGCACAGATTTAATTGTTACGCCCCTGGGATTCTCGAGGAAAATTGATGTCCTTTAAAGCTGAAAAAAAATTATTAATTAATTTAAGGATTCAGCATGGCGAGCGCTGATATATCTGACCGGTGCTGGTCGACCGCCTACAGCTTTGCCGTCAAGAAAATTAGGAGTGAATCCAAAGCTGGCGATGTCTTTCTTTATAGAATGAAAAATTAGATTTTTTTTTCTAAGAAGAACGTGAACGGAGATACAGCGTGGTCAAATTATTTAATGATTAATTCAACCAAACTTTCAAGCCAAACCACTTGAAGTGATTAAACAAAATAACTTTCAATAACACAACTTGACTATCAATTGCCATAAAACTTCCTGTACTGGCGATATACTGATCTGCCAATTAATAGATAAAACCTAAACCAACAATGATCTGCGTATAAAAAGGACAATATTTTTATTTTGATTAAGAGGAAAAGACGTTCCTAAAGTTAAAATGAAGACAACTCTTTTTAGTTTCATTAGTTGATCTCACGAGGACAGTGTTTTTATTTTCACGAGGACATTATTATTATTTTTGTTCAGATAAAAAAGCGTCGTTCTGGAGGATAATACTTTGCCAATTCATAGATACAATCTAAACCAACAATGATCTGCGGATAAAGAGGATAATATTTTTATTTTGATTAAGAGGAAAAACGTTCCTAAGCATAAAATTAAGACAACTCTTTTTAGTTCCATTAGTTGATCTCACGAGGACAGTGTTTTTATTTTCACGAGAAAAGTGTTTTTATTTTTGTTAGAATGAAAAACGTCGTTCTGGAGGATATACTGTCGTGCCAATTTATAAATAAAACTTGAACCAACAATGATATTCGTATGAAGAAGACAATATTTTTATTTTGATTAGGAGGAGAAAACGTTCCAAAGCTTCAAGTGAAGACAACTCTTTTTACTTTCATTAGTTTTTCTCACGAGGACAGTGCTTTTATTTTCACGACGACAGTGTTTATAATTTTGTTAGGATGAAAAAACGTAGTTCTGGAGGATATACTGCTGTGCCAATTCATAGATACACCTTAAACCAACAATGACCTGCGTATAAATAGGACAATATTTTTATTTTCATTAGGCGGAAAAGACCTTCCTTAGCTTAAAGTGAAGACAACTCTTTTTACTTTCATAAGTTGATCTCACGAGGACAGCGTTTTTACTTTCACGAGAACAGTGTTTTATTTTTGCTAGAATGAAAAACGTCATTCTGGAGGATATACTGATGTGCCAATTTCTAGATAAAACCTAAAGCAACAATAATCTGGGTATAAAGAAGACAATATTTTTATTTTGATTAGGAGGAAAAAACGTTTCTATGTTCGAAGAGAAGACAACCCTTTTTACTCTCATTAGTTGTTCTCACGAGGACAGCGTTTTTATTTTCACGAGAACAGTGTTTTTATTTTTCTTAAAATGGAAAACGTCATTCTGGAGGATATACTGTCGTTCCAATTTATAGATAAAACCTAAACCAACAATGATCTGCGGATAAAGAGGACAATATTTTTATTTTGATTAAGAGGAAAGACGTTCCTAAACTTAAAATTAGGACAACTCTTTTTAGTTTCATTAGCTGATCTCACGAGGACAGTGTTTTTATTTTCACGAGAAAAGTGTTTTTATTTTTGTTAGAATGGAAAACGTCGTTCTGGAGGATATAATGTCATTCCAACTTATAGATAAAGCCTAAACCAACAATGATCTGCGGATAAAGAGGACAATATTTTTATTTTGATTAGGCGGAAAAGACCTTCCTAAGCTTAAAGTGAAGACAACTCTTTTTACTTTCATAAGTTGATCTCACGAGGACAGGGTTTTTATTTTCACGAGAACAGTGTTTAATTTTTGCTAGAATGAAAAACGGCATTCTGGAGGATATACTGATGTGCCAATTTTTAGATAAAACCTAAAGCAACAATAATATGCGTATAAAGAAGACAATATTTTTATTTTGATTAGTAGTAAAAAACGTTTCTAAGTTCGAAGAGAAGACAACTCTTTTTACTCTCATTAGTTGATCCCAAGAGGACAGTGTTTTCATTTTCACGAGGACAGTGTTTTTATTTTTCTTAAAATGGAAAACGTCATTCTGGAGGATATACTGTCGTTCCAATTTATAGATAAAACTTAAACCAACAATGATCTGCGGATAAAGAGGAGAATATTTTTATTTTGATTAAGAGGAAAAACGTTCTCAAGCTGAAAATTAAGACAACTCTTTTTAGTTTCATTAGTTGATCTCACGAGGACAGTGTTTCTATTTTCACGAGAAAAGTGTTTTTATTTTTGTTAGAATGAAAAACGTCGTTCTGGAAGATATACTGTCGTTCCAATTTATAGGTAAAACCTAAACCAACAATGAACTGCGGATAAAGCGGACAATATTTTTATTTTGATTAAGAGGAAAAACGTTCTTAAGCTGAAAATTAAGACAACCCTTTTTAGTTTCATTAGTTGATCTCACGAGGACAGTGTTTTTGTTTTCACGAGAAAAGTGTTTTTATTTTTGTTAGAATGAAAAACGTCGTTCTGGAGGATATACTGTCGTTCCAATTTATAGATAAAACCTAAACCAACAATGATCTGCGGATAAAGGGACAATATTTGTATTTTGAATAAGAGGAAAAACGTTCCTAAGCTTAAAATTAAGACAACTCTTTTTAATTTCATTAGTTGATCTCACGAGGACAGTGTTTTTATTTTCACGAGAACAATGTTTTTATTTTTGTTAGAATGAAAAACGTCGTTCTAGAGGATATACTGTCGTTCAAATTTATAGATAAAACTTGAACCAACAATGATCTGCGTATAAAGAACACAATATTTTTATTTTGATTAGGAGGAAAAAACGTTCCAAAGCTTGAAGTGAAGACAACTCTTTTTACTTTCAGTAGTAGTACTCACGAGGAACGTGCTTTTATTTTCACGACGACAGTGTTTATATTTTTGTTAGGATGAAAAAAGTAGTTCTGGAGGATATACTGCTGTGCCAATTCATAGATAAACCCTAAACCAACAATGATCTGCGTATAAATAGGACAATATTTTTATTTTGATTAGGCGGAAAAGACCTTCCTAAGCTTAAAGTGGAGACAACTCTTTTTACTTTCATAAGTTGATCTCACGATGACAGTGTTTTTATTTTCACGAGAACAGTGTTTTGTTTTTGCTAGAATGAAAACCGGCATTCTGGAGGATATACTGATGTGCCAATTTTTAGATAAAACCTAAAGCAACAATAATATGCGTATAAAGAAGACAATATTTTTATTTTGATAAGGAGTAAAAAACGTTTCTAAGTTCGAAGAGAAGACAACTCTTTTTACTCTCATTAGTTGATCCCACGAGCACAGTGTTTTCATTTTCACAAGGACAGTGTTTTTATCTTTCTTAAAATGGAAAACTTCATTCTGGAGGATATACTGTCGTTCCAATTTATATATAAAACTTAAACCAACAATGATCTGCGGATAAAGAGGACAATATTTTTATTTTGATTAAGAGGAAAAACGTTCCTAAGCTTAAAATTAAGACAACTCTTTTTAGTTTCATTAGTTGATCTCACGAGGACAGTGTTTTTATTTTCACGAGAACAGTGTTTTTATTTGTGTTAGAATGAAAAACGTCGTTCTGGAGGATATACTGTCGTTCCAACTTATAGATAAAACCTGAACCAACAATGATCTGCGTATAAAGAACACAATATTTTTATTTTGATTAGGAGGAAAAAACGTTCCAAAGCTTCAAGTCAAGACAACCCTTCTTACTTTCATTAGTTGTTCTCACGAGGACAGTGCTTTTATTTTCACGACGACAGTGTTTATATTTTTGTTAAGATGAGAAAACGTAGTTCTGGAGAATATACTGCTGTGCCAATTCATAGATACACCCTAAACCAACAATAATCTGCGTACAAATAGGACAATATTTTTATTTTGATTAAGCGGAAAAGACCTTCTTAAGCTTAAAGTGAAGACAACTCTTTTTACTTTCATAAGTTGATCTCACGAGGACAGTGTTTTTATTTGCACGAGAACAGTGTTTTATTTTTGCTAGAATGAAAACCGGTATTCTGGAGGATATACTGATGTGCCAATTTGTAGATAAAACTTAAACCAACAATGATCTGCGTATAAAGAGGACAATTTTTTTATTTTGATTAAGAGGAAAAACCTTCCTAAGCTTAAAATTAGGACAACTCTTTTTAGTTTCATTAGTTGATCTCACGAGGACAGTGTTTTTATTTTCACGAGAAAAGTGTTTTTATTTTTGTTAGAATGAAAAACGTCGTTCTGGAGGATATAATGTCGTTCCAACTTATAGATAAAACTTGAACCAACAATGATCTGCGTATAAAGAAAACAATATTTTTAGTTTGATTAGGAGGAAAAAACGTTCCAAAGCTTCAACTGAAGGCAACCCTTCTTACTTTCATTAGTTGTTCTCACGAGAACAGTGCTTTTATTTTCACGACGACAGTGTTTATATTTTTGTTAGGATGAGAAAACGTAGTTCTGGAGGATATACTGCTGTGCCAATTCATAGATACACCCTAAACCAACAATAATCTGCGTATAAATAGGACAATATTTTTATTTTGATTAGGCGGAAAAGACCTTCCTAAGCTTAAAGTGAAGACAACTCTTTTTACTTTCATAAGTTGATCTCACGAGGACAGTGTTTTTATTTGCACGAGAACAGTGTTTTATTTTTGCTAGAATGAAAACCGGTATTCTGGAGGATATACTGATGTGCAATTTATAGATAAAACTTAAACCAACAATGATCTGCGTATACAGAGGACAATATTTTTATTTTGATTAAGAGGAAAGACCTTCCTAAGCTTAAAATTAGGACAACTTTTTTTAGTTTCATTAGTTGATCTCACGAGGACAGTGTTTTTATTTTCACGAGAAAAGTGTTTTTATTTTTGTTAGAATGAAAAACGTCGTTCTGGAGGATATACTGTCGTTCCAATTTATAGATAAAACCTGAACCAACAATGATCTGCGTATAAATAGGACAATATTATTATTTTGATTAGGCGGAAAAGATCTTCCTAAGCTTAAAGTGAAGACAACTCTTTTTATTTTCATAAGTTGATCTCACGAGGACAGTGTTTTTATTTTCACGAGAGCAGTGTTTTATTTTTGCTAGAATGAATAACGGCATTCTGGGGGATATTCTGATGTGCCAATTTATAGATAAAACCTAAAGCAATAATAATCTGCGTATAAAGAAGACAATATTTTTATTTTGAGTAGGAGGAAAAAACGTTCCTAAGTTCGAAGAGAAGACAACTCTTTTTACTTTCATTAGTTGTTCTCAGGAGGACAGTGTTTTTATTTTTACGACGACAGAGTTTTTATTTTTGTTAGAATGAAAAACTGACAGTCGTTCTGGAGGATATACTGCTGTGCCAATTCATAGATAAAACCTAAACCAACAATGATCTGCGGATAAAGAGGACAATATTTTTATTTTGATTAAGAGGAAAAACGTTCCTAAGCTTAAAATTAAGACAACTCTTTTTAGTTTCATTAGTTGATCTCACGAGGACAGTGTTTTTATTTTCACGAGAACAGTGTTTTTGTATTTGTGTTAGAATGAAAAACGTCTTTCTGGAGGATATACTGTCGTTCCAACTTATAGATAAAACCTGAACCAACAATGATCTGCGTATAAAGAACACAATATTTTTATTTTGATTAGGAGGAAAAAACGTTCCAAAGCTTCAAGTCAAGACAACCCTTCTTACTTTCATTAGTTGTTCTCACGAGGACAGTGCTTTTATTTTCACGACGACAGTGTTTATATTTTTGTTAAGATGAGAAAACGTAGTTCTGGAGAATATACTGCTGTGCCAATTCATAGATACACCCTAAACCAACAATAATCTGCGTACAAATAGGACAATATTTTTATTTTGATTAAGCGGAAAAGACCTTCTTAAGCTTAAAGTGAAGACAACTCTTTTTACTTTCATAAGTTGATCTCAACAGGACAGTGTTTTTATTTTCACGAGAGCAGAGTTTTATTTTCGCTACAATGAAGAACGGCATTCTGGAAGATATTCTGATGTGCCAATTTATAGATAAAACCTAAAGCAACAATAATATGCGTATAAAGAAAACAATATATTTATTTTGATTAGGAGTAAAAAACGTTTCTAAGTTTGAAGAGAAGACAACTCTTTTTACTCTCATTAGTTGATCCCACGAGGACAGTGCCTTCATTTTCACGAAGACAGTGTTTTTATTTTTCTTAAAATGGAAAACGTCATTCTGGAGGATATACTGTCGTTCCAATTTATAGATAAAACTTAAACCAACAATGATCTGCGGATAAAGAGGACAATATTTTTATTTTGATTAAGAGGAAAGACGTTCCTAAGCTTAAAATTAGGACAACTCTTTTTAGTTTCATTTGTTGATCTCACGAGGACAGTGTTTTTATTTTCACGAGAAAAGTGTTTTTATTTTTGTTAGAATGAAAAACGTCGTTCTGGAGGATATACTGTCGTTCCAATTTATAGATAAAACCTGAACCAACAATGATCTGCGTATAAAGAACACAATATTTTTATTTTGATTAGGAGGAAAAAACGTTCCAAAGCTTCAAGTGAAGACAACCCTTCTTACTTTCATTAGTTGTTCTCACGAGGACAGTGCTTTTATTTTCACGACGACAGTGTTTATATTTTTGTTAAGATGAGAAAACGTAGTTCTGGAGAATATACTGCTGTGCCAATTCATAGATACACCCTAAACCAACAATAATCTGCGTACAAATAGGACAATATTTTTATTTTGATTAAGCGGAAAAGACCTTCCTAAGCTTAAAGTGAAGACAACTCTTTTTACTTTCATAAGTTCATCTCACGAGGACAGTGTTTTTATTTGCACGAGAACAGTGTTTTATTTTTGCTAGAATGAAAACCGGTATTCTGGAGGATACACTGATGTGCCAATTTATAGATAAAACCTAAACCAACAATGAACTGCGGATAAAGGGACAATATTTTTATTTTGATTAAGAGGAAAAACGTTCCTAAGCTTAAAATTATGACAACTCTTTTTAGTTTCATTAGTTGATCTCACGAGGACAGTGTTTTTATTTTCACGAGAACAGTGTTTTTATTTTTGTTAGAATGAAAAACGTCGTTCTGGAGGATATACTGTCGTTCAAATTTATAGATAAAACTTGAACCAACAATGATCTGCTTATAAAGAACACAATATTTTTATTTTGATTAGGAGGAAAACACGTTCCAAAGCTTGAAGTGAAGACAACTCTTTTTACTTTCATTAGTTGTTCTCACGAGGACAGTGCTTTTGTTTTCACGGCGACAGTGTTTATATTTTTGTTAGGATGAAAAAACGTAGTTCTGGAGGATATACTGCTGTGCCAATTCATAGATACACTCTAAACTAACAATGATCTGCGTATAAATAGGACAATATTTTTATTTTGATTAGGCGGAAAAGATCTTCCTAAGCTTAAAGTGAAGACAACTCTTTTTACTTTCATAAGTTGATCTCACGAGGACAGTGTTTTTATTTTCACGAGAGCAGAGTTTTATTTTCGCTAGAATGAAGAACGGCATTCTGGAAGATATTCTGATGTGCCAATTTGTAGATAAAACCTAAAGCAACAATAATATGCGTATAAAGAAAACAATATATCTATTTTGATTAGGAGTAAAAAACGTTTCTAAGTTCGAAGAGAAGACAACTCTTTTTACTCTCATTAGTTGATCCCACGAGGACAGTGCTTTCATTTTCACGAAGACAGTGTTTTTATTTTTCTTAAAATGGAAAACGTCATTCTGGAGGATATACTGTCGTTCCAATTTATAGATAAAACTTAAACCAACAATGATTTGCGGATAAAGAGGACAATATTTTTATTTTGATTAAGAGGAAAGACGTTCCTAAGCTTAAAATTAGGACAACTCTTTTTAGTTTCATTTGTTGATCTCACGAGGACAGTGTTTTTATTTTCACGAGAAAAGTGTTTTTATTTTTGTTAGAATGAAAAACGTCGTTCTGGAGGATATACTGTCGTTCCAATTTATAGATAAAACCTAAACCAACAATGATCTGCGGATAAAGAGGACAATATTTTTATTTTGATTAAGAGGAAAAACGTTCCTAAGCTTAAAGTCAAGACAACTCTTTTTAGTTTCATTGGTTGATCTCACGAGGACAGTGTTTTTATTTTCACGAGAACAGTGTTTTTATTTTTGTTAGGATGAGAAAACGTAGTTCTGGAGGATATACTGCTGTGCCAATTCATAGATACACCCTAAACCAACAATAATCTGCGTATAAATAGGACAATATTTTTATTTTGATTAGGCGGAAAAGACCTTCCTAAGCTTAAAGTGAAGACAACTCTTTTTACTTTCATAAGTTGACCTCACGAGGACAGTGTTTTTATTTGCACGAGAACAGTGTTTTATTTTTGCTAGAATGAAAACCGGTATTCTGGAGGATATACTGATGTGCAATTTATAGATAAAACCTAAACCAACAATGATCTGCGGATAAAGAGGACAATATTTTTATTTTCATTAAGAGGAAAATCGTTCCTAAGCTTAAAGTCAAGACAACTCTTTTTAGTTTCATTAGTTGATCTCACGAGGACAGTGTTTTTATTTTCACGAGAACAGTGTTTTTATTTTTGTTAGAATGAAAAACGTCGTTCTGGAGGATATACTGTCGTTCCAACTTATAGATAAAACTTGAACCAACAATGATCTGCGTATAAAGAACACAATATTTTTATTTTGATTAGGAGGAAAAAACGTTCCAAAGCTTGAAGTGAAGACAACTCTTTTTACTTTCAGTAGTAGTACTCACGAGGAACGTGCTTTTATTTTCACGACGACAGTGTTTATATTTTTGTTAGGATGAAAAAAGTAGTTCTGGAGGATATACTGCTGTGCCAATTCATAGATAAACCCTAAACCAACAATGATCTGCGTATAAATAGGACAATATTTTTATTTTGATTAGGCGGAAAAGACCTTCCTAAGCTTAAAGTGAAGACAACTCTTTTTACTTTCATAAGTTGATCTCACGATAACAGTGTTTTTATTTTCACGAGAACAGTGTTTTGTTTTTGCTAGAATGAAAACCGGCATTCTGGAGGATATACTGATGTGCCAATTTTTAGATAAAACCTAAAACAACAATAATATGCGTATAAAGAAGACAATATTTTTATTTTGATTAGGAGTAAAAAACGTTTCTAAGTTCGAAGAGAAGACAACTCTTTTCACTCTCATTAGTTGATCCCACGAGGACAGTGTTTTCATTTTCACGAGGACAGTGTTTTTATTTTTCTTAAAATGGAAAACTTCATTCTGGAGGATATACTGTCGTTCCAATTTATAGATAAAACCTAAACCAACAATGATCTGCGGATAAAGAGGACAATATTTTTATTTTGATTAAGAGGGAAGACGTTCCTAAGCTTAAAATTAGGACAACTCTTTTTAGTTTCATTAGTTGATCTCACGAGGACAGTGTTTTTATTTTCACGAGAACAGTGTTTTTATTTTTGTTAGAATGAAAAACATCGTTCTGGAGGATATACTGTCGTTCCAACTTATAGATAAAACTTGAACCAACAATGATCTGCGTATAAAGAACACAATATTTTTATTTTGATTAGGAGGAAAAAACGTTCCAAAGCTTCAACTGAAGGCAACCCTTCTTACTTTCATTAGTTGTTCTCACGAGGACAGTGCTCTTATTTTCACGACGACAGTGTTTATATTTTTGTTAGGATGAGAAAACGTAGTTCTGGAGGATATTGTTGCGAACTCGGGGTTCAATAATTCCAGTGTAACGATTTAACACGAAATCACTATTTATTTATTTCCACAATTACACACGACTACTAAATAACTCATTACTTAACACTTTATAACCTTCTATTATCGCTTCGTAACTTTAGCTTACTTATAGCTCGATTAAAATACGACTACTACTCAACCGCCGCTCTATGCGCCTTTTATATACAATCCTAAAATTACAGAAAAACCTAGAAAGTTCTTTATAGGAATTCTTGAATAATCTCAAATAAAAAAAACGGTTGTAAACAACTGCCTTCTAGATTAAGCCAGCCGAGCAAAAAATCACTCGTGTCAGCCATGACGCAGCGCGGATAGGTCGCGAAGCTCCACCAACCAACACGCTCCCATGCGTTGCCCCGCCTCCCATGCGGCGTTGCTGCGAATCGTAACATTGCCCTCCTCCTAAGGCTGTTCGTCCCGAACAGATAGAGTTCCATGGTATCGTGCTAATCGATCCAAATGAACGACCTTCATCTTTGACCTAGGGGTCCGCTGGATCCTATACACCACATCATTAATCTTCTTTATAATTGTATAAGGTCCTTCCCAATTTTGGCTAAGTTTGGGCAACTTCCCCACCTTTCTCCGCGGATTGTATAGCCACACCAAATCACCATCCTGGAAGCCGCGGGAGTTAGCTAGTAAGTCATATCTTGCTTTGGCTCGATCATTGGATATCCGCAGTTTAATCCTGACTTGTTCATGAACATTGTTCAGCCTCTCCTTAAGCTCCTCCACAAAATTCTCAGAGCTGAGCGACTCTTTTTCTGGTGTTCCATACATCAAATCCGCAGGAAGCCTCATTGCCCTTCCGAACATCACTGTCGCCGGAGTATAACCAGTGGCTTCATGCGTAGAGCCTCGATATGCTTCACGCAATCACGCTGATGATCTGCCACCATTTTAGACAGGTAATGTTCCATGGTCCGATTAAATCTCTCTACCATCCCATCCGACTGTGGATGCAAAGGAGTTGTCCTGGTCTTGCGAATTCCAAGAAGTTCCATGACCTTCTGGAAAACAGCCGATTCAAAATTTCGGCCCTGATCAGAATGAAGTTCGAGAGGGACTCCGAATCTGCAGAACATTTCATTTACTAGCACCGTTGCCACAGTCGTTGCTTCTTGATTAGGCAGGGCGTATGCTTCAGGCCATTTAGTGAAGTAATCCATGGCGACCAAGATGTATTTATTGCCCGACTCAGTCTGAGGAAACGGTCCCGCGACTTCAATTGCTACCCTCTCGAATGGAGCACCTACAATGTACTGCACCATTCGGCCGCGTGATCTTGTTCGAGGTCCTTTTGTGGCACAACAAACTTCGCACTTGCGGCACCAAAACTCGACGTCTTCATGATGATTCACCCAGTAGAACCGCTCTTTAATTTTGGCCAAGGTTTTATTGACCCCAAAATGACCTCCACTGGTTCCGTCGTGCATTTCCTTTAGTACATCTGATTTTCTGCTATCAGGAACAACCAACTGACTGACTACGGACTTGCCATCCGGCCTCTCCCACGCTCTCTTCAGTAGTCCATTTTCTATTTTAAGAGAGTGCCACTGGGCCCATAGCGCCTTCATGTTTGGACTTTTACCAGCAATCTCTTGCCATTCTGGTCTCTTGTCATCAGTCTTTGCCATGAGTATCGGTCCAATATCTGGATCATTCAGTTGATCTTCCCGAAGTGTCTGTGTGGTCCAGCCATCGTTTCTTTCTACCGACGTTCTCCTTACAGAAGGATGTCCCTCACGTTGCTGAGTTCTTCGACAATGCTGACTATCTCCTTTACATGGCCGTCTAGACAATGCATTGGCATTTCCGTGAGACCTTCCTGGTCGATGTTCAATTTGGGTCTTCTGTCCTTTAATGCGTCCGGTCTCTGTAACACTTTTGCCACCCAAATTATTGGCTTGACTTGATTGATTGACTTGACTGATCCTGGGGGTCTTAACGGGCTCGTTCAATTGCCCTTTTACATCCGATCTTCTGTACACTCCAAAGCCAGCCCCTACGTCGGTTTTGGATCCGTCCTTATACCACGTACTTCCTGCCAGTTGCAGATCTTCGCCTCGTTCTTCCTAGTCTGCGCGTGATGAAACCCTGACCACGCCCTGATAAAGTAGCAAGTGTCTAATGTACGTATTGATGTCATTAGGTCGGAGACCATGTTCAATACATCAAGGCATTCCAAGTCAGCCTGAACATTATTGGTCTCACCATCGAATGGCTGAGGTGCTATGGGCGTAACTTGTTCCAGCCGGTATGTCGCCTTCATTGGCTCTCGTTCCAGACCTGAAGACAAAATTTGCGGTTAATTTGCAGGTCTTCTGTGAAGTCAAGACTGTTAGAGCTTTTAATCTAACATGACCTTTCTTAGCATCAAAAATTTGTTAGCGGTTTTATTACCCTCTTTTTTGGCCAATCAGTTCAATTCAGTTCCGGTGTGGATCAGCGAAGGGCGCATTTTTTCCTTGTGATACATACTAAACAAGTATGTACAATAAAACTGTCAGTTTTGCCCAACAACAAATTCACGTGTACTTTACAGAGACAAAACATTTTCAAAAATGTATGACACTTATTTAGCGGCCACATCTTCGAAAAAGTGGGGCCATTTGCCCTTATCCCCGTCCATATTTTTTCCCCCATCTGGCAAGCTCATAACGGGGCGCGTTATAGCAAAACAACGACTTGAAAGGCATTTTGTTTTAACAAATTGCTTACAATATCTCCCATGACGGTGTTTCGCACATCGCAAACTCTAACAAATTGGACACGATTTGTCTGACGTGGCATCGTGACGTCAGTCCTGGTCTTATTACAATTTTTTAAATTATAGCTTCCGAGCCAACAATCCATGAAAGTTATTAGAAATAGATAAATGAAAAATGCATTGAGGAAGAAAATCTAAATGTCGTTAAGTTGATGGGAACTTCCATGTGATAGCTGCAGCTTAACTGTATATACATTTTTTGCTGTAATTAGGTGGTAAATAAAGGATAGTGATACGTTATTATGACATATTTACCTAAACACTTTCAGGACATGATTCATGATGATACATGTTCAATCACAGGGAAAACAGTTCCAACAGGGTAAGTAAATAAAGCTGGAGTATGTTTTTATTTGCTGTTTTGATGGGTCGCGCTGAATATTGAAAATGGTTTTTTACAGGTATATAATATTTAATATAAAAATGTTATGAATAAATTACATACTAAAATAGGGTAGACAAATTCGCTTGTCCGACATCCGACGGAAAATTTCAGAAGTTGTTTTTGCTGCACAAAATGTATGGAAATTTCTGGGAGTTCCAAAAAGGAGCGAAATATACCATTTTCGCATCTGACACGTATATTTTTCATAGCTTCTATTTTGAATATTGTGTAGAAAGCAACGTCTTTATGCCGAGTGCAGTATTATTAAAATTCGCATATATAGCTCATATTTACTATCCATCAGTGGATCATTTTCATCTTGATAAGCCATCGACTGCATATACCCATTTTTCACAGTCATAATTCTTCGGCGCATTCGACAGTTGTACCGTGTACCTTTTAGCTGGGCGACGTCGTATGTAGCGGAAATATATCCGAAGCAACATCTAAAATGATGAAAACCCTCCATCGATCATCCTTTATAAAACCATTAACATGGCACCCACATTTACATGTCATGCACCCCTATTCTCCGTCCAGAGATCGATCTCTAGGCTTTGAACACTATTTTTTTCACCTTTACTACTTTTTTGCTTAATCAATATTCAATTTCATACCGCAGAAAGTGATTTAAACCCTGTTTGAACAATTAGAAAACCGCCAGTATCTGTTTTGACAACAGAATGAGAGTGCTTATAGATAACACTTTTCTTGCCTACTTTAAAAAAAATTTTTTTGCCTTACATGTGCAAAGTTTTAATTATTTCCCTCTACATCTACTGCAGCAGATTGCTATATTCCTAATCCTTTTTGTTCCTCTCGATCCCCTCCTCTACCACCCATCAACGGAAGCCTAATTGGTTTAATAATTTCGGAGATAGGCTCCTTGGGTGATTGATTTTTGGGCACTTTTAAAATCGACTTTTTTACTACTTTTAAAAAACTGACTTATGGAACTACTCTGACTCATATTAAGTTTGTCACGTTTATAGTGGTTTGAAATCGTCTCATTTCGCTCAAAAACAGCATAAAAAACATTCCAAAAATATTTTCAAAATATCCAAAGGGCCTTCCTTTTTTCTTAAAATTCCAACTTTGACGTCTTATAACTTTGGAACAAGTGGACCGATTTGGGGTGAATCCAAATTTTTAGTTCCTCTCAGTGTCCTCTTCCACCTCCTCTCCACCAAACTTATTACTCCGACTCGTATTAAATTCCTTACATTCACCTTGATATGGTCTCATATCTATCAAAAACAGCACAAAAAATTTGAAAATATCCCAAAAGTGTATGCCTCATTTTCTTAAATTTTAATTTTGGTGGCCTATAACTTTAGACCGATTGGAGTGAAACTAACAGTTTTTTGTTCTTCCTCCTCCCACTGACGGAAACCCCAATGGTTTAATAATTTCGGAGATATCCTCTTTGGTTGTCGATGTTTGGTCACTTTTAGAATTGATTTTCTTGCTTCTTTTAAAATATGTATAACTTACGGGACTGGTCTGACTCGTATTTAGTTCGTTGTTCATAGGGAATTGAGATAGCCTCACTTCGATCAAAAGAAACAAAAAAAAATCCTAATTTTTTGACAAATCTCCAACCCCTCCGCCCATCGTAATATCCGTTCTTTTTTCTCAAATTCCAACTTTGAAAAACTTAAAACTTTAGAACAAGTGGACTTATTTCCTTTTTTCCATTTTTTGATTCTGCGTTAGTATCATGTTTTGCTCCTTTCTTTTAAAGTCATTTTGTTTAGATTTATTTGCTAGTTTTCTTAGTTCTTATTGATTTATTATTATGTCTTGGTTATTTTTTAATTCAAGTTTTCGTTTTTAAATTTTTTCAATTTTTTCACTACTTTATCTTTTTTCTACTACTTGTTGATCTTCCGATGACAGTCTTATTTTTTAACAGTTTTTTTTTTACTACTTGAAAAAAAGAAATAAAAATTAAGTAGTACTTCTACCAAGGCATAAGGGTCCACAAGATTTTTTTCTTAAATTCTGACTTTAAAGTCGGAATTGAGTTAAAATCCAAGTTCAAAGGCGGAATTTAGTTAAATTCCGAGTTCAAAGTCGGCATTTAATTAAACTGCATGCTTAAAGTCGAAATTTAGTTAAATTTCGAGTTTAAAGTCGGAATTTAGTTAATTTCCGAGTTCAAAGTCGGAATTCCGAGTTTGAACGAATGTTCTGAAATTATCCTAGCTACTAAATCCAGTGGGTTGAAATGCAACCATTTTGCAGTGCTTTTTTCTTTACACTGTATATCATTTGGAAATTAACTTTCGTTTAAAATGTACCTCCCACCGTCATTCTAGAAGAATCGATCTTTCAAATTCTCATTGCAGATACAGATCCCCAAACGTGACCAAAATTTTTACCGTATCGATCTTTCTTGTTAGCAGTTTAGTTAAATTACGAGTTTAAAGTCGGCATTTTATTAATTTTCGACTTTAAACTCAGAATTTAACTAAATTTCGACTTTGAACTCGGAATTTAACTAAATTGCGACTTTACACTCGGAAATTAACTAAATTCCGATTTTAAACTAAAAATGTATCTAAATTTCGACTTTGAACTCGAAAATGAACTAAATTCCTACATTAAACTCGGAATTTATATAAATTCCGACTCTGAATTCGGAATATGACTAAATTCTGACTTTGAACTCGGAAATTAACTAATTTCCAACTTTAAACTCGGAATTTAACTAAAATGCGACTTTAAACTCGGAATTTAACTAAATTCCGTCTTTAAACTAAAAATTTAACTAAGTTCTGACTTTGAACTCGGAAATGAACTAAGTTCCTACATTAAACTCGGAATGTACACAAATTCCGACTCTGAATTCGGAATTTGACTAAACGCCGACTTTGAACTAGGAGATTAACTAAATTCCAACTTTGAATTCGGAATTTAACAAAATTCCGACTCTGAACTCGGAATTTAACTAAATTCGGACTTTATACTCGGAATTTAACTAAATTCCGACTTTGAATTCGGAATTTAAAAAATTTTGACTTTGAATTCGGAATTTAAAAAATTTCGACTTTGAATTCGGAATTTAAAAAAATTCCGACTCTAATTATTAGTCGGAATTTAACTAAATCCCGACTTTACACTCGGAATTTAACTAAATTCCGACTTTGAGTTCGGAATTTAGCTAAATTCCGACTTTAAACTTGGAATTTAAATTTAAAAAATTTCGACTTTGAATTCGGAATTTAAAAAATTTCGACTTTGAATTCGGAATTTAAAAAAATTCCGACTCTAATTATTAGTCGGAATTTAACTAAATCCCGACTTTACACTCGGAATTTAACTAAATTCCGACTTTGAGTTCGGAATTTAGCTAAATTCCGACTTTAAACTTGGAATATAAATTCTTACTTTAAACACGGAATTTAACTAAATTTCGACTTTTGAACTTAGAATTTAACTAAATTGCATCTTTAAGCTCAGGATTTAACTAAATTCCGATTTTGAACTCAAAAATTTACTAAATTCCGACTTAAACTTGGAATTTTACTTAAGTTCGACTTTGAGTTCGGAAATTTGTTAAATTCCGAGTTTAAAGTCGGAACTTAAGAAAAAAAAACTTGTTGGTTCTTCTACGCCTTCGTATATTATTGTTTTTTTCTCTAAATATTAAAATTATTTTTTTAACTTTCATTTTCAATTAAACACTTCTCTATCTTATTATTTTTCCTTTCAATTCATTAGTTTTCTTAATTAAAATTAGTGCCTTTACATTTTTACAATTTTGTCGATGTTTAATTCTGTGTGTTTACAACTTATTAGGCCTTTAAGCAGACCTTGTGCTAGATTTTTAGTCCTATGTTTTTATAAACTTTTCGAATTTGTAGTATTTAGTTTCTTGCTTTTTTTCAGAATTTGCTTATTTTCTTGTTGTTTTAGTTCCTTTAGATTTCACTTCACGCTTTTATGATAACAGTACATTTAATCATCACTATGGATTTGTTCTTACTAAAATTTGGTATTGACGTTAAATTGACGGTTTATTGACGATAAAATTTTACCTTGTTTTTTATTAATTTTTACCCTGTTTTTGTTCCACTTTTTGAATTCCAAAATATTACATTAAGTTGTTTATTATAAATTGTGATTACCCCAGAATAATGAGAATCTTTTTATATACAGGACAAGTGATTTTCAGTTTCCAGCAACTCAAGTAACCATATATTTAAATTTCCAATCCGACAAAATATGCTCAATTACTGATGACTAATCACGTAAAAAACATTGTTAGTAACTGCAATGTTGCCAAGAATCTCCTAAAAACGTAATAGAAAGAGATTTAAAAAAAATATTTTGAGAAAAATACTGATCTATCGCTTTCTTGACGTGAATAACCAATTACATAAAACTGTTTTTTTTTTATTAAAAAAAAATTGATTAAGAATGTCTTAGTCTCGAACTCTTCCCGAGATATTTACAAATTTTTTCATCTTCTAAAATCGATCACGAAATTTCTGTTTCTGCGTAATTTATTTTTCTCCATTAAACGTGGCAGTCTAATGCATTTTTTGGAGCCTCAAAGTGTTTCCAAGATATTTCATAATTTTCCAAACTAAACCCATAAAGCTTATATTCATTTTCAACTCCAATCCAAACTCCAAAAATTTTCAGTCCAAATTTCGAAATCTCAAACAGTTGTTGAGATATTTACACATGCCTTTTATTTTCCAAAATCGATCACAAAGTTTCTGTTTCTACGTAGCTCATTTTTTTCTAAGAAACTTGGTAGTCTAATGCATTTTTTGGAGCCACAAGCCATTCTAAGATATTAAATAATATTCTAATATTCCACAATAAACCCATTAAGTTTATATTCATTTTTCGTTAAATTTTTATTCGTTTTTTTCTAAATCTTGGTAACCTCAAACCCTTCTCAAAATATTAAATAATTTTGCTGTTTTGCAAAATATACAAACGAACTAACACGATCGTCTAATGAATTTCGTGGAGCCTCAAACCGTTCCCAAGATATCTATCAACGTCTTTATTTTCCAAAACAAATCCATGAAGTTAGTTCCCGATTGAAGCTAACCTTTTGTAGGTAAGCCAAGTATGCATTTAATATATATTATTTATTTTTTTATTTATATATAGTATTTATAAAATTATTTATTTATCATTTATTTATAAAAAAAATAGCAATTTTTATTATTTTTTTTAAAGTCAGGATAAGATTAATGCCAAAATACGTAAAAATTACTTAAAGTGTGTAAGGATACAAATTTGGAGTGTTTGGCAAATTTCAAATTAACAATATTTCAACAAAATTAATATTAACTTAAAAATAAAAATTAAGTTCAGACAAGTAGAAAAAAAAACTAAAAAAATTAACCAAAAAAATTTGCAGGTAAAGGAATTAATTTAAAATATTTATAGTTTTCTCCCCAATTTTCCTTAATAAAATATGTAGTACAAATGAGTAAACGTTCCATTTGGTTAGTCCTCGAAAAAAAATATCAATTTTGTGTTAAAATGCTCTCAAAACAAGAAAAACCTAATAAAAAAATCCAATTTAGATCAAAGATATAAAAAGAACAAAAATTTCGATTAGAATTAAAACAAAAATTGTTTGAAAATAACTCATTATACCTAAAAATTACAATTTCGATGTTTTTTGAAAAAGTCATCCTGGCCTAAGTTAGGTCAAAATACGTGAAAAATGATTCAAAGAGGGTAAATATAAAAACTTGGAGGTGTTGGAAAAGCTCAAATTAAGATTATGGCCAAAATCAATTAAAAATTAATGAAAGCGTCAAAAATACAAATTTTAAGTCTTAATTAAAACTGAAATTTTTAGAAAAAAAAACTCATTTTACCTAAAAATAACAATTATTATGTTTTTTGAAAAAGTCAGTTTAGGATTAAGACAAAATAAGTGAAAAATTACTTAAAGTGTGTAAGAATACAAATTTGGGGTGTTTCGCAAAATTAAAATTAACAATAATTCAACAAAATTAATATTTAGTTAAAAATAAAAATTAAGTTAAGAAACGTAGAAAAAACTAAAAAAAAATATTTAAAATATGCAGGCAAAGGTACAGATTTAAAATATTTCTGGTTGTGTGCCAAATTTTCCTTGTAACAATATGTATTACAAATATATGTAAATATTCCAATTAATTAGTCCTCAAAAAAATCAATTTTCTGTCAAAATGCTCTCAACCGAACAATGATAGCATTGTTAGAAAACAGCTGATTATACCTAAAAACGACAATTTTGATTTTTTTTTTTTTAATCAGGCTAGGATTAAGTCCAGAATACGTGAAAAATGATTCAAAGAGAGTAAATATAAAAACTTGGAAGTTTTGAAAAACTCAAATTAAGATTATGGCCAAAATCAATTAAAAATTACTGAAAGCATCATAAATGCAAATTTGAAGTTTTGGAGAATGTTAGATTAGAATTAGAACTGAAATTTTTCGAAAAAAACTCATTTTACTTAAAAATGACAATTATTATGTTTTTTGAAAAGTCAGGTTAGGATTAAGGCCGAAATAAGTGAAAAATTACTTAAAGTGTGTAAGAATACAAATTTGGAGTGTTTGGCAAAATTCAAATCAATAATATTTCACAAAATTAATATTAAGATAAAATTAGAAATTAACTTAATAAACGTAGAAAAAACTAAAAAATATATCTAAAATTTGCAAGTAAAGGAATAAATTTAAAATATTTCTTGTTTTGTGCCAAATTTTCCTTATTACAATATGTATTACAAATGAGGTTCCAATTGGTTAGTCCTTAAAAAATCAATCAATTGTAAAAATTCTCTGAAAAGAATGTAAACCTAATGAAAAAATCTAATTTAGATCGAAGAAAACAAAATAAAAGAACAAAATTTTAGATTAGAATTAAAACTACAATTGTCTGAAAACAACTCATTATACCTAAAATTACAATTTTGATGTTTTTTGAAAAAGTCAGGCCAGGATTAAGGCCAAGATACGCGAAGAATGATTGAAAGAGGGTAAATATAAAAACTTGGTGGTTTCAGAAAAATTCAAATTAAGATTATGTCCAAAATCAGTTAAACATTACAGAAATCGTCAAAAATGCAAATTTGAAGTCTTGGAGAATGGTAGATTAGAATTAGATCTGAAATTTTTCGAAAAAATTCATTTTACCTAAAAATCACAATTATTATATTTTTTGGAAAAGTCAGGCTAAGATTAATGCCAAAATACGTGAAAAATTAGTTAAAGTGTGTAAGATTACAAAGTTGGAATGTTTGTAAAAATTCAAATTAGCAATAATTTAACAAAATTAACATTACGTTAAAAATAAAAATTTAGCTAAGAAAAGTAGAAAAATCTAAAAGAATTATCCAAAATTCGCAGGTAAAAGAATAGATTTAAAATATTTCTAGTTTTATTCCAAACTTTCTTTATTACAATATGTATTGGAAATGAGTAAAAATTCCAATTGGTTAGTCCAAAAAAAATCAATTCTGTGTTAAAATGCTCTCAAAAGAATAAAGACTTAATAAAAAAATCTAATTTAAATAAAAAAAATAAATAAATAAAAGAACCAAAATTTAGAATAGAATTAGAACAAAAATTGTTTGGAAACAACTCATTATACCTAAAAATTACAATTTTGATGTCTTTTGAAAAAGTCAGGCCAGAATTAAGGCCAAAATACGTGAAAAATTATTGAAAGAGGGTAAATATGAAAACTTGGAGGTTTTGGAAAAACTCAAATTATGATTATGGCCAAAATCAATTAGAAATTACTGAAAGCGTCATAATGCAAATTTTAAGTCTTGGCGAATGTTAGATTAAAATTGGAACTGAAATATTTCGAAAAAAAACTCATTTTACCTAAAAATAACAATTATTATGTTTTTTGAAAAGTCAGGTTAGGATTAAGGCAGAAATAAGTGAAAAATTACTTAAAGTATGTAAGAATACAAATTTGGAGTGTTTGGCAAAATTCAAATCAATAATATTTAACAAAATTAATATTAAGATAAAATTAGAAATTAACTTAAGAAACGTAGAAAAAACTAAAAAATATATCTAAAATTTGCAAGTAAAAGAATAAATTTAAAATATTTCTAATTTTGCGCCAAATTTTTTTTATTACAATATGTATTACAGATGAGTATACATTCCAATTGGTTAGTCTAAAAAAAACTCAATTTTCTGTCAAAACTCTCTCAAAAGAATGTAATGAAAAAATCCAATTTAGAATAAAGAAAAAAATAAAAAAAACAAAAATTTAAATTAGAATTAAGATAAAAATTGTTTGAAAGCAACTCATTATTCCTCAGGCCAGGATTGAGGCCAAAATACGTGAAAAATGATTAAAAAGGGTAAATATAAAAACTTGGGGTTTTGAAAAAACTAGAACTAAGATTATGGCCAAAACCAATTAAAAATTACTGAAAGCGCAAAATGCATAATTTGTAGTCTTGAACAATGTTAGATTAGAATTAGAACTGAAGTTTTTCGAAAAAAACTCATATTACCTAAGAATAACAATTTTTACCTTTTTTGAGGCAGTCAGTCTAGGGTTTGTGTAAAGGTGGTAAACGATGGATATGTACTATTAAGCGAACAATCTTGGACTTCCATTGTCTTTCTTGAAAATTCCACTGCTCGAAACATCGTGTAAAAAAACTCAGTAAAGATAATGGAAGTCCAAGATGTTTCGCTTAATAGTCAGCCTAGGACTAAAACCAAAATAAGTGGAAATTTGGAGGCCTTGAAAAAAAATCTGATTAAGAATACGGCTAAAATCAGTTAAAAATTAATCAGATTGTTAAAAAATTTCGATAAAAAGTCTTCTAGCCAAACTCACGTAGGATCAAAACTCATTAAGAAATTACACAAAATGTCTAAAAATGCAAATTTGGTTTCTTTCGAAAAACGTACAATAGAATTAGCGCTAAAAATGTTTAAAGGTGACTCATTTCATCAAAAAAATGGCATCTTTGACATTTTTTGAAAAAATCAGTGAATGAAAAAAAAAGACCAACATACAACATAAAAAATTACTCAAAGTCTGTAAAAATACAAACTTGGAAATTTACAAAAAAATCAATTAAAGAATGTGGCCAAAATCAATTAAAAATTACCAAAAATGCAGAATAAAAGTCTCTAAGCAAATTCAGGTTAGCATTAGGATTTAAAAATTACACAGAGCGTCTAAAAATACAAATTTGAAATCTTTGAAGAAATTCAGAATAGAATTAGAACTAAACTTGTTTAAAAGGAACGCACTTTACCTAAAATTAACAATTTTAATGTTTTTTTAAAAAGTCAGGCTAGGATTAAGGCCAAATTACGTAAAAAATTCAAAGTTTGTGAGAATACAAATTTGGAGTATTTGGCAAAAATTAAATTAATAATATTTCAACAAAATTAATATTAAGTAAAAATAAAAATTAGAAGAACAAAAGTGGAAAAAACTAAAAAGATATCCAAAATTTTGCAGGTAAAGAAATAAATTTATAATATTTCTAGTTTTGTACCAAATTTTTCTTATTATAATATGTATTACAAATTAGCATACATTCCAATTGGTCAGTCCTTAAACAAATCAACTTTGTATCAGAATTCTCTCAAAAGACTGAAAACCGATATCTTCTCTTCCATCTAAAAATCCAATTTACCTAAAAGACCTAAAAATAAAAGAACAAAACATTTGTACAAAACATAACAACGAATATTAGAAAAATGAAGAAAACGGTATGACATGAAAGCTTGGACAAAAAAAAAATTACGACAACAAAGAGAAGACAGAAATGTGTATAGTAGAAGAGATTTTGTTGGTGACTTAGAGGAGAAACAAATAACTAAATTGCCGGAATCATTTTTGCAGAACACACAGTACATAGGAGAGACAATAATTGCAATAAAAGAACTAAATAAAATCGAAAAACCATGAATGAAACCCAATAAAAAGTCGAATATAGATTAATGGAAACAAATATATGAGAAAAAAATGCAGAAAACGTGACAAAGATTAATAATTACAAAAATTATTATTACAAAAATGTGCACTAGAAACTTTTTCTAGAACAGAACGAATGTTAAATTTCATTAAAAAAAAGTTTTGTTTTGATGTAACATATCGCATTTTAGGTCTCTTCCAACTAAGAGGACGTCTTGTAAATTTAAGACATTATTGGTTTAAAAATATTTATATTGTTTCTTTCTTAGATAAATTAACTATTTGTAATTTTCTTGCGTGGAAATAAAGTTATCTGAAAGACAAATAATAATTTTGTTTCTTATAATAGAACATATTTTTGTTTAAGAAAATTAGTTCATATTTAAATAAGATAATGTGTGTTATAGAACTAATGCACTAATGTCTCATACATAGTAACTAATTCTGAAAAAAACTAATTTCTTATGAAAAGCAGAAAATATTTGAATTAAAATCAAGTTGCTTTGATCGTAGATATTTCTTTTTGTGTGTCGATGCTCCTTTCCACGTCCAAAACAAGTACAAGTTCACAGAAATTTTATTGTTCAGGATATTTCATATTCGAGTGCGTATACTTCGATCCTTACACTTCGTTTGAGTTAAAAAGTATAGAACTAGCTCCAACTCGCCCATTGTAGACTCTAAATGAATGAATTCGTTTTCCCGTACAGGACGTGAAAAAGAAGGCTCATATGATTCCAAATATCCGTTATAAACGATTATTAGAAATGGGCTTTGACTGGTGACGTTTTGTAAAATGTTTTGGGATTTAATCGATCAGAAGTTATTGGCTCCCGCAACCGATCCGTTTTTTAATTCGTATTGGCGTTTCCGGCAGCGAGCCGAATAATTGGGTTATTTCACATTCCTTTCTTCGAAATTCGTGAGACAAATAACGTTTTCCAGGATTATTCTCGTTCCTATTATATCGGATTTCGAACCTTCCAAATTGACAAGTTAATTCCGATTTATTCTTATGCACCTACCCACGCGCCAGATTAACAATTGTTATAAAAAAACAAACGTGATAAATTGCACTACGAGTAGTAATAACACAGAAAGGCGACCTGGCTTATGGGAATTTCCCTTATTTAATTGCGATTCAAAATGTGTATTGTGCGTGCCATAGAAAAATATGCCATAAAAAATAATTTGTAGTTGTAGTGTACGTATATGGCGAAAACAACACGAAATCGAGTATTTAGTGCGCCTTTTGCGATAGAACCCAAGGCTCGTGATTGATGGTGCTCCAGATGTATTCATTAGGGATCAAGCAAAGTCGCCTAATTAACTGACTTTAACAGGATCCGCCATTTATGGTCTGCTGATACTTGCACTCAATAAATTAATAATTGAAAACGCGTATTTCCACAACATGTTGGCTTTATTTAAAATTGATGCGATGACTGGTGCCAGTGAAATGCAAATAGCAATTTTCCCATATATACCGGCGTTATTAATTTCGCCATTTCTCTGAATTAAATGACGGACCTACTGGGCCCTATATTTCTCTGTTATGTATGTTTTTGCGTGAGTAGACTGTTGAAATTTTATCGCATAATGTTAGGTTTAATATCGCATAATTATTATTTTCTGCCCTGAAGAAAAGCCTGAGGTCCAGCTACAGAACGATTTTCTTTTTTTATATTGTGTTCATTATAGGCCACATACAAGGTAGTCTCTTTTACTTGAGAGTGCCAGATATCTCAAGAACTAGTAGGGTAAAAAAATTGTTACAGCGGTGGCCAGTGTTGCCACACCTACTCCGTTCGAAGTATTTCGCAGGTGTAGGACAAATAGCCACTTCACTTTCTCGAGATCGCCAACGTTTCGACCTTTATTTTTAGGTCCCCTCAATTAATAGAGGTAATGGTTTTGCAGGTTTAGGACAAATAAAAATCCCTTGTCGTTTGAATAAAGGCCAACGTTTCGACGTTTAATTTACGTCTACTTCAGGGCTATACTCGGCGACAAAGGATGACGTCAATAAACAAAATTACATCCATGATGCACGTCACACATTATTACGCACGCCAGCACCATCAGAGCACTAATATCGTTCGGCACAAGGAGTGGTCTGTGGCACTACCAAACAACCTTTCTTTGTCGCCGAGTATAGCCCTGAAGAAGACGTAAATTAAACGTCGAAACGTTGCCCTTTATTCAAACGACAAGGGAGTTTTATTTGTCCTAAACCTGCAAAACCATTACAACTATGCCTAATAATACAACAATAAACAAGTATGATCAGCAATAAAAATGATATGGACAATTTCCACAAGCAACCGACAAAAAAGGAAACGCAACCTGAGGTGGTAATTAATTTTATCCACGACCATACTATAATAATCACATTATTCTTGTACATTCTCAAGACTAACGATAATCATTATTCACTTGTGAATAATGAACATTATGCACAAGTGAATAATGAGTTGTCATGGAAACGAAACATGTCGTAGGCAACTGACAACTCAAAAAGTAAACTGCCCTAAACATGAAATCGGTAGTTACCACTGGTTCATTCAAATAATTATCCTTCTATTAGGATGTATTGAGGCAAATGTAGGTTACAGTGTCTCTTTTTCCCTAAAATATGTACTTTTCACTGAAAAATACTTAAAATAGGCCATAAAATTAAGTAATTTACCGTCCACCCTCGTCGCATTGAAATGAACATGCGGTGACATGCGCGGGTGACTAGACCGTCATCTATCGATAAGACGCATCAAACGTGGCGCCAATGAATAGCGAAACCAGTCGTGGTCGTGGTTTTAAAATTGCAAATTATCTTTGTGGCATCTATAACCTATCATATTTGAGAAAACCCAGAATCTTGGTCGTGGATAAAATATAGTATTCAACGCGCATTTAATGAGCGTTATTCTCTCGGGCAATTGTGCCACTCGCTTCGCTCGTGGGCTCAAACGTTACCCTCGAGAATAACTACTCTCATTAAAGGCTTGTTGTATAATATACTAATATAATCATCGGAATTTAATTAAATTCCGAATTTACATAAACACCGAGTTTAAAGTCGAAACTTTATTAAGTTCCGTGTTTACACTCAGAAAATACTGTTTGAAAACCGGAATTTAGTTAAATTCCGAATTTACAGAAAGTCCGAGTTTAAAGTCGAAATTTAGTTAAGTTTCGTTTTTAAGGTCAGAAATTATTTAAATTGCGACTTTAAAGTTGGAAATTAGTTATATGCCGAGTTAAAAATTAAGATTTAATTAATTTCCGTGTATGATGGAATTTATTTAAATTCGTTGTAAACTTCAGTTGTCACTTTAGATGAAACTTGAAGTAACACTGAAGATATAAAAAATGGCGTATTTGATGTTTTAGAAAAACTGTTTTGTTCGGTGTCATGATGAGGTCAACAGTCATTTGAATACTGTGAAGGTGGCAACGAGAAAAATATTCTGACATTCTGACAACTCAACCATAGACAAACTTAACTACTAGATTGAATTCTTACTTAAATTTGCCGCCTAAAATTGGAATTTAATTAAATTCTAAATTTAGTTAATAAATTCCGAGTTTAAAGTAAGAATTTCATTAAGTTTCTTATTTAAAGTCAGAGATTGTTAAATGCCACTTTAAAGTTGAAATTTAGTTTAATTCCGAGTTAAAAATCGGAATTTAGTTAAATTGAATGCATATCGGAATTTAGTTAAATGCCAAGTTTGAATTCAAAATTCAATTAAATTCGATGGACTGGATATAGCTTGTTCTAACAATTATTGAAAAGCGGGCCCTTACGGGCACGCCTTTCGCACTTTAATGCAAGAGGAAGATCTGTGCATCTCTTTTTTGAACGCTGTCTTCTCCATAAGTCTTTCCCTATCCCACTCGTTATTACCTAAAAACACTTTAGAAAACTTTTTTTCTTGCGAGATATTTCACTGTAATTTTTGGTTTTATCACAAGAGCTGAAAGCTACTAACCTAGATATAACTTGTTCTAATAATTATATAAAAGTGGGATCTCACAGGTACGCCTTTCGCATAAATGCTAAAGAAAGATAATGCATCTCTCTCTTAAACACTGTTTTCTCCATAAGCCTTTCACTATCCCACTCATTATTAGTTAAAAACGGCCCCGAATTTTTTTTGCGAGATATTTTACTGCAATTCTTGGCTCTATCAAAAGGGCTGAAAGCAACTAACCTCGATTAACTAGATATATCTTGTTTTAAGAATGTTTCAAAAGCGGGCACTTACGGGCCCGCCTTCCGCACTTAATTGCAAGATAATGATCTATGCATCTCTCTTTTGAAAGCTGTCTTCTCCATAAGTCTTTCTCTATCCCACTCATTATTACTTAAAAACGGTTTCAACATTTTTTTTCCTGTGAGGAATTACACTGTAATTCTTGGCTTTATCAAAAGAGCTGAAAGCAAGTAACCTTAAATTAACTGGATATAGCTTGTTGTAACAATTATTGAAAAGCGGGCCCTTACGGGCCCGCCTTTTGCACTTTAATGCAAGAGGAAGATCTATGCATCTCTCTTTTAAACTCTGTCTTCTCCATAAGTCTTTCTCTATCCCACTCATTATTACTTAAAACGGTTTAGAAAACTTTTTTTCTTGCGAGATATTTCACTGTTATTTTTGGTTTTATCACAAAAGCTGAAAGCAACTAACCTAAATTAACTGGATATAGCTTGTTCTAACAATTATTGAAAAGCGGGCCCTTACGGCCCCGCCTTCCGCACTTAATTGCAAGATAATGATCTATGCATCTCTCTTTTGAACGCTGTTTTCTCCATAAGTCTTTCTCTATCCCACTCATTATTACTTAAAAACGGTTACAAAATTTTTTTTCTAGCGAGGAATTTCACTGTAATTCTTGGCTTTATCAAAAGAGCTGAAAGCAAGTAACCTTAAATTAACTGGATATAGCTTGTTCTAACAATTATTGAAAAGCGGGCCCTTACGGGCCCGCCTTTTGCACTTTAATGCAAGGGGAAGATCTATGCATCTCTCTTTTAAACTTTGTCTTCTCCATAAGTCTTTCTCTATCCCACTCATTATTACTTAAAACGGTTTAGAAAACTTTTTTCTTGCGAGATATTTCACTGTAATTTTTGGTTTTATCACAAAAGCTCAAAGCAACTAACCTAAATTAACTGGATATAGATTGTTCTAACAATTATTGAAAAGCGGGCCCTTACGGGCCCGCCTTTTGTACTTTAATGCAAGAGGAAGATCTATGCATCTCTCTTTTAAACTTTGCCTTCTCCATAAGTCTTTCTCTATCCCACTCATTATTACTTAAAACGGTTTAGAAAACTTTTTTCTTGCGAGATATTTCACTGTAATTTTTGGTTTTATCACAAAAGCTCAAAGCAACTAACCTAAATTAACTGGATATAGCTTGTTCTAACAATTATTGAAAAGCGGGCCCTTACGGGCCCGCCTTTTGTACTTTAATGCAAGAGGAAGATCTATGCATCTCTCTTTTAAAGTTTGCCTTCTCCATAAGTCTTTCTCTATCCCACTCATTATTACTTAAAACGGTTTAGAAAACTTTTTTCTTGCGAGATATTTCACTGTAATTTTTGGTTTTATCACAAAAGCTCAAAGCAACTAACCTAAATTAACTGGATATAGATTGTTCTAACAATTATTGAAAAGCGGGCCCTTACGGGCCCGCCTTTTGCACTTTAATGCAAGAGGAAGATCTATGCATCTCTCTTTTAAACTCTGTCTTCTCCATATTTCTTTCTCTATCCCACTCATTATTACTTAAAACGGTTTAGAAAACTTTTTTTCTTGCGAGATATTTCACTGTAATTTTTGGTTTTATCACAAAAGCTGAAAGCAACTAACCTAAATTAACTGGGTATAGCTTGTTCTAACAATTATTCAAACGCGGGCCCTTATGGGCCCGCCTTTCGCACTTTAATGCAAGAGGAAGATCTATGCATCTCTCTTTTAAACGCTGTCTTCTTCATAAGTATTTCTCTATCCCACTCATCATTACCTAAAAACGGTTTAGAAAACTTTTTTTCTTGCGAGATATTTCACTGTAATTTTTGGTTTTATCACAAGAGCTGAAAGCTACTAACCTAGATATAACTTGTTCTAATAATTATATAAAAGTGGGCTCTCACGGGTACGCCTTTCGCATAAATGCTAAAGAAAGATAATGCATCTCTCTCTTAAACACTGTTTTGTCCATAAGCCTTTCTCTATCCCACTCATTATTAGTTAAAAACGGCCCCGAATTTTTTTTGCGAGATATTTTACTGCAATTCTTGGCTCTATCAAAAGGGCTGAAAGCAACTAACCTCGATTAACTAGATATAACTTGTTTTAACAATTTTTCAAAAGCGGGCACTTACGGGCCCGCCTACCGCACTTAATTGCAAGATAATTATCTATGCATCTCTATTTTGAACGCTGTCTTCTCCATAAGTCTTTCCCTATCCCACTCATTATTACTTAAAAACAGTTTAGAAAACCTTTTTTCTTGCGATATATTTCACTGTAATTTTTGGTTTTATCACAAGGGCTGAAAGCTACTGACCTAAGTAAGCTAGATATAACTTGTCCTAACAATTATACAAAAGCTGGCCCGTAAGGGCCCGCCTTTCGCACTTTAATGCAAGAGGAGGGTCTATGCCTCTCTTTTAAACACTCTCTTCTCCATAAGTCTGTCCCTATCCCACTCATTATTATTTAAAAACGGTTTCGAAAACTTTTCTTCTTGCGAGATATTTTACTGTAATTTATCGAGAGACCTGAAAGCAACTACCCTGAACTCACCAAAATTGACTAGATGTAACTTGTTCTAATAATTATATAAAAGTGAGCCCTCACAAGATAATGCATGTCTCTCTTAAACACTGTCTTCTCCATGAGTTTTAATTTCCCTATCCCACTCATTATTACTTAATTAACGGTTTAGAATTTTTTTTTCTTGCGAGATATTTGATTGTAATTCTTGGCTCTATCAAAAGGGCTGAAAGCAACTAACCTAAATTAACTAGATAAAACTTGTTTTAACAATTTTTCAAAACCGGGCACTTACGGGCCCGCTTTTCGCTCTTTAATGCAAGAGGATGCTCTATGCATCTCTCATTTAAACGCTGCCTTCTCCATAAGTCTTTCCCTATCCCACTCATTATTACTTAAAAACGGTTTAGAATTTTTTTTCTTGCGAGATATTTTACTGTAATTCTTGGCTTTATCAAAAGACCTGAAAGCAACTAACCTAAAATAACTAGATATAACTTGTTCTAAGAATTATTAAAAAACGGGTCTTTACTGGCCCGCTTTTCGCACTTTCAAGAGGATGATCTATTCATCTCTCTTTTAAACGCCGTCTTCTCCATAAGTCTTTCTCTATCCCACTCATTATTACTTAAAAACGGTTTCAAAATTTTTTTTCTTGCGAGGAATTTCAATGTAATTCTTGGCTTTATCAAAAGAGCTGAAAGCAAGTAACCTAAATTAACTGGATATAGCTTGTTCTAACAATTATTGAAAAGCGGGCCCTTACGGGCCCGCCTTTCGCAATTTAATGCAAGAGGAAGATCTATGCATCTCACTTTTAAACGCTGTCTTCTCCATAAGTCTTCCTCTATCCCACTCATTATTACTTAAAACGGTTTAGAAAACTTTTTTCTTGCGAGATATTTCACTGTAATTTGCTGTAACTGTAATTTATTGAAAGAGCTGAAAGCAACTAACCTGAACTAACCAAAATTAACTAGATATAACTTGTTCTAATAATTATATAAAAGTGGGCCCTCACGGGTACGCCTTTCGTACAAATGCGAAAGAAAGATAATGCATCTCTCTTTTAAACGCTCTGTTCTCCATAAGTCTTTCCCTATCCCACTCATTATTACTTAAAAACGGTTTAGATTTTTTTTTCTTGCGAGATATTTCACTGTAATTCTTGGTTTTATCAAAAGACCTGAAAGCAACTAACCTAAATTAACTAGATATAACTTGTTCTAAGAATTATTAAAAAGCGGGCCCTTACGGGCTTAATAATTATTAAAAAGCGGGCCCTTCGCACTTAATTCAAGAGGATGATCTATTCATCTCTCTTTTAAACGCTGTCTTCTCCATAAGTCTTTCTCTATCCCACTCATTATTACTTAAAAACGGTTTCGAAATTTTTTTTTCTAGCGAGGAATTTCACTGTAATTCTTGGCTTTATCAAAAGAGCTGAAAGCAAGTAACCTTAAATTAACTGCGTATAGCTTGTTCTAAAAATTATTGAGCGGGCCCTTACGGGCCCGCCTTTTGCACTTTAATGCAAGAAAAAGATCTATGCATCTCTCTTTTAAACGCTGTATTCTCCATAAGTCTTTCTCTATCCCACTCATTATTACTTCAAACGGTTTAGAAAACTTTTTTTCTTGCGAGATGTTTCACTGTAATTTTTGGTTTTATAATAAAAGCTGAATGCAACTAACCTAAATTAACTGGATATAGCTTGTTCTAACAATTATTCAAAAGCGGGCCCTTATGGGCCCGCCTTTCGCACTTAATGCAAGAGGAAGATCTATGCATCTCTCTTTTAAACGCTGTCTTCTTAATAAGTCTTTCTCTATCCCACTCATCATTACCTAAAAACGGTTTAGAAAACTTTTTTTCTTGCGAGATATTTCACTGTAATTTTTGGTTTTATCACAAGAGCTGAAAGCTACTAACCTAGATATAACTTGTTCTAATAATTATATAAAAGTGGGATCTCACAGGTACGCCTTTCGCATAAATGCTAAAGAAAGATAATGCATCTCTCTCTTAAACACTGTTTTCTCCATAAGCCTTTCTCTATCCCACTCATTATTAGTTAAAAACGGCCCCGAATTTTTTTTGCGAGATATTTTACTGCAATTTTTGGCTCTATCAAAAGGGCTGAAAGCAACTAACCTCGATTAACTAGATATAACTTGTTTTAATAATTTTTGAAAAGCGGGCACTTACGGGCCCCCCTTCCGCACTTAATTGCAAGATAATGATCTATGCATCTCTTTTTTGAACGCTGTCTTCTCCATAAGTCTTTCCCTATCCCACTCATTATTACTTAAAAACAGTTTAGAAAACCTTTTTTCTTGCGATATATTTCACTGTAATTTTTGGTTTTATCACAAGGGCTGAAAGCTACTGACCTAAGTAAGCTAGATATAACTTGTCCTAACAATTATACAAAAGCTGGCCCGTAAGGGCCCGCCTTTCGCACTTTAATGCAAGAAGAAGATCTATGCATCTCTTTTTTAAACACTCTCTTCTCCATAAGTCTGTTCCTATCCCACTCATTATTATTTAAAAACGATTTCGAAAACTTTTCTTCTTGCTAGATATTTTACTGTAATTTATTGAAAGAGCTGAAAGCAACTACCCTGAACTCACCAAAATTGACTAGATATAACTTGTTCTAATAATTATATAAAAGTGAGCCCTCACGAGTACGTCTTTCGCATAAATGCGAAAGAAAGATAATGCATGTCTCTCTTAAACACTGTCTTCTCCATGAGTTTTAATTTCCCTATCCCACTCATTATTACTTAAAAACGGTTTAGATTTTTTTTTCTTGCGAGATATTTGATTGTAATTCTTGGCTCTATCAAAAGGGCTGAAAGCAACTAACCTAGATTAACTAGATAAAACTTGTTTTAACAATTTTTCAAAACCGGGCACTTACGGGCCCGCTTTTCGCTCTTTAATGCAAGAGGATGATCTATGCATCTCTCTTTTAAACGCTGCCTTCTCCATAAGTGTTTCTCTATCCCACTCATTATTATTTAAAAACGGTTTCGAAAACTTTTCTTCTTGCGAGATATTTTACTGTAATTTATTTAAAAAGCTGAAAGCAACTAACCTGAACTAACCAAAATTAACTAGATATAACTTGTTCTAATAATTATATAAAAATGCGAAAGAAAGGTAATGCATCTCTCTTTTAAACGCTGTGTTCTCCATAAGTCTTTCTCTATTCCACTCATTATTACTTAAAAACGGTTTCGAAAACTTGGTCATTTTAAAGCAAGAGAAGGGGAAGAATGAAAGAAAGAAAAAGAAAAAAAAACTACATTTTTTGAAAATTGTTGTTTTAAATAAATCTTTTCTAATTACCTCACTACAAATATCAACTTAGGATTGGTAACGCTGACAATTAAAATTTGAGGTAAACGTCACTATTGACGGTGCTCAAAGAATAGGATTGTTTGCAATTATCTGCTTAATTCAGCTAACTGACCTAATTCAGAATGATATGTCCTCAATACGTCAATTAAAGGACTCGACGTATCCTTTTTACGTAAAAAATGTATAGTCGGTAAACCGTCGGACTAATGTAGGCAAGGCTGAGTGACCACTTTATATCAAACACGAATGAGTTATTTATTTGATGCAATAAAAATAGAGAGCAATAGAACTTTGGTTTTTTTTTGTCGTGGTGGATGACGTAGAAGAAATCCACGTGGTCTTATAGAATTTTAATGACTTTATAGGTTTTGCTCAATACTTTTCTTGAAACCTTCGTTTGCCGCATTGGCAGAAACTTATGCCCTCTCCCTTGCATGGAGGCATCAATCTGGACCCCTATTCTTGAATTATAGGGAGGAGAAGTTGCGAGGGAAGTTGGCGTGGATTTATTTAAAATGTAGATATTTCCAATTTTAGAAAAACTGTTTACAAAGAAACTCAATCCTTAGAGAACCTGAAAGTTCTCTTGTTTTTGATCCAAGAAAAGCAATGTTGGTTTGGATTTGAGTCACTCCTAGGAAGCTTCTAAGGAGCATTCCCTCTTTTTGCTTTTAAGAATAGGTATCCTGTACAACAAATTGAAAAAATAAAACTTTACTAAAAAGCACGCCACTGAACTCCCTTCTCACCACATTATCGGATTACCTGGTCGTACCTCCACCACGGCACGATTTAAAGCGAACCGGCCAGCCTACCTACCAGACCTAGCACCGCTTTTTTTCACGGCCAAGTTTACCGACAAAATGTGTCGCGTCTCTTCTTCCGAGCTCGCGTGTTCTTAGGTCAACAGTCATGTTTTCTTATTAATAAAGACTTGATTGATGCCAGAGTGATGATTTCATACATTGATTATTCTTTTGGATGGTAATATATCAATTTCAAAGCTCATTATATTGCCTTGACTTTTATTAATATGCGTCAAGCTTGAGGGTGTATTAAGAGAGTTTTTTTCTTTTTACATATTAACACCTTGTTTTGTGTTAAAGGACCATATGGTATATCCTAAGAGAAAAACCTCGAAAACCGTTTACAGAATGTGCGATGCCCATTTCCGACAGTCAGTCACACGCCATATTTGCCCGAAGGATCCATATTAGGAGCACGTAACTTGACATAAATAATATGTTTTCTGTTTAGTGCTTAACAACACTTCAAACAACTTCCCGTAATGGAAGAGACCTTTTACCAAGTTTCCAAGCGAATGCATTAGATTCTCGTAATGCACTCCCATCGAATAAATATGGAGGTGTTTGTTTTCTTGCTAATTTCAATTAGCATTGTAGGTATTTTGTGTGGAAACCTCTGCATGATGGTAATATATGGAAATAAATTTATTCGAAAACAGCAGGTTTTCTAAAGCTCTCAGGTCTTTTCCAAAGGTTTCCAATTTACACTACAGCACCTTTAAAGCTCAAGTTATATATGGCGCTTTTGTCTTGCTAAAATTAAATACAGTCTAGAAATAGGATCCAGTCAATCAAGAAGAAACAAAGTGTAATGTTGTGTAATGCTTCCAGCGATATGAGCCCAGGAAAGCGGACTAATAAACATTCCCGCAGGAATTGGACTCGCTTTTTGAGCGTTGATCCTTCTCTTTTGGATTAGCTCTGCGCTGGGTGGTCTGGATATTAAGTAAATGTTTTAGATTATTTGGAAATTCCCGTCTAAACACGCTGTCACTCCGTTGCCAGATGAAAGAACCGAGTGACAGACTAGTCTCTTTTTAATACACTTGTCTTTCATTAGAGGGTAATGCGATACTGTCCTGAGTTTTTGCTGTTTGAATATACAATTTTTCAATTTCGGGTTTACACGTGTGTGTCGCTTTGCTTCACGATATCTTGGTTCTTCAACAAATGCCCTCAACCATTTTGCAAGAGACAGATGAATTGAATAAAAAATAAGAAAATGTATTTACACAAGAAGAGTTAAATTTGAAAAAAAATATGGAATTTCTTCCTGACGATGAGGCAATGGGCGAAGTGATCTCCCGTGCTTCCCGACGTTGACTGATTCAACTGTAGTGAACTCCGTGGTATTTATTCCCCCTCCGGTGGGGGTAGTGGTAGCACGAGGTTTCGACGCACTTGAAGTATGTCGTGGAACCCGCTTTCAGTCTGCATTTAAAAACGTAATTTCCTCCTTCCTGTTGAAATCATTGTCGTGTTTAAAGATCTCAAAGCCCTCTCTGGTTAGCTTGAGAGAACGTTAAACGTTAAGACGTTTAACGTTAACGTAACGTAAGAACGTTAAACACGACAACAATTTCAACGGGAAGAAGGAAATTACGTTTCTAAATGCAGAGTGGAAGCGAGTTCTACGACATACTTCAAGTGCACCAAAACCCCACGGCACCACTACCCCCACCCCACTCCCTCCACTGCAGCGCGACGGCGAAGAAATAAATACCACGGAGCTCACTACACTCGAATCAGTCAACGTCGGGAAGCACGGTAGATCACTTCGCCTATTGCCTCATCGCCTTTGATAATGCCCGGAAAAGCCTTTAGATTGTATTTTGATCTTTTTCATTATTTTTTTGAGGTAGTTTTTTTTATTGCTCCTCTTCCTTTTTTTTTTCATGTTTAATTGTAGGTACTTAACCACTCTACTTTAACGCTAAATTTTACTCTCTAATACTTGTACAATTATTTGCTTGTTAGTAGTTTGCCCCTTCTTTTTCCCCCATCATGTTGTTTTTCAACCCTTTTACCGTTTTCTTCATCTTCTTTAATATCTTCCATCATCTACCAAAAATTGATACAACTGCACTAAGGGAAAATCAATTTTTACAATTTTTTAACGCCTTTTTTTCTCTTCACTTAATTTCTGCTTTCTTTTCTTTTCCATTTAATTTTCTGAGAACTTTCTGTATAACACTATGTGAATAAATTAAAGAACAAGATATTAAAGAAGAAACTAATAGAGATGAAAATTAATACAGAATGTTTAAAAGAATTCGATCTTATATAGAGACCACAGAGAGCAAATAAATAATTAAAAAGAATATGACTGAAGTAGTGCCAAAAATGAAATAAAAAGTAGACTCTAACGATATGTCAAAATAAAATAAATCTCAAAGCTGAATAAGAAAGTTTTGAAGAACATTTACAACAAATCCTTAAGGAAAAAACATAAGCCCAAAAAATAAAAAATACGATGTAGAAGGACCACTTTGAGGTGTATAATTGCTTTAAAATAAGCAAAATATGGACGTAATGGAAGCACACGAGGTAAAAAAACAAAATTTTCCAAATAAGTAAAGGTATAAAACAAAAATTATGAAAAGCAAAGGGTGTGGAAGGAATGAGGAAAATGCCTTCAATAATTACAAAATATGAATGAAAAAATTAAATGGAACATAGCAGGAACCAAGAAATAAACTCAAAAGCTCACAAAACTAAAAAAAGTAACAGGTGAAATGTAAGCACGAGAGGAAAAAGATGGAAAAAGAGAGAAAAAAAATGAAAAGTAAGGAATATGAAAGCAGCCGGAAAATACCTTTCAAAAATAAAAAAAAAGTACCGAGAATTGACGAAAGAGTATCCATAATTTGCAAAAGCTCTGAGACCCACAAAAATGTAGATGAGTTGAAAAAATGAAAATATTGTTTTTCTCAACTAGTTTTAAGCGATATAAAATGTTGCAAATTTAAGCCGGAAAAACACAATTCTTTCAATTTCATTGAAATGAACTTAAAAAGATCACAAAACTTGAGAAAAAGGGCCTAGTGAAAACACGAGGAAAGAAAAATAACGAAAATAAAAAACTGGAAAGTAAGGAATGTTGAAGAAGTCAAAAAATTGCTTTCAAGTACGACACAACAAGAATGAGAGGAATCGCAGCAGAAAAGGGTTGGGGGAGCTAAACACGTGGAAGAAAAGAAAAAAAGTCAATATTTCCTTAAGATTTAGTTTGAAAAGACTTAATAAAATGAAAAATTAAGCCTGAAAAAGCCAACTAAGCAAGGAGTTCAAGAGATGGGATTTACTCGTCGTCTCAAAGGGTCACAAAACTTAAAAAGAGACTTAATGGCAGCATTAGCGGTAAAAATAAAAAATCTACAAAAAAAAACAAAAAAAAATGGAAGAAAGTTATGGAAATCAAACACTGCCGAACAAGTGGAAAAATTGTCGAACAAGTAGCTAAAAAGTCTCAAAGGACGAGAACACGGGAAAGAATTGAAGCAGTTTAAAAAATGTCAATAATTTCTGTGTCAATTATGAGTTTTAAAAAATATATAAAAACTGAAAATTAAGGTAGAAAAATCCATCTAACCAACAAATTTATAATATTCATTCAAGTTATCTCAAAGGCTCACAATACTAAAAAAAAACAGACGTAATGGAAGCACGAGAGGTAAAAAAACTAATTTTACGAAATAAGCAAAGAAATAAAACAAAAATTATGAAAAGCAAAGAGTGTGGAAAGAATGAAAAAATTGCCTTCAATAATAACAAAATATGAATTAGAACAAAGAAGAACTAGATTTAAGCGATATAACATATTACCAAATTAAGCCAGAAAAAAACACAATTTTGAATTTCATTCAAATGAACCTAAAAAGATAAAAAAAAATGAAAAAATGGCTAATGGAAACACGAGGAAAAACAAATAACGAAAATAAAAAACCGTAAAGTAAGGAATGTTGAAGAAGTCAAAAAAATGCCTTCAAGAATAACAGAACAAGTATGAGAGGAATAGCAGTTGATAAGAGTTTGAGAAGCAAAACATGAGGAAGAATAGAAAAAACAGTCAATATTTCCTCAATAAATTAGTTTGAAAAGACTTAAAAAATGGAAAATTAAGCCAGAAGAAATCCACTAAACAAGGAACTCAAAGGATTTACTATTCGTCTCAAAGGGTCACAAAACTTAAAAAGAGACTTAATGGCACAATTAGCGGTAAAAATGCAAAATGTACAAATGTACAAAAAAGAGCAAAAAAATTGGAAGAAAAGTTATGCAAAACAAACACAGTCGAAAAATTGTCCAACAATTAGGTAAAAACGCTATAAGGATGAGAACATGGGAAAAAATTGAAGCAGTTTGATAAATGTCAATATTTTCTTTATCAATTATGAGTTTTAAAAAATTTGTAATAACTGAAAAATTGAGCTAGAAAAATCCACCTAACCAAGAAATTTATAAAATTCGTTCAAGTTATCTCAAAGGGTCACAATACAAAAAAACAGGCGTAGTGGAAGCACAAGAGGTAAAAAAACAAATTTTACGAAAAAAGCATAGAGATAAAACAAACATTATAAATAGCAAAGAGTAAGGAAGGAATGAAAAAAATACCTTCAATAATGACAAAATATGAATGAAAAAAATGAATTAGGACAAAGCAGGAATAAATAAACAATCTTAAAAGGTCACAAAATTTAAAAAGTTTTAAAAAATTTAAAAAAAATGTATTCTTTACTTTAACCATCCCTCAATACGTTTATGTTTCAACATTTTATTTTGTACTTGTAGTAATCTTTATATATATTTTTTTCATGTATTGCTTTATACCATTCCTTCCTGCTTTGTACAAATTTAACTTTAAATTAAGTATTCCATACGTTGTAGTACTCTGATGAAGGCACCAATTTGTGTCGAAACGTCAAAATAAACAACGAAGTTAGAAGCACCCGCTGTAACTCATTTTAATCAAACAAAAGGACCAGAACCCAAGATAACAACCAACCATCCAAAATTTTAAAAGTAACAGGTGAAATGTAAGCACGAGAGAAAAAAGATATCAAAAGAGAGAAAAAAAAATGAAAAGTAAGGAATATGACAGCAGTCGGAAAATACCTTCCAAATATGACAAAAAAGGTACCCATAAATGACGAAAGAGTATCGAAAATTTGCAAAGTTTCTGAGAGCCACAATATGTAGAAGAATAGTTAAAATAAAAAAAAAACGGAAAATATTGTTTTTTTCAACTAGTTTTCGTATGTAGCAATGTTTGAACTGGTTTCTCTATGTAGCACTTTTTGCTAAATAAATTCTACTGTTATTATTATTATTATTTTAAGCGATATAAAATTTAAGCCAGAAAAAACACAATTCTTATTTTCATTGAAATGAATCTGAAAAGATTACAAAACTTGAAAAAAGGGCGTAATGGAAATACGAGAAAAGGAAAATAACAAAAATAAAAAACTGGAAATTAAGAAATGTTAAAGAAGTCAGAACATTGTCTTCAAGAATAAATGAACAAGTGTGAGAGGAATAGCAGTTGATAAAGGTTTGACAAGCAAAACATGCAGATGAATAGAAAAAAAGTCAATATTTTCTCAATAAATTAGTTTGAAAAGACAAAAAAAATAAAAAATTAAGCCGGAAAAATCGAACCAAATAATGAATTCATTAAACTCACTCGGCATCTCAAATGGTTAGAAAACTTAAAAACATCAGGCATAATGCATCAGTGGTATGAATAGAAGTCATCTCACAGGATCACAATACAAAAAAAACAAACAACAGGCGTAATGGAAGCGCGACAGGTCAAAAAACAAATTTTACGAAATAAGCAGAGAGATAAAACAAAAATTATGAAAAGCAAAGAGTGGGGAAGGAATGAGAAAACTGCCTTCAATAATAACTAAATATAAATGAAAAAATGATTTAGAACCAAGATGGAACCAATAAATAATCTCACACACTCACAAAATTTAAAAAAGTAACAAAGAAGTCAAAAAATTGCCTTCAAAAATAACTGAACAAGTGTGAGAGGAATAGCAGTTGATAAGGGCTTGAGGAGCAAAACATGCGAAAAAATTTAAAAAAAAGTCAATATTTTCTCAATAAATTAGTTTGAAAAGACTCAAAATGAAGAATTAAGCCAGAAAAATCCAACTAAGCAAGGAAATCGTTAAATTTACTCGTCGTCTCAAAGGTTCACAAAACTTAAAAAGAGACTTAATGGCAACATTAGCAGTAAAAATGCAAAATGTACTTAAAAAAATTGAAGGAAAAGAACAAATGGTTAAAAAGGCTGTAAGGACGAGAACATGGGAAAAAATTCAAGCACTTTAAAAAATATCAATATTTTCTTTATCAATTATGAGTTTTAAGAAATATTTAATAACTGAAAAATTAAGTTACAAAAATCCATTTAACCAAGAAATTTGTAAAATTCATTCAAGTTATCTCGAAGGATCACAATACTAAAAAAAACATCCAACAGGCGTAATGGAAGCACGAAAGGTAAACAAACAAAATTTACGAAATAAGCAAAGTGATAAAAACGAAAAGTATGAAAAGCAAAGAATGTGGAAGGAATATGGAAAATTCCTTCAATAATGACAAAATATGAATGAAAAAATTAATTAGAACAAGAAAGGAACCAATAAATAATCTCAAAAGGTCGCAAAATTTAAAAAAAGTAACAGGCGAAATGGAAGCACTAGAGGAAAAAGATGGTAAAAGAGAGAAAAAAATGAAAAGTAAGGAATATGAAAGCAGTCGGAAAATACCTTTCAAAAATGACAAAAGAAAAGTACCCAGAAATGACGAAAGTGCTTCCAGAAGATGCAAAGGTTTGGAGAGCCAAAATATGTAGAAGAATAGTTACAAATAGAAAACATAAAATACTGTTTTTCTTAACTAAAAATACTTAGTAATAACAATCGACAAAAAACTAAAATTTACTAAACGCGTACGAAATACTTAGTTTTAAGGAAATATAACATATTGCCAAATTAAGCCAGAAAAAAACACAATTTTTAATTTCATTCAAATGAATCAAAAACTGTAAAAAAGGGCCTAATGGAAACACGAGGAAAGAAAAATAAAGAAAATAAAACTGGAAAGTAAGGAATTTTGAAGAAGTCAAAAAATTGCCTTCAAGAATAACTGAACAAAAAAAAAGGGGTTTGAGAAGCAAAACATACAGAAGAACAAAAAAGAAAGTCAATATTTTCTCAATAAATTAGTCTGAAAAGACTTAAAAAAATGAAAAATTAAGCCGGAAAAAACCCACTAAGCAAGGAACTCAAGGGATTTACTTGTTGTCTCAAAGGGTCACAAAACTTAAAAAGAGACTTAATGGCAGCATTAGCGGTAAAAATGCAAAATGCACAAAAAACAAACAAAAAATCTGGAAGAAAAGTTATGGAAAACAAACACTGCGGAACAAGTGGAAAAATTGTCGAAAAAATAGTTAAAAAAGCTCTAAGGACGAGAATATGGCAAAAAGGTTAAGCACTTTAAAAAATGTCAATATTTTCTTTATCAATTATGAGTTTTAAATAATATGTAAAAGGTAAAATATTTAACAAAGAAATTTATAAAATACAGACAAGTTATCTCAAAGGGGCACAATACTAAAAAAAAACAAAGAACAGACGTAATGGAAGCACGAGAGGTAAAAAAACAAATTTTACGAACTAAGCAAAGAGATAAAACTAAAAATTTGAAAAGCAAAGAGTGTGGAAGGAATGAGAAAATTGCCTTTAATAATAACAAAATGTAAATGAATTAGGACAAAGAAGGAACCAATAAATAATCTCAAAAGTTCACAAAATTTAAAGAAGTAACAGGTGAATAGGAGGCACGAGAGGAAAAAGATGGCAAAAGAGAGAAAAAAAATGAAAAGTAAGTAATATGAAAGCAGTCTGAAAATACCTTTCAAAAATGACAAAAAAAAGTACCTACCCAGAAATGACGAAAGCGTAACCAGAAGTTGCAAAGGTTCTAAGAGCCAAAATAAGTAGAAGAATAGTTACAAATAAAAAAATTAAAATATTGTTTTTCTTAACTATTTTTAAGCGATATAAAATCTTCCAAAATTAAGCCAGAAGAAAACACAATTCTTAATTTCATTCAAATGAACCTAAAAAGATCACAAAATTTGAAAAAAAAGCCTAATGGAAACACGAGGAACGAAAAATAAGGAACATAAAACACTGGAAAGTAAGGAATGTTTAAGAAGTCAAAAAATTGTCTTCAAGGATAGCGGAACAAGAATGAGAGGAATAGGGGTTGATAAGGGTTTGAGGAGCAAAACATGCTGAAGAATAGAGAAAAAAGTCAATATTTTCTCTATTCTTCAAAAATTAAGCCGAAAAATTTCAACAAAGCAAGGAATTCAAGGGATTTACTTGTCGTCTCAAAGGGTCATCAAACTTAAAAAAAGCTTAATGGCTGCGTTAGCGATAAAAATGCAAAATGTAGAAAAAAAAACAAACAAACTGGAAGAAAAGTTATGGAAAACAAACACTGCCGAACAAGTGGAAAATTTGTCGAACAAATAGTTAAAAAGGCTCTAAGGACGAGAACATGGGAAAAAATTCAAGGCCTTTAAAAAATATCAATATTTTCTGAATCAATTGGTATTATTGGTTCAGTGAGTTGTCAAAAATATATAATAACTGAAAAATGAAGTTACCAAAATCCACCTAACCAAGAAATTTGTAAAATTCATTCAAGTTATCTCAAAAGGTCACAATACTAAAAAAAAACAAACAACAGGCGTAATGGAAGCACGAGGGGTAAAAAAAACAAATTTTACGAAGTAATCAAAGAGATAAAACAAAAATTTTGAAAAGCAAAAAGAGTGGAATAAATGAGACAAATGCCTTCAGTAATGACAAAGTATGAATGAAAAACTGAATTAGAATAAAGAAGAAACCAATAAATAATCTCAAAAGGTTACAAAATTTAAAAAAGTAACAGGTGAAATGGAAGCACGAGAGGAAAAAAATGGCGAAAGAAAGAAAAAAATATGAAAATTAAGGAAAAATGACAAAAAATGTACCCAGAAAAGACGAAAGTGTATCCAGAAGTTGCAAAGGTTCTCAGAGCCAAAATATGTAGGAGAATAATTACAAATAAAAAAATGAAAATGTTGATTTTCTAAAATTTCTTTAAGCGATATAAAATATTGCTAAATTAAGCCAGAAAAAACACAATTCTTAATTTCATTCAAATGGACCCAAAAATGATCACAAATCTTGAAAAAAAGGGCCTAATGGAATCACGAGAAAAGAAAAATAACAAAAATAAAAAACTGAAAGTTAGGAATGTTGAAGAAGTCAAGAAATTGTCTTCAAGGATGACAGAACAAGTATGAGAGAAAAAAGCAGTTGATAAGAGTGTGAGGAGCAAAACATGCAGAAGAATAGAAAAAAAAGGTAAATATTTTCTGAAAAAATTAGTTTGAAAAGACGTAAACAAAAATGAAAAATTAAGCCAGACCAACTAATCAAGGAAATCGTTAAATTTACTCGTCATCTCAAAGGGCCACAAAACTTAAAAAAAAGGCTAAATGGCAGCGTTAGCGGTAAAAATGCAAAATGTACAAAATAATTGATATAAAACCGGAAGAAAAGTTATAGAAAACAAATCCTGTCAAAGAAATTGTCTAACAAATAGTCGAAAAGGCTCTGAAGACGAGAATATTAGAAAAATAAAAACACTTAATAATTATAATTATAAATTATAATTATTTTCTTTGTCAATCAAAAATTGATCTAGAAAAAATCCGACTAAGAAATTTATAAAATTCATTCAATTTATCTTAAAGGGTCACAATATTAAAAAACAACAGGCGAAATGCAGGCACGAGAGGTCGAAAACAAAATGTACGAAATAAGCAAAGACAGAAAAGCAAAAATTTTGAAATGCAAAGAAAGGGGTTGAAATGAGAAAATTGTCCTCAATAATGACAAAATATGAATAAAAAAGTAAATTAGAAGACAGAAGGAATTATAATCAATAGATGGAATGGAAAGGCTCTAAAAATTGACACATGAGGAATACGATAAACGATAGTTTAAGACGTTTTTAGGCGTTTTACGTCGATTTCTACTGGTTTTAGCTGTAAACATAAAATTACACCAAAAAAAACACTACTAATATATATAGTAAAAAACGCATTTCAAGATGCATTTTTAGGAGTTTTTCGTCGATTTCTACTGGTTTTAGTTTAAACATAAAATTATGCCAAAAAACACTACTAATTTCTACTAAAAGACGCATTTTAGGACGTTTTACGTCGATTGCTACTGGTTTTAGATGAGGACATAAAATTAAACCAAAAAACCACTACTAATATCTATAGTAAAAAACGCATTTCAAGATGCATTTTTAGGAGTTTTACGTCGATTTTTACTGGTTTTAGTTTAAAACATAAAATATATTAAAAACCACTACTAATATCTACTAGAATAAGCACTTTAAGACGTTTTAAGGCGTTTTGCGTCGATTTCTACTGGGTTTAGCTGAAAACAAAAAACCACTAATAATGCTCAAAGACGCATTTTTAGGCGTTTTACGTCTTTTTTACTGGTTTTTGTTTAAAACATAAAATATATTAAAAACCACTACTAATATCTACTAGAATACGCTTTTTAAGACGTTTTAAGGCGTTTTGCGTCGATTTCTACTGGGTTTAGCTGAAAACATAAAATTAAACAAAAAACCACTAATAATGCTCAAAGACGCATTTTTAGGCGGTTTACGTCTTTTTTACTGGTTTTTGTTTAAAACATAAAATTATACTAAAAACCACTACTAATATCTACTAGAAGACGCATTTTAAGACGTTTTAAGGCGTTTTCCGTCGGTTTCTACTGGTTTTAGCTGAAAACATAAAATTACACCAAAAAACTACTAATAATACTCAAAGACGCATTTTTAGGCGTTTTACGTCGATTTTTACTGGTTTTAGTTTAAAACATAAAATATATTAAAAACCACTACTAATATCTACTAGAATACGCATTTTAAGACGTTTTAAGGCGTTTTGCGTCGATTTCTACTGGTTTTAGCTGAAAACATAAAATTAAACAAAAAACCACTAATAATGCTCAAAGACGCATTTTTAGGCGGTTTACGTCTTTTTTACTGGTTTTTGTTTAAAACATAAAATTATACTAAAAACCACTACAAATATCTACTAAAAAACGCATTTTTAAGACGTTTTACATCGATTTCTACTGATTTTAGCTGAAAACATAAAATTGCACCAAAAAACTACTACTATCTACTAAAAGAAGTATTTTAAGACGTTTTACGCCGTTTTACGCTGATTTCTACTGGTTTAAGACGTTTTAAGGCGTTTTACGTCGATTTCTACTGGTTTTAACTGAAAACAAAAATTGCACAAAAAAAACCACTGGTAATACTCAAAGACGGACTTTTAGGCGTTTTACGTCGATTGCTACTGGGTTTAGCTGAAAACAAAAAACCACTAATAATGCTCAAAGACGCATTTTTAGGCGTTTTACGTCTTTTTTACTGGTTTTTCTTTAAAACATAAAATATATTAAAAACCACTACTAATATCTACTAGAATACGCTTTTTAAGACGTTTTAAGGCGTTTTGCGTCGATTTCTACTGGGTTTAGCTGAAAACATAAAATTAAACAAAAAACAACTAATAATGCTCAAAGACACATTTTTAGGCGTTTTACGTCTTTTTTACTGGTTTTTGTTTAAAATATAAAATTATACTAAAAACCACTACTAATATCTACTAGAAGACGCATTTTAAGACGTTTTAAGGCGTTTTCCGTCGGTTTCTACTGGTTTTAGCTGAAAACATAAAATTACACCAAAAAACTACTAATAATACTCAAAGATGCATTTTTAGGCGTTTTACGTCGATTTTTACTGGTTTTAGTTTAAAACATAAAATATATTAAAAACCACTACTAATATCTACTAGAAGACGCATTTTAAGACGTTTTAAGGCGTTTTGCGTCGATTTCTACTGGTTTTAACTGAAAACATAAAATTAAACAAAAAACCACTAATAATGCTCAAAGACGCATTTTTAGGCGGTTTACGTCTTTTTTACTGGTTTTTGTTTAAAACATAAAATTATACTAAAAACCACTACTAATATCTACTAGAAGACGCATTTTAAGACGTTTTAAGGCGTTTCCCGTCGGTTTCTACTGGTTTTAGCTGAAAACATAAAATTACACCAGAAAAACTACTAATAATACTCAAAGACGCATTTTTAGGCGTTTTACGTCGATTTTTACTGGTTTTAGTTTAAAACATAAAATATATTAAAAACCACTACTAATATCTACTAGAAGACGTATTTTAAGACGTTTTAAGGCGTTTTCCGTCGGTTTCTACTGGTTTTAGCTGAAAACATAAAATTACACCAGAAAAACTACTAATAATACTCAAAGACGCATTTTTAGGCGTTTTACGTCGATTTTTACTGGTTTTGGTTTAAAACATGAAATTATATTAAAAACCACTGCTAATATCTACTAAAAAACGCTTTTTTAAGACGTTTTACCTCGATTTCTACGGATTTTAGCTGAAAACATAAAATTGCACCAAAAAACTACTACTATCTACTAAAAGAAGTATTTTAAGACGTTTTACGGCGTTTTACGCTGATTTCTACTGGTTTAAGACGTTTTAAGGCGTTTTACGTCGATTTCTACTGGTTTTAGGTGAAATCAAAAATTGCACTAAAAAAACCACTGGTAATACTCAAAGACGGACTTTTAGGCGTTTTACGTCGATTGCTACTGGTTTTAGCTGAAGGCATAAAATTACACTAAAAAACCACTAACGAAAAGATGCAAAGATGTTCGAAGAAACATGGAAATGGCTTCCACAAATAGATGAAAAAATATGTAGCAAATCTCTAGTTGTTCTTGAGATATTTCCTTACATTCTGAAAATTCCAACTTCTGTCTCCTACTATCTACTAAAAGAAGTATTTTAAGACGTTTTACGGCGTTTTACGCTGATTTCTTCTGGTTTAAGACGTTTTAAGGCGTTTTACGTCGATTTCTACTGGTTTTAGGTGAAAAAAAAAATTGCACTAAAAAAACCACTGGTAATACTCAAAGACGGACTTTTAGGCGTTTTACGTCGATTGCTACTGGTTTTAGCTGAAAACATAAAATTACACTAAAAAACCATTAACGAAAAGATGCAAAGATGTTCGAAGAAACATGGAAATGGCTTCCACAAATAGATGAAAAAATATGTAGCAAATCTCTAGTTGTTCTTGAGATATTTCCTTACATTCTGAAAATTCCAACTTCTGAAATATCTAGCCGTTCTCGAGATATTTACTAATATTTTTATTTAAAAAAATATACCCGTTTTTAACTAGCTTTGTTGGTTTTGTCGGGCTGTTGGTTTTGTTCAAAACAAAACCAACAGTCCGATTTACTTTTTGAAATCTCTAACAGTTTTCGCAAAATTTATATTTTTTTTATTTAAAATATATCTGAAGATCGAAATATGTGAGAATGTAGACGAACACTTTTAAAAAATTCCAATATTTTCTTTGTCAGTTGCTTTTGAAAAATGTAAAATTATGGAAAAATTCAACTAAACAGAAAATTAATTGATTTCACTCAAGTCAATCCAAAAATTCAAAAATCTTTAAATACAAACTTCAAAGCACAAGTTATAAATAAAAAAGAAATATACAAAAAAAGAAGAAAACTGGAAGAAAATTAAAGAAGAAAGACGGGGAGGGAGGGGGGGGGGGTGGGGGGGCAGGTAGAATACACGACAAAGAAGAGGAAATTAATTTTTTAATTTTTTGTATATATTAAATTTTTGTTAAAAAATAAAATAGCAACAAAAAAACAAGAAGCAAAGAGTTAATCGAAAATTTATTGAAAAAATTTGGCACGAGCGATCATCGAATTTGGTGACAAACTCTTTTTTAATTGTGAAAATTAACAACAAAATTTGAAAGAAAAAAGCTATTTTTGTCAATAAGTAAAATATTAACTACCAAAAGGGGTAATAAAATTATTAAAAATTCTCAAAGCGAGTAACAAAATAACCACACAAAAAAGTGAAACTGCAAAAAAAATAGGAAAACTAATTAACTAAAATAAAGATTTGGGAATGCACAAGATGCAACAAAGTTTAAAAAAGGTGACGCAATCGACAAAAAAAGACAAAATTAGCTTAATCATTGATGCCACCGTTATTTTTCAGAAACGATACGATTTCTTATTTAATAACTCATTGAAGTTTTAGTTTTGACCATGATTTTCGATTCCAGACGATAGACAAAATATATGAAAAAAAAAATATTTTTTTAAGTAAATTAGTTTAAAGGATAAGGATAAAACAAATTAAAAAAAAATCTAAAGCTGCCTATACAAAGTTGCATAAAAAGCGGAAGTAAATGCTAACGAATTAAGTAAAACAATATTGATCAAAAAATGCAAAAAACGAACTTTTGAGTAAAAAAAGAAGGTAAAAATATTGAGGAAACTTGCACATTCAAAAAATAAGTTAAAACACACGAAATTAATTATAAGCGATGCATTTCCTTACTAAAAATTCAAATATGCAGATGATTTGAAGCAATAAAGTATAAAATGTAATGAAGAATTAAGAGTCTGCTAGACTCTTAATTCTATTCTAAATCAAAGAGCTCTAAAAGAAGAATAAAGAGTCTGCTTTGGAGAAAAGAAAAGAACATTTATTTGCAAATAAATTTACAATGAAGTAGAGTGAAGAAAACTTAGATGCAAAGGAAATAAATTGGAATATACAGGATGTCCTAACAGTGAGTCAAAGTCTAAAATCTTGCTTATTGTTAGGGCAGCAAGCTAAATACGGGAGCTGCAGGATAGGCCTCACTGCAAAATTCCAACAGTAGACAAATATGCAGAGTAGCGCAAAAAATATAATTGTAAAGGAAAACACATAAATATCTTGTTGGTTTTCGTTCTATGGTTGGTTCTAAACATGTTTTGTAAAGCTTTTTCTTCATTGGTTTTTCCTATTAAATAGTCTCAAACTTTGACAAGTCTTATGTCCAACACCGTTTAAGATGGAACCAAACGTTTCCACCTAATTTGTGATCATAAATCTAAAAACCCCGATAAACTGCTTCTATCTATCTAGAATGTCAATTGTGCAATTAAAAATTGTCGCCGTAACGACACAATTTTTTTGTAAATCTCTGACGAAAAATTATTCCGCTAGGTGTCATTAGTTTCGTCTTAGCTATGTCCAAACAACGCCAACTTTTAATAGTGAATTTTTGGGTAATTGAGTTGAGTAATGAAATAGAAATTGTTTAGGCATTGACATTAATAATTCAGACCTAAAATGCTTCTTTTTGCAACGATCTCCATAATTTTGGCAATCGCTTATCAGCACAGCAGCTGGTTACATATTTTTATCTCCTTCCCTGACCTAGTCTATCGCACGGCTTTATCCGTAGCGTAAACCTGGCCTTACCTTTAACAGCGAGACCCATTGCTAAGACCATGCCGCTGCTCTTTTCCTATTATTATAGTCCGTCTGTACAAACGCGGGCCCCTCCACCCGGCTTTGGAGCTTTAGCAAGACAGCCAGCCGGAGTATAGCGAACCTTCAGTTCTTGGTCGCGAGAGGCGCTGAGGACGTTAACGGTCAAACCGGTTGTCAGTTGAAAGTTGCCGCGTTTATTCGACGTGCAGCTTCAATACGGTGCGGAGATTTGAAGTTTCGAAGCGAAACCCCGGAAAACTACGTGAGTTTCTCCGCAGAATTGAGGCGCGCGAAAAGTTTCACTTCGGAAACTAGTGACGCGATGCTGTGCTGCGATTGGTGTTAAAACTAAAGCATTTTTTAGTGAAAAGAAAAATAATAAAGGCACACCTGGACGACAACTGTAACCCACCGTGGATGGATATACTATAAGGCTTTTTAACGGATTTTTTTCCCATTGGATGGGGTGGTGTTCTGTGTAAGGATTTCGAAACTGGTGGTGTTAGACTTTGGGGCCTACCATGGCGTGCCGCTTTGGGATTTTTCTGGTTTTTGCTACGATTACAGGTACTTAGCTGTTTAGACATTACAATAGTTTATATTTGTAGGTTTGTGGTGATGGAAGTCGAGTTTTATGAAGTGGTACCAGCAAGTATTACGCGTTATTAATAACGCAAGAGAGAGCCGCGGAATTGGTACCTCAAGGCGAATTGGAATTGGTTCAAGCTGCAACTGCGTTTAATCATGTTAATATCTTGCAATAGTGCAGATAAATGTTACGACTTGGCATTTAAGTATAAAACGGCATATTTAGGAATTCACGTACCTATCGGCTTATGATTTAGTCCACAGTTATGTTGAGGAGGTAATGGCAAAAATTTGCGATTTTACTAAAATTACTACTATTTACAACATGTTGAATGAGGCAGAGAGGCAGAAATAAAAATACTCAACAGACTTTCCTTTCGAAAAAGAAACTCCACAAAATTCTGGTTCTCTTGGAAACTCCTGAAATATCTGGAATGAAGTAGGACAATGCTACCAAAAGAAAAACGTTTAAAAAAAAATTGAAATAAGCCTAGACGGCAATACTTGGTTCAAGTCAGCCATTTTTTGAAAAGCAAAAAAAGTGAGTTTTGGGACAAATTCTAATTTACCGATAAATAACCAGATTGTGTGAAACTACCAAAAATTAAACTTTATAGAATATATATTTGAAATGTAAAGCACATCAGCTAAAGAAATGGGCTTTTTATAGAAACGGATGTTGAACGGTTTAGACACGAGAAAGTTAGCGTTTCGGCTGTAACATTGGAAAGTGGCATGATTATTATTGACATTTGTTATTTCAAATTCTGTAAAAGTGTGAAATAAAACTACAACCGGTATTACAGATTCCTAATGGATTTTGTCCTTTCAAAAAATATAATTTTTGTAATATATAAAACAATAATTAACATGAATTTGTCATAAAACTATTAGAGCTAACAAGTGGAAGCGATTGATACAAATTTATGTCAGATTAATTGAAAACTATATAAGTATATGGCCCTCTCTAACCAACCTGAAAACCAAAATTTGGAGATGAAAATCGTGCATCGTGGCTTTTGAGAGTCTCTACCTCGTTTCGATGAAGATTTATCGAAAATGTATAATAAAAGCTAAGAACCTAGAACAGTGTGACTATGTTATAAGTAAGATACTTTTCAAAGATCCATCTACAAAGGCAACCGAGCACGAATACTCTAAAAATGAGCTACGAATTAGGTATATTTTTTAATATTTTCTCAAAAAACTGTAAGGGCTTATAACCTCAAACGACTCCTCGTAACACATGTTCGTATGTATATGGAATCATTTTCAAACTATACACAAAATACTGAAATTTTCAGAAGTATTAAAGGGGTGAACTCGTTGAATTTTCAACCGAAATCGATGGTCACAGATTTTGATGAAAATGGCCGAGAATTAGTCAAAAAAATAAAAACTTGGAATTTGCATTACTTTTGTTTTCTTTAAAAATAGACTAAAAAGTTTTTTTTTCAACATTTTCCTGGATATTCCAAGACTTACGCCAAAATATCTCGGAAACTAAAAATGGCTTGAAAGTATCATTGACAGTGTGACATATACTATTCATAAGCTCTAATTATCGGCGTATTTTACCATTCCATATTCGTTATTTTATTAGCAAAATTAAAACAATTTTAAGTGTTGGCCCGAAAACCTAAATTTGGAGTTTAAAACATGCATTGCAGCTTTTGACAGCCTGAATCTCGTTTTTATGAATATTTTTCCGAAAATTATAATGAGAGTTGAGAAAGCAGAAGAGTGGAGCTATTTTTTAAGATACATTTCAAAGGTCCACCTGCAACAGCACTTAAGCACAACTGGCCCAAACATGAGTTACAAATAAGTAGTTTTTATAGACCTCAAAAGTAACCTCATAACAAGTGACACGTGTATGGAAAAGTCTTACCGTTTTCAAACTACAGATAAAAATCTAAAATTTTCAAAAATTTAAAAACGGTAGAGGACATCATGTTAGTTTGCCATAAAAACTTTTAGTCATAGTAAAAAAAAAATAGAAAAGGTTGGCCAGAAAACCTAAATTGAATATCAAAATCGTGCGTTTCGGATTTTGTCAGGCGATATCTCGATTCGATAAAGATTTTTCCAAAATTGTATAACAAGGGCTAAGAAAGCAGATGATTGGAACTATTTTTTAAGATACTTTTTGAAGGTTCACCTGAGTCCGAGTGGCCCAAACATGAGGAACGTATTGACATTTTCAAAAATTTTAAAGAGTCTTCGACATTTTTAAGAAATAGATTGCCACAGAATTTAAAGCAAATGATGTTAAAACGTAAAAAAGTTAAACATTGTTAAAAATGTAAAATTGGAATTTGGCACTGCAACCTGAAGCAAGAAGGATGTCACTGTGAAATTGTAGTGATAGGCATTACTGGGAATTATTGTAAATTTCTCAAAATTACTTGGAATTTCTCGGCATTACTGAAAGGTATTTAGAATTACTGAAAATTACAAGACATTTCCTAAAATTGCCAAGAAATTTCTTGAAATTACAAACAACATTCTAGGATTTAAAAGGATCAATTTCATCGTATCTTTTATGATGCAACATTTCTCATTAATTCAAGATTATTATTCAAGAATATTCAACTATATTCTTATTCCATACATGGTAAGTTTTATTTTTTAAATAAACCGCTCAACTTAGAGTTCGGCACAAGCAATTTTTCGTGTCATTTTCAATGAGCTGTAACTTTTTAAGCAATGAATTGTTATAAATACGTTTTGCACGGTCTGAAACCTCATTTCCTCTAGATTAACTAAGCGGATAATTTTGAAAAAAAATCGACATTATCTTTATTAGATAGGGTGAAAAACAAAGTGGTGCAAAAATTGCAAAATTTTGATGTTCTGCCATTTCGCAATAACATTTTTTTCTAAAACACTCTGAATTAAAGCACTCAGATTATTATTATTATTCTTTGTATAGACAGTAACGTGCTATTTTTTTTCGAATAATGTAAATCGACGTTCTGGTAAGCGCGTCAATGGCGGAAATAAAAATAATTTTTTATTGCAAAATGTGCGCCTTCCTTAGCAGTCAAAACGTACAAAATGTCAATAAAATTTCTCTTACGCTTTCGAAATAATAATCGGAATAATAACGCATTTTGAAATTCTAATTTCAACACCCTGTAACTTTTTAACGAAGCTCGATAGGTAATACATTTGTATGACAAACCGCCCTTAAAATCGACCAAAGAATATGAGATTTTATTTTCGACCATACTTATTTTGAAGTCCGTACATGTAATTTAGTAATCACTTTTGGAAAACTTCCGTGACGAGAAGCAATCTGTAGATAATGCTGTCGTTCCAAAAAATAAAAATAATAATCCGTCAACTTGTCAAGTATACTGACGAAATTTTTAAGAATATTTTGATTCTCTCTGTATCAGTTCTAATGCCTTAAAAACAAAAATGACAAAAACGTCTAGAGATATTGATGTTGGCCATCTGCGATTGAATCAATCAATTTTCCTTTGCCTCTGGAAAGGTTATTTTATTTAATATTGCTATTATAAGTCACGAGTATCAACAATAATGGTATCATATTTTTTGAGTGCTAGTTCACAAGAAAAAACTGCACTTATTTTAAAATTCTTTGAATGAGTAACAATCCGCAGACAATATGTAAACAAACGAGAGAAAACACCACAAGATTCTTTACCAGGCTTTCAAACTACGACGATTTACAAATATCACCAACATAGATTTCACACATTTTACGTTTCACTCTGTATAGAAATTCGGAGTGCCTTAATAAAAAATCTGGCGAAAAGGTCCCGAGATATGGATGTTGGCTTACTCCTTACCTGAAAACAATAAGGAAAAATTGCTCATTGCGAAATGGAAGAACATGAAAGGTTCGTTTCACACCCTATATAATAAAGATAAGGTCTTTTTTTCAAAATTAGCCGCTCCCTTAATCCAGAGGAAATGAGGTTTCAGACCGTGCAAATTGTATTTAAAACAATTCATTGCTTAAAAAGTTATAGCTGATTGAAAATGACACGAAAAATTGCTTGTGCCGAACTTTAAGTTGAGCAGTTTACTTGGAAAATACTTGGATTTACCTAAGAATGTTTTGATAATACCTGAAATTACATAACATTTTTGAGCAATACTTTGAGTTTTTAGAAAGTACTGTTACGATTCGCAGCAACGCCGCATGAGAGGCGGGGCAACGCGTGTGGTTGGTGGAGCTTCGCGACCTATCCGGCGCTGCGTCATGGCTGACACGAGTGATTTATTGCTCGGTTTAATCTAGAAGGCAGTTGTTTAAAACCTTGTTTTATGTGAGATTATTCAAGAATTCTTATAAAGAACTTTCTAGGTTTTTCTGTAATTTTAGGATTGTATCCAAAAGGCGCATAGAGCGGCGGTTAAGTAGTCTTATTTTAAGCGAGCTATAAGTAAGCTAAAGTTACGAAGCGATAATAGAAGGCTATAAAGTGTTAAGTAGTGAGTTATTTAGTAATCGTGTGTAATTGTGGAAATAAATAAATAGTGTTTTTGTGTTAAATCGTTACACTGAAATTATTGAACCCCGAGTTCGCAACAATTGGTGTCAGAAGTGGGATTCCAGTGAGAATTTGAGAACTAATATTGCTGAAGTGAGTGCTTCATTGCCGGACATTACGTGTTTATGCCAGTGACCAGAAACCAGCATCAAGCGATGGAGGATCAATTTGCCACCCTGCTGTCCCTTATGCAACAACAGAGGGAAGAACAGGAGAAACGTTATAACGAACAGAAAGAAGAGCAGGAAAAACTTTATAAGGAACAAGAAAGACGTGATCAAGTACAGGAGCAACGTTATCAACACCAGAAGGAAGATCAGGAAAGACGTTATAAGGAACAAAAAGAGGAACAAGAAAGGCGTGATCAACTACAAGAGCGACGTCATCTAGAACAAAAGGAAGAACAGAAACGGTTTAAAGAAGAATTAATGAACCATCTCGCAGCTAGGGAGCAACAATTGGAAGAAAGAATAATGCAATCCGTTAACGGATCCGTTAACGAATCCATTAACGGCGTCAACAAGGGACTCGAAGCTGTCAACCAGAGGGTTCTAGAGCTAGAAAAGAAATTCCGGGAACAACTTGAGGGCGACAACGTGTCTACAGAGAGTTTTAGCACAGCCAACGCTAAAATTAAGCCTCCCGATTATGACGGTACTACTGCATGGGAAATTTATAAAACTCAGTTTGAGGCAGCTGCAAAAGCTAATGGTTGGTCCGAGCCCCAGAAAGCTACATCATTAGTGGTAGCACTTCGTGGAAAAGCGGCTGAACTACTCCAATCTCTGTCGGCAGCTGATCAAAGTAATTATGCCGTTTTAGTACACTCTCTGCAACTACGATTTGGAAACGAGCACAAAGAAACCGTGTTCCAAGCCCAGCTGAGGATGAGACAGCAGAAGTCAGGTGAATCCTTACAAGAATTTGAGGCGGACATAGACAGACTAATTCACCTGGCATACCCATCAGCTCCTGAATCTTTTCAAATGCAATTTGCCGCCGAAAGGTTCATTGAGGGAGTTCGCGATAGTGACATGAGATACCATTTACGTCTAGTAAGGCTCAAGGATATCAGCGAGCCATTAGTTCGGGCCCTGGAATTCGAAGCGTCACGAGTGACATCTAGTTCTTCTGCAAGTGTAAGAGTGGCAACTTGCGGTGATAAAAAGTCTGAATGGCTGAATCCATGGCAAGTTTACATAGAGCATTGAAGGATATCGCAGTCAACATGCAAGCCCTGTTGGGAAGAACTCCTCGATCGACAGGCAATCGTGGCATAAAATGTTTTAACTGCGGTAAACTTGGTCACGTCAAGAGTAACTGCCGTCATAGGGCAAGAAGTCCGTTGCCGTTGTTTAAAAGACGGAGCGGCAACCAAGAACGCTTTAGATTCCAGGAAAAAGCAATTCCGGTCAATGTAAGGGGGCAATTGACCGAGCCCGTTAAGACCCCCAGGATCAGTTAAGTCAATAATGTGGGTGACAAAAGTGTTACAGAGGCCGGATGCATTAAAGGACAGAAGATCCAAACTGAACATCGACCAGGAAGGTTTCACGGTAATGCCGATGCATTGTCTAGACGGCCTTGTAAAGAAGATTGTCGGCATTGCCAAAGAACTGAGCAGCGTGAGGGACTTCCTTTGGTAAGGAGAACGTCGGTGGAAACAAACGATGGCTGGACCACACAGACGCTTCGAGAAGAACAAATGAATGATCCAGATATTGGACCCATCCTCTCTGCAAAGACTGACGACAAGAGACCAGAATGGCAAGAACTCGCTGGTAAAAGTCCAAACCTGAAGGCGCTATGGGCCCAGTGGCACTCTCTTAAAATAGAAAATGGACTACTGAAGAGAGCGTGGGACAGTCCGGATGGCAAGTCCATAGTCGGTCAGTTGATTGTTCCTGGTAGCAGAAAATCGGACGTACTACAAGAAATGCACGACGGAACCAGTGGAGGTCATTTTGGGGTCAATTAAACCTTGGCCAAAATTAAAGAGCGGTTCTACTGGGTGAATTATCATGAAGATGTCGAATCTTGGTGCCGCAAGTGCGAAGTTTGTTGTGCCACAAAAGGACCTCGAACAAGATTACGCGGCCGGATGGTGCAGTACACTGTAGGTGCATCCATTCGAGAGGGTAGCAATTGATGTCGCGGGACCGTTTCCTCAGACTGAGTCGGGAAATAAATACATCTTGGTCGCCATGGATTACTTCACTAAATGGCCTGAAGCATACGCCCTGCCTAATCAAGAAGCAACGACTGTGGCAACGGTGCTAGTAAATAAAATGTTCTGCAGATTTGGAGTCCCTCTCGAACTTCATTCTGATCAGGGCCGAAATTTTGAATCGGCTGTTTTCCAGAAGGTCACAGAACTTCTCGGAATTCGCAGGACCAGGACAACTCCTTTGCATCCACAGTCGCATGGGATGGTAGAGAGATTTAATGGGACCATGGAACATTACCTGTCTAAAATGGTGGCAGATCATCAGCGTGATTGGGATCAACATCTACCTCTCATGTTGATGGCATATCGAGGCTCTACGCATGAAGCCACTGGTCATACTCCGGCGAAAGTGATGTTCGGAAGGGAAATGAGGCTTCCTGCGGATTTGATGTATGGAACACCAGAAAAAGAGTCGCTCAGCTCTGAGAATTTTGTGGAGGAGCTTAAGGAGAGGCTGAACCATGTTCATGAACAAGTCAGGAATAAACTGCGGATATCCAGTGATCGAGCCAAAGCAAGATATGACTTACTAGCTAACTCCCGCGGCTTCCAGGATGGTGATTTGGTGTGGCTATACAATCCGAGGCGAAAGGTGGGGAAGTCGCCCCACAAACTTAGCCAAAATTGGGAAGGACCTTATACAATTATAAAGAAGATTAATGATGTGGTGTATAGGATCCAGCGGACCCCCAAGTCAAAGATGAAAGTCGTTCATTTGGATCGATTAGCACGATACCATGGAACTCTATCTGTTCGGGACGAACAGCCTTAGGAGGAGGGCAATGTTACGATTCGCAGCAACGCCGCATGGGAGGCGGGGCAACGCGTGTGGTTGGTGGAGCTTCGCGACCTATCCGCGCTGCGTCATGGCTGACACGAGTGATTTATTGCTCGGTTTAATCTAGAAGGCAGTTGTTTACAACCTTTTTTATGTGAGATTATTCAAGAATTCTTATAAAGAACTTTCTAGGTTTTTCTGTAATTTTAGGATTGTATATAAAAAGCGCATAGAGCGGCGGTTAAGTAGTCTTATTTTAAGCGAGCTATAAGTAAGCTAAAGTTACGAAGCGATAATAGAAGGCTATAAAGTGTTAAGTAGTGAGTTATTTAGTGATCGTGTGTAATTGTGGAAATAAATAAATAGTGTTTTCGTGTTAAATCGTTACACTGGAATTATTGAACCCCGAGTTCGCAACAGTACTTCGAATTTTAGAGTAGTTCCCAGTTTTGAAATATCTTTTCTTGAAGTATTAGTTTTATGGTTAGCAGTTTTGGCCCATGTAAAAAGCATGGTTCAATGAACTTCTCAAAAGAAGTGTTGAATTCTTAAAATGTACTATACTTTTACTTTTCGAAACGGATGGACTATATATCGCAAGCGCTAAAGGCCAACCTTGGAGCCAGCTTTTCCGCGAATTTCTACACAAAATTTTTAAATTTAAAGGCTTTCCGAAAACGCATTCCAAGACTGGATAACTCACAGATAATCTATCAAAAAATGTTCAGATTTTGTCCTTTTGTATACTTTTTTTCTCCCTCCATTAACAAAAGTGCCCCTTTTTAGCCAGAGCTTTTTGCCAGATTAGTATAAAGTATGGATTCAGAGGTCCAAATCACTCAGTTTCTACTGTGTATGCCACAGGTGCTCATGCTGTTGGAGACTCCTACAGATTCATAAAAGATGGAAGTTTGTGGGGGCACTGAAGCCCGCATATCTCCTCTTTCTATAGCAGATTTTTGTCGACTAAGAGCGTTGAGTACCAGTTTCAATGATACTCCTGTGAAAGCATCGGTTCATTGATTTTGGATATAGACCCCTCGGTGGTCAACTTACTGGTACAAAAACTTACTTATGGGGCTAAACTCATTTGAATTTAGTTTCTTACGTTTTTAGGGAATTGAAATCTTTCCCATTTCGATCAAAAACACCGTAAAAAAAATTTTTGAAAATTACTACATCTTGTTTTTGAATTTCCAAGATTGACTGCCCACAACTTTTGTACCACTGAACGGATCAGAATGGATCCAACTGTTTTTTTTTGTCCTCAAATTTGAAATTTGAGATATTTCCAGATAGAAAGGCACCAAAAATACTTCTTGGGTTATAATCACATATAACTGCAACGTTTTGCTCTTAGTTCAGGTTAGTTCACATTATCGATCATATCTCTGGAAAGATGTTCAAACATCATAATTTCAAGAAAGCAATACTTATATGTGACTCTTTCCTTACTCAAGAGACAGGTCCTTGTTGTCACAGAGGAGGAATGTTTTGCTTATCTTCATTATGGAAGGGTTCTTCGCTCAAAAACGTAATTTTTCTCTCACAAGCTTCATGATCATCAGGTTATTTAGCAAAACACAACCAAAGCATTCGAGTACTTGTCTTGTGTTTTCTACACAGTGATTCTAAAATTCTAAATAAACTGCTTTTAGTTCCAGCAACAATTTAGGCTTCGTCCCACGGTTCTTCAATTGAAGCCAGTGGCCAAGATCAAGGCCAAGATGAAGAAGTTTGGTGGAAGACAATTTTGGATTAAAGAATTGAAATGTTTGAGACACTTTTCCGCATAGTTTACTTCATTTTGTTAAGACGTACAAAAAAAGTTTGATTTTTAGGGCTTTATGATGCCATAGTTGCACATTCCACTTTTGTGTTTGCTCTTATCTGCGGTCGGTTTTCCGTCATTGCCGTATGTGGTCGAAAGAGTTACTATACCAACCTTGGCTTGCATTTTTGCTGTTGTTCGTGCTTTAATTCCCAACAATACATTTACGCTTGCCAAAGCACTTTAAAGCCGCGACAATCCAATTAATATCGATTCATCACGTATCGGCCAGTGGCGGCTCGTCCATTTGCATTTCAGTCCCGTTGTTTCCGCAGATGTCGTATTTTTAATTAACTTCCAACAGAGAACTGTGCCACTCCCCGGCGTCAAGCTGGAAGATCCTTTAAATTAGCTTTCCAAGAAAATAGAAAAACTAAACTGAAATTAAATTTTCTAGCTACGTATACCAGAGGTCTGCTTGCTATAAAAAATGTGCCTCTCCGGTATAATTAAATTTCCGTCAGACTGGGAGTGCAAAAGTGCACCGGGACTCGGACAACGTGAGTGCCAAAATGGCACATAACTTTCCAGGCACTCATTAAAAATATATATTTTTGCGAGATTCATTACTTTACGTTGTGGCCCTGCGTTCCCAATTAAAATGCATGCGCGCGCACCCTGTTCCAGATAAAAGTTTTTTCAAGTTCCTGCTGATTAGGCGAACTCAAAAGCCCATTTCGGTTACATCGGACAGAGAAAGTGCATTTGCTATAATAAAATAACTAAAAGAGTATCAAGATACGACCCTGTCCAAATCACTTTTTCGCTATGATTTCTTTAGGGCCCCGGGTTTATCCGCGGGAGTTCGGTCCCGAAAAGGACACGTCATCGTTTTCCCGCAGGTATTTCGTCCAAACAAGCTTGGGCTTTAGAGCTCCTGTTTTTCCGGCTGTCAGACTTTACTCGAACTGGAAAGTTTTTCTGGATTAGCTTTTCCTCACGCGACATAAACTTTCAGTGAGGAAAAAGCGGCCTTTAATTGGGCAGTGGATTGTGTCAACTTGAAGCATGAAGAGTGGCGTCTTGGAAGTTTCGGTTTCATACTCAACGATTTCTGGACGGAACCGAAAGGCATGAATTATTCCTAAAGTAAATTTAGGTGGCGTGTAATAAATACCTTTATCAAAAATTGCTCCAAATGCCGTGAAAGCGTTTCGCGCGAAAATCCCATTTTAAATAACTAACGAGCGTCCAGGGAGTGGACAAGGGATCAGCATTTGCGACGGACTTAAAATGTGGGTCACATTTTGTTTATAGTTCCCTTGTTAATATGAAAAAAGAAAAAGTCCTAGGTTCACTACACCTACAGAAAAGCAACGAAACCAGCTTTTCTGTGAAACTGAAAGTTAACCGAAAGCTACAAACTACTTTGTTAACAAGTCTAGTCCAATAACAGGTAACTTCTTTGCCGCGCTTTTTTGTACTGGAAAATTACCTTTAGGTAATAAAAAAAAATTTGTTCTCAATAAAACCTGAACGTTCGATTCATATTATCTAGGAACACTATCGTTTGTAAAGTTAAGTTTTCTAGATTAAAATTGATATTTTTAGTTTCGTTTAAAACATATAATAATTTTTTGTAAAGAAAAAAGTCAAGTTTCTGCTAAAAATCGAATTCATGCGTTCCACATGCGGGGCTTTAACCAAAAGCATTCGCCCGGCAAGTGGTAGGTGTGGGTTCGATTCTCATCAGAAGCTTGACTTTTTATTTAGTAAAAATTATTATGTTCAAAACGACACAACACGACAAAAATATAATTTTCAATTATTAGACGGACGTTAAATATGTAACTAAAACCAAAAATAAACCGAGAAAGCTCAGGACAAAGAAAAGTTTCAATGAAACCGTTATACAATAACATGTAAAAATTAAATAATGAAAATCAAAAAACAATACTGCTTTCTTAGCAATTCCAAGTAGGTAAAAATAACTTTCCTGGGCGCTTCTTTTGTACTTAAAATTTACGATTTGTGAAGAAAAAAAACCTGCTACATTTGTCCTGAAAAAAGAAGTGGAAAATGTATTTCTCAAAGTTCTAAGGTCAAAAAGTACTTGAAAAGTGAACTAACCTGAACTAGCCTGACGAGTTATCGAATGAACTAAACTAAACTAACGTAATATATTAAGTAATGGAAAATAAAGAGGTACATCGACTCCGTCTCCTTAAGAAAACGAAAATTTTATTTTATTATCACATCACCCCTTATTCCCAGAAAAATTGCAAAATGACCAAAATTTAATTTCAAAGCAAAATCTCAAAATATTTTTAATTTGGTCGAGTGTAAATTCTCTCTTATTTTTTGTGTAAATGAGTTTTTTTTTACTTTTCTCTTAGTGTAAATATGTTGCATTCATCGGTTCATTGGTTTAAAAGTTATGGGCTGTCAGTGTTGAATATTGAGGAAAAAACCAACTGAGAACAAAACCAAGGCATTCGAATCTTATCTACAGAGTGATTCTAAATAAACTCCTCTTAGTTTCTGCTTAGAGCCTCATAGTCGAAATTTTAGAAACAAAGAACTCCAATTTAAAAGACACACAGTTGTTGGCAGAGGTTAAGATAAAGAAGTCTGTCCAAGAGTTTGTGGACTCAATAATTGATATATTTAAGACACTTTTCTGCTTAGTTCACTGCAAAATTACTAAACCAATTAGGCTTCCGTTGATATCGGAAGAAACAGGACATCAAGAAGAAGAGAAAACCATCAAGAAGAAGAGAAAACAGTTGGATTCATTTTGATTAGTTCATTGGTTTCAAAGTTATGTTCGGTCAAAGTTGGAAATTGAGAAAAAGAGTCGTAATAATCCCTATTTTGGTCAAATAAAAAAAAAACATTAGAATTTTTTTGTGCTGTTTTTGATCGAAATGAGATGGCTTCGATTTCCTAAGAACGCAGCAAGCGAAATTCTTTTGAAATTAGCCCCACAAGTGAGTTTTTCGAAGTGGCTCTAAACTCGATTCTAAAAGTGCCACAAAATCGACCACCGAAGGGCTCTATCCTCCAAAATTACTAAACCAATGAGGCTTTCATTGATATGGGAAGAAAGAAGACATCAAGAAGAAGAGAAAACAGTTGGATTCATTCTGACTAGTTCGTTGGTTTCAAAGTTATGGGCGGTCAAATTTGGAAATTGAGAAAAAAAGTCGTAAACTTCCTATTTTGGTCAAATTAAAAAAATACTTTAGGATTTTTTGTGCTGTTTTTGAACGAAATGAGATGACTTCGATTTCCTAAGAACGTATCAAGCTATATTCTGTTGCAATTACCCCCAAAAGTGAGTTTTTTGGAAGTGGTTCTAAATTCTATTCTAAAAGCGCCACAAAATCGACCACCGAAGTGTCTATCTCCAAGATTACTAAACCAATGAGGCTTTCATTGATATGGGAAGAAAGAGGACATCAAGAAGAAGAGAAAACAGTTGAATTCATTCTGACTAGTTTATTGGTTCCAAAGTTATGGGCGGTCAAAGTTGAAAATTAAGAAAAAAAGTCGTATTACTCCCTATTTTGGTCAAATGCAACAAGAAATTTAGATTTTTTTGTGCTGTTTTTGATCGAAATAAGATGATTTCGCTTTCCTAAGAACGTATCAAGCTTTCTGTTGAAATTAGCCCCACAAGTGAGTTTTTTTTGGAAGTAGTTCTAAACTCGGTTCTAAAATTGCCACAAAATCGACCACCAAAGGGTTCTATCTCCAAAATTGCTAAACCATTGGGGCTTCCGTTGATATGGAAAGAAAAAAGACATCCAGAAGAAGAGAAAACAGTTGGATTCGTTCTGATTAGTTCACTGGTTCCAAAGTTATGGGCGGTCAAGGTTGGAAATTGAGAAAATGAGTAGTAATTTCGTCGTAATTCAAGAAAAAGAACTTTAGAATTTTTTTTTGTGCTGTTTTTGGTTGAAATGAGATGACTTCGATTTCCTTCGAACGTAACAAGCTAAATTCTGTTGAAATTAGCCCAACAAGTGAATTTTTTGGAAGTGGCTCTAAACTCGATTCTAAAAGTGCCACAAAATCGACCACCGAAATAGTCTGTCTCCAAAATTACTAAACAAATGAGGCTTTCGTTCAAAGATGACATCAAGAAGAAGAGGGAATAGTTGGATTCATTCTGATTAGTTCATTGGCTCCAAAGCTAAGGGCGGTCAAAGTTGGAAATGGAGAAAAAAAGTCGTAATTCTTCCTATTGTGGTCAAATTAAAAAAAACTTTAGCTTGTCTTTTGTGCTCTTTTTGATCAAAATTAGATGACTTCAATTTCCTAAGAACGTAACAAGCTAAATTCTGTTGAAATTAGCCCCACAAGTGAGTTTTTTGGAAGTAGCTCTAAACTCGGTTGTAAAATTGCCACAAAATCGACCACCAAAGGGCTCTATTTCCAAAATTACTAAACCAATGAGTCTTCCGTTGATATGGAAAGAAAGAGGACATCAAGAAGAAGAGAAAACAGTTGAATTCATCCTGATTAGTTCATAGGTTCCCAAGCTATGGGCGATCAAATTTGGAAATTGAGAAAAAAAGTCGTAATACTCCCTATTTTGGTCAAATTCAAAAAAACTTTAGCCTTTCTTTTGTGCTCTTTTTGATCAAAATGAGATGACTTCAATTTCCTAAGAACGTAACAAGCTAAATTCTGTTGAAATTAGCCCCACAAGTGAGTTTTTTGGAAGTAGCTCTAAACTCGGTTGTAAAATTGCCACAAAATCGACCACCAAAGGGCTCTATTTCCAAAATTACTAAACCAATGAGTCTTCCGTTGATATGGAAAGAAAGAGGACATCAAGAAGAAGAGAAAACAGTTGAATTCATCCTGATTAGTTCATAGGTTCCAAAGCTATGGGCGATCAAATTTGGAAATTGAGAAAAAAAGTCGTAATACTCTCTATTTTGGTCAAGTTCAAAAAAACTTTAGCCTTTCTTTTGTGCTCTTTTTGATCAAAATGAGATGACTTCAATTTCCTAAGAACGTAACAAGCTACATTCTGTTGGAATTAGCCCCATAAGTGAGTTTTTTGGTAGTAGCTCTAAACTCGGTTATAAAATTGCCACAAAATCGACCAACAAAAGGTTCTATCTCTAAAATTACTAAATCAGTGAGACTTCCGTTGATATGGAAAGAAAGAAAACATCCAGAAGAAGAGAAAACAGTTGGATTCGTTCTGATTAGTTCACTGGTTCCAAAGTTATGCGCGGTCAAAGTTGGAAATTGAGAAAATGAGTCGTAATTTCGTCGTAATTAAAAAAAACTTTAGATTTTTTTTTGTGCTGTTTTTGAACGAAATGAGATGACTTCCATTTCCTTAGAACGTAACAAGCTAAATTTTGTTGAAATTAGCCCAAAAAGTGAGTTTTTTGGAAGTGGCTCTAAGCTCGATTCTAAAAGTGCCACAAAATCGACCACCGAAATAGTCTGTCTCCAAAATTACTAAACCAATGAGGCTTGCGATGATACTGAAAGAAAGAGGACATCAAGAAGAAGAGGAAATAGTTGGATTCATTCCGATTAGTTCAAAGGTTCCAAGGGCGGTCAAAGTTGGAAAAAAAGTCGTAATTACTCCCTATTTTGGTCATATTAAAAAAAACTTTAGAATTTTTCTTGTGCTTTTTTTAATCGAAATGAGGTGACTTCGATTTTCTAAGAACGTTACAAGCTAAGTTATGTCGAAATTAGCCTCACAAGGCACTTTTTTGGAAGTGGGTCTAAACTCGATTCTAAAAGTGCCACAAAATCGATCACCAAAGGGCTCTATCTCTAAAATTTTTAAACCAATGAGTCTTTCGTTGATATGGAAAGAAAGAGGACATTAAAAAGAAGAGAAAAGTGTTGGATTCATCCTGATTAGTTCATTGGTTCCAAAGTTGCGGGCGATCAAATGTGGAAATTGAGAAAAAAGGTCGTAATACATCCTATTTTGGTCAAATTCACAAAAACTTTTTTTTTTGAGCTGTTTTTGATCGAAATGAGATGACTTGGATTTCCTAAGAACGTAACAAGCTAAAATCTAATGAAATTGGCCCCACACGTGAGTTTTTGGAAGTGGCTCTAAACTTGATACTAAAAGTGCCTTAAAATCGACCACCGAAGGGGTAAATCGGATTTGGATTTTTTACCCAGTTAGAAAGCCATAAAATTATAAAAGTATTAGTTTTTCTCCATATCAATTATTTTTTTAATATTGTTCTTTTATTTTTAGTCTTGTTCTTTATCTCTTAGTTGTGTTTAGGTTTTTAGCCTTTGCTTATTTTTCTCTATTTTTACTGATTTGTTTTCCTTATTCCTAATTCAGTTTCTTGAATCGTAATGATTTGATAATAATCTGTCAACATTTTTTTATTTTTTCTTTCAAGTAGTTAATTTTTCTCCTCTGTTATTTTTTTATTGTATAAAGTTTTATTTTGTTGTATTTTTTTTACAATATTTTTTATGTGTTTAAAGAAAACCTAGACTAAAATATCAATGTCTAGAATGTCATTTTTTAAAATTGTTCCTATTCTTTCATATGTTTCGTTCCTCAAACTTTTCGACTTCGATTGATTATACTTTCGTCATTTCCTAGAGGCTTTTTCTGTCATTCCTGTAAGCGATTTTTCCAATTCTTCGACATTCTTTGCATTTCTTCTTCTGATCCTCTCGTTTTTTGTGTATTATCTCTCGTCTTTTTGTCTCATCTTTATATCTGTCTTTCCCCACCATAGTTCCATGTTATTTTTTAAAGGATTGAATTTTTGGATTGATCTAAATGGATTTAATGAGTATCCTCTTCAGTTAACTATTTCAGGTATATTTTTTTGACTGTCTGATATCCAAAAATTGTCTTTTAGTTTCCTTCTTATTTTTTTTGTAAATTACTTTTTTATATAAGTCTTGTGTTTCTAAGTGGTTGTTTTGGATTGACTTCAGTGAATTCAATTAATTTTTTGTTAAATTGGATTTTTCTGATTAAATTTTTCGATTAATTCACATTTTTCAAAACTAATTGAAGAAAGAATTGAGATTTTTAAACATTGTATCGCCTACTCTTCCACATATTTCCGTTTTCGCAGCTGTTTCAGTTATTTTAAATAAAAGACAATAAATATCTTGAAAACGGTGAGAGGTTTTAAAAAGTAAGCCATGCCTAAATATCTCGAGAGCAGACAGAAATTTCAAAAAATTCAACTGGACTATTCATTTAGTTGCAAAGTTTGAAAACAACAAAGTTAATAATATCTAGAGTGGAACTGGATGGATTGCTTAGTTTGAAAAAAATTTGTTGAAGCATTTGCTTTATCAGTCTATTTTTCAAAATAACAAAGTATGTATCTCGAGAACAACTAGAGATTTAATAGTTATTGTCTCATTTGTAGAAGCAATTTTCATTCTTCTTCAAACATCTTTGCATCTTTCTTCTAGTTTCTTTGCTGTTTTCGTACATTTTGACTGTTTTCCCCTCCTGCTTCCATTATTCTTGTCTGGTTCAGTTTTTCAACTATTGTTTATGGTATTCTAGAGGTGTTAATCTTTAGAAAGCTTCCATCTTCTATTGAGTATACATCCTTCTTTCTTATTATTCATGTTTTTTCATGCATATTTTGTATTTATTATTATTTGCTTTCCATAATTTTTTTCTCTCTTTGCTTTCTTCGTAAACTTCGTTTTTCTACCCCCTCGGGCTTCCGCTACAACAATTAAAAACACGCATTTTGCTTGTGTTAAATTTTCTCATCTTTTAAGCTAACTGGAATAATTTTTATAAATTTATTTAATAGTCCCCATTTTATAAATTTATTTAATCCATTCATTTTATAAATTTCTGGTCAAATTCAAAATTACTTTAGGATTTTTTTCATGCAGTTTTCGATCGAAGTGGTATGATTGCAGTCCCCTAAGATCGTAACAAACTTAATTGGAATAAACTTAGCCCCTTAAGTGAGTTTTTTAGAAATGGCTCAACAGTCGATTCTAAAAATGCCTCAAAATCGACAACCAAAGGCGTCTATCTCCGAAATTATTGACCCAGAGAATCTTTTGTTAATTGGGGGGGGGGGGGGGGGGACATCAAAAAAGAGGACATCAAGAAGAAGAAAAAAGTCTTGGATTTATTCTGATCAGTTCATTAGTTTTAAAGTTCTGGGTTGTCGAAGTTGGAAATTGACAAAAAAGACGTAATACCCTACCCCCCTTAGGTCAAAATCGAAAAAACTTCAATAATAAAATAACTGCAATTCCTGTCCATTCAATACATTCAATAATCGAAACTCATATTAAGTAAAAAATCAAAATTTTGTGAAAAATTCTAAATACTGTGTACCATATAGTGTAGAGGGCATATGAACCTCATTCTGCTTCCATCTCTAATCTTGATTCTATTAAAAGCGAGGGAACATGGCGCGACCTGGCATCCCTGTCGGGAAACTCGAAGAATGGTAAACTAAGAGTTGATGCTTAAGCCGCAAAGATTATTAGTTAGTGATAAAGAGCAAACAATTGCCGAGTTGCCAAACAGGAATTTCCTGTCGATTTCGCAACCATTTTTGTTTCTTCCATTGCTAAAAAATGGGGACAAGATTGTACTCTCTAAGATTGTATTTTCTAAACTAATTGACTTTTAAATTCCGCATTCGAATATATTGTTTATCTGTCAAAAGCATCTTCTACTTAACTTTATGTGGAGTCTAAACTTGAGGTGCAAAAGTGGTTCTTAAGCGTGCCTCTCAGTCCAACCCAACAACCAGGGCCTGCAGTGAAGAAAACCGCTACCTGACCTCGCAATGGCGTCTTGGCGTGGCTTCGCCCATCAGCATCCGGACCATTTTATCTCTCCTTCTCTCACGTCGTACTGCGACTATACTACTTCAACTCGCAGTTGTATTAAACACTTCTTGTAGCTCTTCTTTTTGTGGAGTCGCGTGTCGCCGCCGCTCGCTTTGAATAGCTCCCATGTGGCCTCAATTTATTTGAAAGTTTGTCGTAAGATATGTATATGAGCACATACACAAGAAAAATGGTCTAAATCGGGTTTTAATGGTCTTTTTGCGGTAGATTGGTTTGTGTTTGTAACCGAACGATAAACAGTAGCCAGTGCGTTTGAGCAGACATATTATGAAAATTTATTCACCACATTACAAGCGGGCGTCCTTAAGAAACTTTATAATGAAGAAGTTTCGCGAGACTCCAGCAAAGTTGTTCGTCATTATTTCTAAATTTTACTACAAAAACTTCTTAGTTTAACTCGATACTTTGAAAGCTGCGGGGAAACAAGATAGTCGAGTTATATTAACCGTTATTGCCCTGTTATCAATTCTTTGTACTTTAGCTTTGCAAAAGACATTTGAGCATATGAGAAAAGAGTTTGGTATTCTGTTTCGAGCTTCCTTATAACAAAAGCATGAAATATGATGGAATGCGACCTGCAAAAGTGGCTCAAAGGGATAGGAGAAGAATGGCATACACACATCGAAATTTACCTTGGAAAATATCTATGCATTCGAAATGAGAACACTTCCTCGCTTCGTAGGGCATTATTATAAAGTACATTATGCATAAATGTTTAAACTGTTTGAATTCGTGTCCCATATTCAACTGCTCCCAGTTCACTTCGTTTTTCTCTGCTGGATAAATATTCCACGTTTTGACGGGTGCGAATGCAAATCGCGTTTTTTGTGCAGGCTGTATATTTCGACGAGGTACACTCAAAACGTCACTCACAAACATTACTTCGCTCCCACTGAAATTTGTCTCGCTTAACTGGGCGTAGAAAGCAGAACAAACAACAATTATATTTGCGAACATTATCCCAAACTAACCCTTAGTTTTGAGGGTTATTATTTATTACGTGGGGGCGAAGCTGGCGCTGATGATAACCCAAAAACAATATGCCACTCTCAGCCTTACTTCGAAGAATGCTCGTAACAAACTCACTAATTATGCGGTATATCGAAATAGCAGCTAATAGAGAAAAGCAGATTATCGAGCAGCCTGCTGAATTTGAATCGCAACGTGATGGCTTTCCAGTGTTGAAAATTTTAATTATTGTCAGTCTCTCTCTCTCTTCGATAGAGTTTAGCCCAAAAAAAGAATTTTTTTAAATCCCGAACTGAACGCGGGAACAAAGGAACAAGCGTGGATTAAATCGGTTTATCCTCGCGATGAATGCGACATGAAGGAGTTGCCTTTACTGCCACTTGAGTGCATTATGTACCGAATGAGCGTCTCCCTTCAGATTAACTCAACACATAATAGTGCATAATGTTACACGTTACAAGTTTCGCTCAGGCACTGTGTTTGGGTGAATAATTTAGTCATCCAAAAGTGAAGTTTTGTGACATAAACTTTATGTGATTACCTTAGGTACGAGTTCGGTGAAGTAGCTGAAATAAGATTAAAAGTCCCTAGGGAATAATATATTAAGGAATTAGTCAAGGAGGGCGAGGTTTGGGCGACAAGAGGAGGTTTTGAATAATTTCGTTAAAAAACGAGGGACACAATATTGTGTCCCCAACTTAAGTTGGCACATTTGAGTGACAACTAAAAGAAAAGTGTTGGATTGTGAATAAAAGCTCTCGTATTAAACTCGTCACAAAGTATTGTGATGATCCTGTCCAGTCAGTGTCGGGCAAACACGCTATTTCCTAAATGATTGTCAATGGCACAGTAAAGAGGAAAATCTATTCTTAAACAGTTTCTTTCAACTAGATCAGAACTAAAAATTTTGTACAAATTTTTTTGTTCTTCTAGATTAGTAAGATCCATCAGGGGTAAACAGAAATGGAGTTTGTTTACAAACTTGTTTATCTGCTTGACAAAACATTAAAGTTATGAATTAATCATAAAAAAGAAGATTCTCTAGAAGTGAAACTCTAAAGTCTAATCTAAAGTCTCCGTCTTCAAGCTGGACACCTCGCAAGAGAAGACGTTCACTGACGAAGAAACCAGCAGATGCTGAGAAATCGAAAGAGAAAACAGAGATTACTATCATTGAAAAGAAGAACTGTGATGTTACTTTAGAGAAAAAACTCAACGAAATATTGAAGCAAGGTTAAAAAGATTCTGGTCACTTAAAGAAAGAATTTTAAGTTACAGAACGTAAGCTCAAAATACTGAAGAAATGTTAAGATGCTGACACTTTCAATGAGTCTTGATCAATTTTATAAAGATTGAGCTAGAAAATAACATATAAGGACAGTCCTGTAACACTAATCAAAGTTTAATATGCTTTAGTATCGATATTTTTAAGCAAAAATTTGAGTAGCCCTTCAATCGTTGAGGTGAGTTTCTGTATGAAATAAACCGGTAGACTTAGAAAATATTGTAGAAGAAATCCATGAGAGGGAAAGAAGTATATTGGAGAAGAAACCAGAAGATGCTCAGAACGATAAAGTAAAACCAGGGATTCCGGTCAGTTAAGTTACTTTAGAGAGGAGGCCCAACATTGGAAATACTCAAGAAAGGATAAGAAGAGGGTGAGACTTTTAATGAGTTTTACAATATTGTTTAAAGAGCTGGAAAATAGCTTGTCTTGAGAAGGAGAGAGGAAGCTTTTGGGATACTGATTAGAGATTTATTTAGTTTGGTTCTAATTCCGACTCTAAATAAGAGGTTTGATTTTTGAAAGAAGCCATGATATACACGAAAGCAAAATCCAGAAAATGCTCGGAAATATAATGAAAATTTAAAGATTCTGGTTTCCCAAAAGAAGAATTTTAAGTTACATTGAGGGGAAACTCGAAATTACAGAAGAAAGGCTAAGAAGATGCTGAAACTTTCAGTGAGATTTGCTAAATTATATAAAGATTGCGCTTGAAAACAACATATTATAAGAATCAAGAGAGAAGGAGCTTGTAATACTAATCAAAGTTTGGTTTTGATCTGAAATTTTTGAAAGAAACTGAGATTTTCAATAAAGATACGTGTAACCCTTCAATGAGTTTGGAGAGTTTCTTGAAAACAAACCAAAAGTCTTGACGAAATCCATGTAATGAAAAAGGTATGTTGAAGAAGAAACGGGAAGATGCTCAAAGATATTGAAAATTCAGAGATGCTGATCATTTAAAAGGAGAAGTTTTAAGTTTCTTTAGAGAGAACATTGACTGCTGAAGAAGAGGGTGAGACTTTCAATAAGTTTTCGAAAAATTTTTAAAAAGTGAGCTCGAAAATTACTTCTTTTGAGTTATCAAGAAAGATGAGAGACTCTAGAGATACTAAGTTACAGAGGCGAAGCTGAAAATGTGAAAGAATGAAGAAAGGCTAAGAAGATGGTGAGATTTTCAATGAGTTATGCGGAATTCAATAAAGATTGAGCTAGAAAATAACATATAAGAGGGAAGAGGAGAGGACCTTGTATTACTAACCAAAATTTAATATGCTTTAGAATTTATTACAACAGTAAAGATAAAGTTTAATTTTTGAAAGAAATTGAGATTTTCAGTAAAAATTCTAGTAACCTTTCAGGCCGTTTTGAAAGTTTCTTGAAAACAAACTGAAGGCTTTAAATCTTGAAGAAGAAATCCATATAATGGAAGAGGTATATTGAAGAAGAAACCGGAATATGCTCAAAGATATTGAAAATTCTGGAGATTCTGATCATTTAAAAGGGGAACTTTTAAGTTACTTTAGAGAGGAAATTGGAAATATTGAAGAGGGTGAACCTTTCAATGGGTTTTGCATTTTTTTTTAATTAACTGGAAAATGGCCTATTTTGAGAAGAAAGAAGAGAGACTGTAGAGGTACTAATCGGAGCTTTTTTCTTTGGTTCGGATTACGATTTTAATTAAGAAGTTTGAATTTTGAAGAAAATTGCGAACCACACTGAAGAAGAAATCAGAAGATTCTCAGAAATATAATGAGTACAAAGTCACTTAAAAAGAATTTTAAGTTACAAAGGGGAAGCTCAGAAAGACAGTAGAAAGGTTAAGAAATGAGTTTTGCGAAATTCTATAAAGATTGAACCAGAAAATAATATAAAAAAAGGAAGAGGGTAGGAACTTGTAATGGTAATCAAAGTTTAAAATGCTTTGATTTTCAATTTTGAAATTATCAAATAATGAAAGGATAAAGTTTAGTTTTTGAAAGAAACTGAGATTGTCAGTAAAAAGTATCCCTTCAATCGGTTTTGAGAGTTTCTTGAAAACAAACTGAAGCCCTTAGAAAATCTTGAAGAGGTCGATGTAATGGAAGAGGTATATTGAAGAAGAAACCTGAAGATGCTCAAAGATGTTGAAAATTCAGAGATTCTGGTAATTTAAGAAGTTAAGAAGAGAACTGTAAGTTACTTTATAGAGGAAATTGGAAACACTGAAGAAGAGTTGAATGAGTTTTGCTAAACTTTTTAAAAAGTGAGCTGGAAAATGGACTCTTTTGAGAAGGAAGATGAGAGACTCTAGAGACACCAATCGGATTTTTTTTGTTGGGTTCTGATTACGATCTTAAATAAGAAGTTTGAATTTTGAAGAATATTGCGAACTACACTGAAGAAGAAACCAGAATAGGCTATGATTAGAAATATAATGACTTCAAAGTCGCTTAAAAAAAATAATTTGTGATACGTAAATGATACACACCGAAGCAGAATCCAGAAAATGCTCGGAAATCTAATCTAAATTCAGAGATGCTGATCATTTAAAAGGAGAAGTTTTAAGTTTCTTTAGAGAGGACATTGGAAATACTGAAGAAGAGGGTGAGATTTTCAATAAGTTTTCGAAAAATTTTTAAAAAGTGAGCTCGAAAATTACTTCTTTTGAGAGATCAAGAAAGATGAGAGACTCTAGAGATACTAAGTTACAGAGGGGAAGCTGAAAATCTGACAGAATGAAGAAAGGCTAAGAAGATGATGAGATTTTCAATGAGTTATGCAGAATTCAATAAAGATTGTAGTCGATGATATAAGTCGATGTAATGGAAGTGGTATATTGAAGAAGAAACCTGAAGATGCTCAAAGATATTGAAAATTCAAAGATTCTGGTAATTTAAGAAGTTAAGAATACTGTAAGTTACTTTATAGAGGAAATTGGAAACACCGAAGAAGAGTTGAATGAGTTTTGCTAAACTTTTTAAAAAGTGAGCTGGAAAATGGACTATTTTGATAAGGAAGGTGAGAGACTCTAGAGACACCAATCGGAGTTTTTTTCTTGGGTTCTGATTACGATCTTAAATAAGAAGTTTGAATTTTGAAGAATATTGTGAACTACACTGAAGAAGAAACCAGAATATGCTATGATTAGAAATATAATGGCTTCAAAGTCGCTTAAAAAAAAATAATTTTAAGGCACAGAGGGGAAACTCAAAATCTGAAAGTCTGAAAAAAGGCTAAGGAGATGGTGAATTGATAGGAGTGGTGAGTAATAAGAGTTTAATATTCTTTAGGTTTGAATGCGACTATAAAGAAAAAGCTTAATTTTTTAAAGAAACAATCGAGTAAACTATCAATCGTTTTGGAGAGTTTCTGTTTGAAAACAAACTGAAGACCTTAGAAGAATTCCAAACTGCAGGAAAAAGTATATTGAAGAAGAAAAAAAATCACATATTCTGTAACTGAAAAGAAGGGTTAAGGAGATGGTTGGGCTTTCCATAATTTTTGTTAAATTCTTTAATGAGCTGAAAAATAACATATTATTTTGAGATGGAAGAGAGGAGGAATTGGGGAGGAGGATTTGGTCCTGATTGCATTTGGTCCTGACTGCTGTTTGATTTTTTGAAACAAACTGTGAAATACTGCACTGAAGAAAAAATCAGCAAATTCCAATAATAAGAATTTAGAGATTTTGGTTATTTAAAAGAAGAATTTTTAGAATTTAGCTCTGTTGATCCATATTTCACAAAATAATGAGAATCTACTATCTTCTTCAGGAAATATCGAAAAACATGTTTTTCTACAATGTCCAAGGCTTTTTTGAGATGTCTTTTGGACGTCACATTTAGGTCCAATTGGTCAGCTGAATGGTGGTCATTTAAGAGATGTCGGTGTGAACTATTTGTCTACCACCTTCTGTTGACTCTCCTAAGCTTTTTTTTTGGTTTAGTTCTGTTTACTTTGAATCCGGCTTGAATTTGAACGGACTATAGACGCAGTAAGAATATAATGCAAAAAATAAATAAAATATAGGGCTTTTCTTAACCTCTTTTAGGTCACCTTTGTGGTGAAACTGAACGTTTTAAAATGACTTGCTTTAAAACGACGTCGTAAATATGACGTCTTTTAGATGTGTCTTACTTGCGTCACTTCTAACTGGTGACCCAAATGACGTTTTTTGGACACAGTGCAAAAGAAAAATCTTTTTTCTCCAAACGTCATTAAATTGCTACTTTATTTGACACAACAGACGAAGGTAAAACACTTCATTTCCTTACTGTCATCCCAGCGGCAGGTAAAGTTTTTCCCTGCCGCTCGTCGCCGGCAGGTAAAGTCTTTTACTGCCGTTCAAGAACATTGCGATGCGATATGCGAAATAAATTTATTACATTTATTGGATATATATTAAATATGAAATTAAGCTATTCAAACATATTAATGATTTTTCGTAAACCTGATTTTTTCTTTGACAAATTAAATAAGCCGGACTATAATGTTGTAATTTGTAATTACCTATATATATTTTTTAAGGAAACAAATTATCAACGAATTTTTTATTAATTTTAATTATAATAATAAGGAATGGTAACGCACCTATCAACTATAGAACAACTTAGGTACTAGTATTTTTAATTATTGTTTGGTAAAGATAACACATTTACTTTTGTGAGGAAAAATTATGTTAAAGGTACAGTGTGAAATTGTTTCACCTTGAAGATTCAGTCCTGAACTTAAATTCGAATTTTCAATTTTTCTTGATAATATGGAGGTTTTAGTGGAATTTTTGTTATTGGATATGACGTTATTTGCTGTGTATGAACAGCTAGGCTGGATATTATTGCTACTTGTAACACCAAGAACAGAAGAAGTTTTACAGGTTGGTATTTGGCGACTATCAATATACTATTTCTTTCATCCAGAAAACTCGCTCTTCACCCACTGCACCTCGGAATTATTTCACACACATCACTCCCTGGTACCATTCTCAGCAACACTGGCATATCCTCTGTCACGCACCTCGCTCAAGTAACAGTAACACAATTTCGTCCCCTCAGTTCGCAAAATGAGCCTCGCTTCTCTCCCATCATACAACCTCCGTTCTCGTTCTCACTGAGAGGGGAGTATTGTGGCGAAATTTCATCCACCGACTCACAGGTGGCAGCGCCGAAACTTCACCCACCGACTCACAGGTGGCAGTGTTACTCGAAATCCTTCATAACATCACACCGCCTTTCCTGCGTTGTCTTAAATATTTGTCAACTGTGTCCAACTGTGAATTCTCACGTTGGCGTTTAAGGCCTACCACGTCTTACCATCGAGTCCAAGGTAGACTCCGGAAAGAAACGTCATGCATAGGCTACAGCGATTTCAGATGGTCCCGGTGGTGTTTCCCTGAATAACAAAAATCTTCCCTGGGAATACCAAATCAGAGCTCTAGTACCTACATATGTAGCCTTTCGATCAAAAAAGGATTTTTTTTAAATCTTTTAAGTTCTTTAAGTTCCATCTTGTGGTAATCCGTTAGACGTCCCTGCTATAGACAACTAACTGAAATTCCTCCTCACTCTCCTAAGTTATGAAATTTAATGATCGATTATCTGTATATTAGTCAGTGAAGGCTCAATAAACTCAAACGTGCCCTTAAATTGACTGCTTCTGGAGTGTGCAGACGATTAATATTCATATTGGTTCCAGACATTATTTTCAATGTTGGTGAGAGGCGCTTTTAGGGGATTAATTTTCCACTCTGGAAGGGCTATTGTATCGAAAAGACGGTATAAACAATGCCAACATTTCGGTATTAATTACTGTTTAACATGTGACATAAAGCTCTTAAAACTGCCCAAAAACGAACGCAAATTGTTGTCATCAACAACACAAAGGTACGTGTATACATACACAAAACACATTTGGAAAAAAAACGATTCCACTTTGGCAAATTGGACCTGGTGTTTATGTAGCGTACAGAACAATATGTCCCCAGACAGAGAATCTTTTGTTTTTCATCCCCACTAACACAGGATTAATTTGCAATTTAATGAAATTTTCGCTTTTGTTATACTATACAAAGCAAAACTTTATTGACAAGGCGGTTATCCAAGAAGCTAGCAGCTGCTTATTGCTGCAAAGTTTCAGAAACTTTAACAACTACCAGAGGCGAAGTTTAAAAATTGCTCCACCTATCAGTTGCCAGGCTCTGAGATAAACGAAACAAGAAGTTAATAGAAAGGAAATATTTATTTTTCTTGATTGTTTAGATTAGGTGTAGCTGGTTCATTTTTGTGTAGCTCCACCTAAGTGACATTTAATGGAAACTGGGCTTGCGATTTTGTTATCTAAATACCAGATAAGCCAATTACGCACAATCCTAAACAAACTTTCGTAAATCTATTAAATGTATTATTCATTACACCAATTATTGTATAACTGTCTGCGAAGTGAAGGTTTTAGAGTTACTTTTACTTCCACGTCGAAATGGGTTTGTTTTTAAAAATCCTAAGCAGATATTTACCTAATAACCAAACGCAATTATTATGAGATTTAGCATCTGAGAACGAAGGTCAAGTGTGTTTACTTTAAAACCACAACTGCATATTATACAATTAGTGCAGCAATTGTATAGAAAACGAAGATCCATGTAATCGAGAGCCATTAGACCGATAATAAACGGTGAGCTTCGCTTTCAAAGTCAGGTGTGAAACCAATTTGTTATTTTTAAGGATAGTTCAGGTTGGTCCAAGTTAGTGACCTATGCCTACGTAACCCTGGTGGTATTTGTATATAATGGACCACTATTGTGAGCCCCCCTCAAGACTCAAACTTATCAGGCTTTGCCCTAGAAATGAGACACGTTATCTCAATGCATAATAGAAGAGCTGGAAAGTTTGGTGGTGAATTAACGGCTAGTTTGGCGGCGCATATTTAATCCCACATTCCGATAAATTTTCAATGGGTTTCCTCTATATGTCCAACTTCTGTCCATCGACAAGCAGGAATTATTCAACTAACGTTTCGCACTCGGTTTAAACCCTTTGAACAAATTATGCCTCCGCTTTGGGCACGCGTAATATCCCTCCGTAAGGCCCACAGGGTTGAGATTGCTCTAAGTACGGAACTGGAACCAAATTAACTAAAACTGAATATTTCCGCAAGGCTGGGCCGGCAAAAGGGTATCATCCTTTATTTAAGGGCTCTAAGGTGCAGATTTCCCTTGCAGATGTCATATGGCTCCTACACTCAGATGTTATAAGTGTTTCACGTAGTATGAATGCTGAGGGTAATTTCCTTTCATCTCACCTACTTCTTCGGGAATTCGGTGTGTTGATATAGTTCAGGCGGATAATCTCGGGTTCGCTTTTGAGTATAATATACGTTTCTTATAGTAGCAAAAGATTGAACAAAAGACTATAAAGCAGGACTCTTATAAATATTTTATTGATGTTTCTTACAGTACAAAGAGGTATCTGCTATGAAGAGGTAAAAAGAGCACAGAAGCTGAAATGCTTTTGTAGCTTTGTGTACACGAACCTGAACTGCAATATTGAGATAAGTTGGTGCTCTCGATCATTGAAATTTCGTTCATGTTTCTGACTAAAAGCACAGTTTTAGGATGTCTTTTTAGGAAAGTATTCTCCTATCAGCTCAAACCTTCTTTGTAAAATGTTATTTCGTTTAATCAGTACTGCAGTAAACGCAACAACAATAAATATTCAGCATTTGACATCTAGTCAACAAAGCGCTCAACATCTTAATTATTCACAGAAACTGAAAATCTGAAAAATTTATTAAATTATTAAGAAACGTTGTCAAAACTCGACTAAACGATTCAATGGATTTGTATAAATTTTGTTGGTGGACTTACTACCCAAACATAACTACAATATACTTCAGAACAGGATTTTAGGCCATGTGCAACAAATTTTACTGGCAGCTGTTATAAATCTAAAAGATCAGCGAACTTAGAAAAGGTAAGGAAACCTCAAAAAATCATAAAGTTTTACCAAGAAATCAAAAATACGAAAATCAATCAATAAATCTCAGCAATAAATTTATAATATTAAGAGTCTTAATATTTTTCCAAAACTAACTAATAATTCCTAACTGAGCTGCCATATTTTGAAAAAGCATTAACTACCTCATGTATAGAAAAAAATAATGAAATTATTAAGAAATGAGGTCAAAACTCGACTAAACGATTCAATGGGTTTCCCTGGGTTTTCATAAATTTTGATGGAAGACTTAGTACCCTAATATAACTACACATACTTCAGAACCTAATATTAGGCCATGTTCAGCGAGTTTCACATGCAGCTGTTCTAAGTCTAAAAGATCAGCAAACTTAATTAGAAGAGGTAAGGAAACCCCGATAAATCATAAAGTTTTACCAAGAAATCAAAAATACGAAAATCAGTCAGTAAACCTCATCATTAAATTTATAATATTAAGAGTCTTAATACTTTTCTAAAACTAACTAATAATTCCGAACTGAGCTGCCATATTTTGAAAAAGCATTAACTAACTTATGTATAGAAAAAAATTATGAAATTATTAAGAAATGAGGTCAAGACTAGACTAAACGATTCAATGGGTTTTCCTGGGTTTTCATAAACTTTGATGGTAGACTTACTACCCAAATATAACAGCACATACTTCAGAACATAATTTTAGGCCATGTACAGCAAGTTTCACTGGTAGCTGTTCAAGGCCATGTGCAGCAAGTTTCACTAGCAGCTGTTCTAAGTATAAAAGATCAGCAAACTTAATTAGAAGAGGTAAGGAGACTTTAATAAATCATAAAGTTTACCAAGAAATCAATAAATCAAACATTCGAAAATCAATCAATAAATCTCATCAATAAATTTATAATATTAAGAGTCTTAATATTTTTCCAAAACTAACTAATAATTCCTAACTGAGCTGCCATATTTTGAAAAAGCATTAACTAACTTATGTATAGAAAAAAATTATGAAATTGTTAAGAAATGAGGTCAAAACTCGACTAAACGATTCAATGGGTTTCCCTGGGTTTTCATAAATTTTGATGGAAGACTTAGTACCCTAATATGACTACAATATATTTCAGAACATAATTTTAGGCCATGTGCAGCAAGTTTTACTGGCAGCTGTTCTAAGTCTAAAAGATCAGCAAACTTTATTAGAATAGGTAAGGAAACCTCAATAAATCATAAAATTTTACTAAGAAATCAATAAATCAAAAATAAGAAAATCAATCAATAAACTTCATCAATAAATTTATAATATTAAGATTATTGATATTTTTCCAAAACTAACTAATAATTCCCAACTAAACTGCCATATTTTCGACGAATACAACACGTACGAAAACCTCAATAAATCAAAAAGCTTCACTGAGAATTTAATGAAAAACGCACGCATGTTACCGCCCAAAACTATGCAAATAAATCAATAAACTTATCATCAATACATTTTAAACATTGAGTATCTCTATATTGTTTCAAAAAAACTCTAAATTCTATAACATGTACGGGTACATCAATAAATCAAACATTTTCATAAAAAAAAATCAAAAAAATCAACGTTCACAGGTCACACTCAAAAAATATGCAAATCAATCAATAAACTTAAATTATTGAGAATCTCAATATTTTTACAAAGAAAATTAATAAATCCCTACTGCCAGCTCAACTGCCATATATTAAAAAATCATTAACTAGCTTATAATGTAAATAATTCATAAAGTTTCACCGATAATTCATTAAATCAAAAACACGAAAATCAATAAATAAATTTAATATTAACCCTTTGTTTTCTGGTGTGCCCAGAGTGAGAACACTTAAATATTAATTATTTGCTCGTTTCCTACTGTTGCTGCCGTGAAGCCACGTTTAGAGGCGCGCGCACAACACATTTTCCCGCCAGAAAATCTATTGCTTCGATCGCTCGAGTTCCGTATTGGTTAGTTGGTTCTTGTACACACATTTACCATTATCTTGCACATTATTACCAGGTTTTGTATTGTGGACAAGGGTTATTTTTGACCATAGCTGCCAAGCTGTTTGTTTATTTGTTTCCTGAAGGGTTAGGAATTAGATCTTTAGGGATACCAAATTCTTATTGAATCGTGATACTAGTATTTTGATGCTGTTTTGATGGTGGGTTCAGGATGAGCACACTAGGACTTACACATGTGTTTTGCTGCATGAGGTCGAGTTGACGGATTCTATAAATTTGGAAAATCTAAATCCAGATAAATTATTCGATTGGTTAGAGGAAATTCCACAGAACAATGTTAGTGAACTGGGTGATGTCAGTGAGGACGAAATTGCAGCGGAGGAGGAAATTCCAACAAATAATATCTTGTCAAACAGCAATGCTGCTTTTGACATTACAAATTACCTAGTTATTGTGACTATTGGTCCTCTAGGCCTGAGCTAAGGAACCCTTGTATAAGTTCCTCCGTGGCCAGGGATCGATTTTCTTGATTATTGAGTAACATTATTGAGTAACATTCATTTATATAACAACGCAATGCAACCAGGGAGAAGAGCCCTAAAATCATCAATCCATAGACAAATCGATGATTAGATTCAAAGGTCGAAGCATGCTCAAGCAGTATATGCCTAACAAACCGATCAAAAGGGGGTATAAGGTTTGGGTTCGGGCAGAAGATTCAGGATATATTTGCCAGTTTCAAATTTATACAGGAAAAGCGGGTCAAATTGCAGAAACAAAACTTGTTAGTTCAAGTTTTGAGGGGGTTCAAGATCTTGCAAGAGACTTAGTTGGAAAGGGCTACCACATATATTTCGATAATCTTTTCAACTCTGTTGAACGCCAAAAAGTTTTAAAGGCTGACCTGATTTACGATTGTGGGACGGTTAGAAAAAGACGAAAAAACCTACCAACAGATATGGTTGCGGACAAAGGGTTGAAAGGGGTGAAAGCGCGGGTCATATATATTTAGGATCTCTAATGCCTAGTGCCTTCATGGTGAGCACTCCCTTCAAAAACAAAATCAGAAACAAAAATCAAAAATAAACCTCAACACAACATTTAGTTACCTCTAAACAACTAGGTTTTCCAAAAATATATACTCTTTTCTTGTGAAAGATAATTCCGGCCTCAAAGGGTTAAGAGTCTTAATATTTTTCCAAAACTAACTAATAATTCCCGACTAAACTATTTATTAATAATTAAAAATAATTATTAATAATTAATAATTACGAATACAACAGATACGAAAACCTCAATAAATCAAAAAGCTTTACCGAGAATTTAATAAAAAACGCACGCATGTTACAGCCCAAAAGTATGCAAATAAATCAATAAACTTATCATCAATACATTTTAAACATTGAGTATCTCTATATTGTTTCAAAAAAACTCTAAATTCTATAACATGTATGAACACATCAATAAATCAAACATTTTCACCAAAAAAATCAATAATTCAAAGGTCACAGGTTACACAAAAAAAAAAACGCAAATCAATCAAAAAACTTAAATTATTGAGAATCTCAATATTTTTCCAAAGAAAATTAATAAATCCCTACTCAACTGCCATATATTAAAAAATCATTAACTAGTTTATAATGTAAATAAATCATAAAGTTTCACCGGTAATTCAATAAATCAAAAATACAAAAATCAGTAAATAAATTTAATATTAAGAGTCTTAATATTTTTCCAAAACTAACTGATCATTCCCAACTAAACTGCCATATTTTGAAAGAGCATCAACTAATTTATGTATAATTTAAATCAAAAGTTTTACCAAGAGCTCAATAAATCAAAAAGTTTTACCAAGAAATTAATAAAAAATGCACACAGGTTACAGCCCAAAAATATGCAAATAAAATTAATAAACTTATCATCAACAAATTTTAAATATTGAGAATTTCTATATTGTTTCAAACAAAACAAATAACTACTTCTATAACATTTACAGACACATCAGTAAATCAATCCTTTTCACCAAAAAATCAATAAACCAACGCTCACAGGTTAAGCCAAGAAATATGCAAATCAATCAATAAACTTAAATTATTGAAAATCTCAATATTTTTCCAAAGAAAAATAATAATTCGCTGCTCAACTGCCATATATTGATAAATCATTAACTAGCTTATATTGTATTGTTTATAGAAACATACGGAAACCTCAATAAATAAAAAAGTTTCACCAATAAATCAATAAACGTATCATCAATTATTTTAAACATTGAGTGTCTCTATATTGTTTAAAAAAAAACTGTACATTCTATAACATGTACGGACACATCAATAAATCAAACATTTCCACCAAAAAAATCAATAATAACGTATATATTGATATGCGTAAAAATACGCAAATCAATCAATAAACTTAAATTATTGAGAATCTCAATATTTTTCCATTGAAAATTAATATATCCCTACTCAACTGCCATCTATTAAAAAATCATTAACTCTAGTTTATAATGTAAATAAATCATAATGTTTCACCGATAATTCAATAAATCAAACTAACGAAAATCAGTAAATAAATTTAATATTAAGAGTCTTAATATTTTTCCAAAACTAACTAATAATTCCCAACTAAACTGCCATAATTTGAAAAAGCATAAACTATCTTACATATTATTTCTAAAACAGGTACGGGAACCTCAATAAATCAAAAATTTTACCAATAAATTAATAAGAACCGCACACAGGCTACATCCCAAAAATATGCTAGTAAAATCAATAAACCTATCATCAATAATTTTTAAATATTCAGAATCTCTATATTGTTTGAAAGAAAACAAATTCTATAACAATTACGGACGTACATCAATAAATAAAAAAATTTCACAAAAAAATGTCAATAAATCAACGCTTCCAGGTTACAGCCAAAAAATACCCAAATCAATCAATAAACATAAATTACTGAGAATCTCAATATTTTTCCAAAGAAAATTAATAATTTCCGACTCAATCAAGCCATATATTGAAAAATCATTAACTAGCTTATAATATATATAAATCATAAAGTTTTACCAAGAATCAAATCAAAAATACGAAAATCAATCAATAAATATCATCAATAAACTTTGCAATATTAAGATTCTTAATACTTTTTCAAAACTAACTAATAATTCCCAACTAAACTGACATATTTTGAAAGAGCATTAACTAATTTATGTATAATTTAAATCAAAAGTTTTACCAAGAGCTCAATAAATCAAAAAGTTTTACCAAGAAATTGATAAAAAATGGTCACAGGTTACAGCCCAAAAATATGCAAATAAAATTAATAAACTTATCATCAACAAATTTTAAATATTGACAATCTCTATATTGTTTCAAAGAAAACAAATAACTACTTCTATAACATGTACGGAGACATCACTAAATCAATCATTTTCACCAAAAAATCAATAAACCAACGCTCACAGGTTACAGTCAAGAAATACGCTAATCAATCAATAAACTTAAATTATTGCAAATCTCAATATTTTTCCAAAGGAAAATAAGTCATTAACTAGCTTATATTGTAATGTTTATAGAAAGGTACGGAGACCTCAATAAATAAAAAAGTTTCACCAAGAAATCAATAAATCAACGCACATAGATGGCAACCAAAAATCAATAAATTTAAAATAATGGAAATTTCAATTCTTCTTTCCAAAATAACTAATAATTCTCAACTAAACTGCCGTAGGTTGAAAAATCATTAACTAACTTATAAAGCAATTTATATTAATAGAAATAACAAAGAATTTCTCTCAATTACTGGAAATTTCTCAGAAATATTGGAAATGTCTTGAATTTACTTACAGTTTTATTGAATTACTGCAAATATCTCTGAACTATTATAAATGTTTCGAGTACTGGAAATTACTGAAATTTTCTTGGAATTGCCAACAACATTTTTTGGAAATAACTGGAATTACATGAAGTTGCATGAACTTTCTGGGAATTACTTAGAATTTTTTGGTAAATACTTGGAATTTCAAAGAAATTTTTCCAGTTTTGGGACTCTAGTGAGCACATTTTAAGGTGCAGTTAGTTCATCGAGGGTTGAAGGGGAGGGGGTTACCTCGTCCTCAAACCATCAATTTGTGGAATTGCGGGGAATTTACTTAGAGTTTATTGAAATTACTGGAAATTGAATAGACTTACTAGGAAACTTCTTGGAAATATTTAGAATTACTTCAAAATTTCTTGTAGTTGTAGTGTATAAATTGTGAAGTACGATTTACCCATCTCATACTGTCACCCGAGAACTTTAGTATACCTACAAGCAATTTGTATTACTGTAAATTATAGAGAATTTCTGTCAGTTACAGGAAATTTCTCTGAAGTATTGAACATTTCTTGAAATTACTAACAATTTTTTTGGATTACTGCAAATATTTCGGAACTACTAAAATTTTATGAAATTACCGAACAATTTCTTGGTAATATTTGGAATTACCTGGAACTTTCTGAGAAACAATTACCTTTTTTGAAAAACACTTGAAATTTCAAAGTAATTATTCAGTTTTCACATTTGAAGAAAAACATTTTGCTATCGGGGAATGTCACTCTGGAAATTTAGCTTTACAGTACTGGAAATTACTGAAATTTTTTTGGATTTGACAACAACCTGTATTGGAAATAACTGGAATTATATGGAGTTGCACAAACATTCTGGGAATTACTTAGAATTTTTTGGTAAATGCTTGTAATTTCGAAGAAATTTTTCCAGTTTCGGAATTTTAGTGTACACGTTTCTTCTGGAAGGTGCGGATGATCGAGGGTTGAGGGCGAGGGACTTACCTCGTCCTCAACTCAGAAATCTTCTGGGAATTACATGAAATTTTTGTAGGTACTTGAAAATTTCTTCAACGTCTACTAAATTACTTGGAACTGCGCAGACTTTTTGAAACAGAATTTCAAAGTAATTTTCCTGTTTTAAAATTGTAGTGTATAAATTGTGAAGTACGGTTTACCTGTCACATAGTGTCTCGCTGGAACTTTAGTGTACCTACAAGCAATTTGAATTACTGGAAATTACAGAGAATTTCTCTCAGTTACTGGAAATTTCTCAGAAATATTGGAAGTTTCTGGAAATTACTGACAATTTTATTGAATTACTGCAAATATCTCGGAACTAACTGGAATTATATAGAGTTGCACGGACTTTCTGGAAATTACTTAGAATTTTTTGGAAGAATTTTAGAACTTTTCCAGTTTTAGGTATTTAATGTGCACATTTTAAGATGCAGTTGATCCAGGGTTGAGGGCGAGGGCGACTTCGTAAACTACGAAAATGTCTGAACAAGTGCTAATGAGCGGTAATGATGCTGCATCTTACTCTGAATCTCTGTGGCATAAATTCTGGACTGAGTTAACTTAAATAAACCAATCATGATTTTAGTAAAAAATCCGTCTGACTCGAGCTTTCTCTCCCCATCAAACTGAGAGCTGAATATTCCAGTTGGGATTGCAAATAAAAAACTATAAAACGGATAAGATTTTATGGGGTCAGTTTAACAAAATAGCTAAAATTGTGTTTATTTTACAATACAATGGCTAGCAAGACTAGATCGCCACACGCCCTTTTATATATACGCGATTTCAAATATCCTGAGCATATAAACTAGTCCCTAGAAAGAAATTACTCAGCTTATTGAGTTTAGCTGAAAAGCAAATGTTGCATGACTCTGAAGTATTGAGGCATTTTAAAGATTTATAGTGAGAATAGAGCAGATAAACCGGGATTGCGAAGAACAAACTGACGGCAAAGCCGGAGGATAAATCGCCACCATCATGGCCAAACATGATGGCGGATTTGTCTTCAGCTTTTTACGTTATATCGACTTTTTCGCGTCTCATTTGTGCAACAGCATCAAAAGTTTCCGGCCACATAACTCCACGCTGGAGCTATAAATTAACCAAACTTCTAGGAGTTCCATTAGGAGCAGGCGAGTTTCGGCTTAACAAATGTATGTTTCCCGCCTAATCGCGTTAGGAAATAAAAATCCAATGACAAATACACGTTGCATTACATTTGTTATTAAGTTCATAAAACTCGTAATAAGATTAGTAACGGTCTAAAGAGAATTGCTGAGGTTTCCTTTTACAATATCCGCGGCCGACGCTGGTCACGACAAAAAACGTGTTATGAGACTATTTAATTGTTATGAAATGAAAGGGGAAAGCTGCATTGTGCTCGTTAAATTGTTTATTATGGTATTTTTCTTATCATGGTACATAAATTTTGAAGAGAAAAAATAATATTTGTTTAGGCTTGAGCACGAGATAACTAACTACCTTTAAGCCAATGCAGGCAGCAGTAATTGATTCGTGATTATAAACAATAAACTGCTTATAACTACATTTCTTTCCGCTGTTATTTTATTGAGTAATTCCGAAAGGTCAGAGAGCAACGTGCACATTGGCAATTTCCGATTTGATCCAGAAAAAAAGTCCAATCAGAATACCCCAATAATATTCAAGAGATTTTCGCTCTCCGTATGGCTTGTTGCCATTTACGATCTTAATCGAATCGCTAATGGTCCCTCAAAAAGGTCCCGTGATCGATAAGCCCTAACAGGAAAATAAAAATTAAAATGAGTAGACGCCGAATATAATTTGTATTTTTTCCTGGACATATCTGGAAATTAGATCGTTGCCATTGGCACGAAAAACTAGCTTATGAGGGATCGCTTTCAGAATCTTTGTTTGGTTAAAGTTTATGGTTAACATGATGGATTAAGTTGTACCCCATTGTCGATTGTACAAGCTAGTGACGTAGCTTAGTAGTATAGCAACAAGAGTTCGAGCCCAATTTGAGCAATTTTTATATGTAAAATCCCATAAGGCGCCACGCTCGGGTCCCCTCGTCTAGGTTCTGCTACCAACCCTAAACTCCAACACTCCCCAGTAGGCTCCTGCATAATATTAAATAAAAAAAGGTTTCAGGGAGGATCGAACCCATAACTCGAGCGTCGGTAGATCTGCGTTACAACCACTAGACTAACGAAGTAAGCGATAATAGGGCCCGAGCTGTTTCCAAAGAGCTTTGGAAGAATGTAAATGATGAACTTTCAAAACCAGAAAATGATCCACAAAACTGAGAAAGCCCAGGAAATATTGATGGTTCGAATAGACCACAACATTATTCTTTATATTTTACCAATTTGACTGAAATGTGGACTAAACTAAAGCTTGTATATGAATATCAATCACAGGCTACGACTCATTTGTGGTCAGCGTTTTTTGCTGTTTTATGGTTAAATTTTTCTCCTACATTAAAGAAATCAGAGACAAATTGAAGCAAATTAATAAAAATCACTGATAAAATGGAGAATAGCATAGTGGGTATGACGCTACTGGAGAAGATTCAAACATTTTCTATACAAGTTAGGAAAGTTAAGTGCATTTTTTGTTACCTGCAAAGATAATTCTTCAAGAAAAGAAAAGAAAAACGTACAGAAACGCATTATGAAACATTTGGTAGAAGTACAAAAATGCTTGGATTTAGAAGCCTTAGCTCACAGTTTTTCCCAAAGTGAACATCCGTTGTAAACCACTTGGTGAGAGAGAAAAAAAATCCAATCTGACGCTTGGTTGGCAAATCACAGTTGAGAAAAGCTGATCTCCTTGATATAGATAGACATATTATAAAACAAAAGAGCATTTTTTGAATATGAACTTGTGACTTTATATACAGTCTCTGCAAGAGAGAGCACCCGTTGTAATTCCGACAATAGAGTCCTCTTGGTGGGGGAGGACTAATCCAATCAGACGCTGGGTTTGAAGTCTTTAATCATCAGCTACAACTACTTAATTTTCTACTCTTTCTTATGCCAGAGAGAGTAAAGCTGATCTCCTTGATAGAGACAATACATAAAACCTAAAAAGTGCAAAGACGAAGGACAAGGGCTGATACACAAGAGGAAGGAAGTGATCGTTTTATAAGTCCCTAAAGTGATAACTGAAATACGAAAACATTAGGGATTTCAATTAAAGATTTTAATTAAGGAGGAAGGCTAATTAAGGATGTCAATATTATTTGATTTCTCTACACGTGTACTCAAGTATCGTTTCTACATAATTTTGCTTATTTTTCAAATAAAAGAAGTGAGGGAGGTTAAAGTTTATTTCATAAAAATGTCCGCATTTTGGACTTTTTACTCCAATCCCTTGAATGAAGGTCTCAGTGAAAAGGGGAAATTCAACTCCATCTGATACAGCCTACAAAAGGAGAATTTATTTCCTACGTCAAGCACCCTCTGGGTTCTTGACTGACTAGACAAAAGGGCTGGTAACAAGAGGAAGGAATTGATGGTTTCATAAAATACTAAAGTGATAACTGAAATACGAAAAAAATTAAGGATTTACAATATCAAGGATTTCAATTAAGGATTTTAATTAAGAACGAAAGATAATTAAGGATTCCAATATTATTTGTTTTCTGCATATATACCCATTTATCGTTTCTACATACTTTTACTTATTTTTCAAATAAAAGAAGTGAGGGAGGTTAAAGTTTGTTTCATAAAAATGTCCGTACTTTGGACTATTTACTCCAATCCCCTGAATTAAGGTCTCATTGAAAAGGGGAAATTCAACTCCATCTGATACAGCCCACGAAAGGACAATTTATTTCCTACGTCAAGCACCCGCTGGGTTCTTGACTAACTAGACCAAGGGGCTGCTAACAAGAGGAAGGAAGTGATGGTTTCATAAATCACTAAAGTGATAACTGAAATACGAAAAAATTAAGGATTTACAATATCAAGGATTTCAATTAAGGAGGAAGGATAATTAAGGATTCCAATATTATTTGTTTTCTGCATATATAACCATTTATCGTTTCTACATACTTTTACTTATTTCTCAAATAAAAGAAGTGAGGGAGGTTAAAGTTTATTTCATAAAAATGTCCGCATTTTGGACTATTTACTCCAATCCCCTGAATTAAGGTCTCATTGAAAAGGGGAAATTCAACTCCATCTGATACAGCCCACAATAGGACAATTTATTTCCTACGTCAAGCACCCTCTGGGTTCTTGACTGACTAGACCAAAAGGCTGGTAACAAGAGGAAGGAAGTGATGGTTTCATAAATCACTAAAGTGATAACTGAAATACGAAAAAATTAAGGATTTACAATATCAAGGATTTCAATTAAGGATTTTAATTAAGGAGGAAGGATAATTAAGGATTCCAATATTATTTGCTTTCTGCATATATAACCATTTATCGTTTCTACATACTTTTACTTATTTGTCAAATAAAAGAAGTGAGGGAGGTTAAAGTTTATTTCATAAAAATGTCCGCATTTTGGACTATTTACTCCAATCCGCTGAATTAAGGTCTCATTGAAAAGGGGAAATTCAGCTCCATCTGATACAGCCCACAAAAGGACAATTTGTTTTCTACATCAAGCACCCTCTGGGTTCTTGACTGACTAGACCAAAGGGCTGGTAACAAGAGGAAGGAAGTGACGGTTTCATAAATCACTAAAGTGATAACTGAAATACGAAAAAATTAAGGATTTACAATATCAAGGATTTCAATTAAGGATTTTTATTAAGGAGGAAGGATAATTAAGGATTCCAATATTTTTTGTTTTCTGCATATATAACCATTTATCGTTTCTACATACTTTTACTTATTTTTCAAATAAAAGAAGTGAGGAAGGTTAAAGTTTGTTTCATAAAAATGTCCGTGTTTTGGACTATTTACTCCAATCCCCTGAATTAAGGTCTCATTGAAAAGGGGAAATTCAACTCCATCTGATACAGCCCACAAAAGGACAATTTATTTCCTACGTCAAGCACCCCCTGGGTTCTTGACTGACTAGACCAAATGGCTGGTAACAAGAGGAAGGAAGTGATGGTTTCATAAATTACTAAAGTGATAACTGAAATACGAAAAAATTAAGGATTTACGATATCAAGGATTTCAATTAAGGATTTTAATTAAGAACTAAGGATAATTAAGGATTCCAATAATATTTGTTTTCTGCATATATACCCATTTATTGTTTCTACATACTTTTACTTATTTTTCAAATAAAAGAAGTGAGGAAGGTTAAAGTTTATTTCATAAAAATGTCCACATTTTGGACTATTTACTCCAATCCCCTGAATTAAGGTCTCATTGAATAGGGGAAATTCAGCTCCATCTGATACAGCCCACAACAGGACAATTTATTTCCTACGTCAAGCACCCTCTGCGTTCTTGACTGACTAGACCAAAGGGCTGGTAACAAGAGGAAGGAAGTGATGGTTTCATAAATAACTAAAGTGATAACTGAAATACGAAAGAATTAAGGATTTACAATATCAAGGATTTCAATTAAGGATTTTAATTAAGGAGGAAGGATAATTAAGGATTCCAATATTATTTGTTTTCTGCACATATATAACCATTTATCGTTTCTACATATTTTTACTTATTTCTCAAATAATAGAAGTGAGGGAGGTTAAAGTTTATTTCATAAAAATGTCCGCATTTTGGACTACTTATTCCAATCCCCTGAATTAAGGTGTCATTGGAAAGGGGAAATTCAACTCCATCTGATACAGCCCACAATAGGACAATTTAATTCCTACGTCAAGCACCCTCTGGGTTCTTGACTGACTAGACCAAAGGGCTGGTAACAAGAGGAAGGAAGTGATGGTTTCATAAATCACTAAAGTGATAACTGAAATACGAAAAAATTAAGGATTTACAATATCAAGGATTTCAATTAAGGATTTTAATTAAGGAGGAAGGATAATTAAGGATTCCAATATTATTTGTTTTGTGCATATATAACCATTTATCGTTTCTACCTACTTTTACTTATTTCTCAAATAGAAGAAATGAGGGAGGTCAAAGTTTATTTCATAAAAATGTCCGCATTTTAGACTATTTATTCCAATCCCCTGAATTAAGGTGTCATTGGAAAGGTGAAATTCAGCTCCATCTGATACAGCCCAAAAAGGACAATTTATTTCCTACGTCAAGCACCCTCTGGGTTCTTGACTGACTAGACCAAAGGGCTGGTTGCAAGAGGAAAGAAGTGATGGTTTCATAAATTACTAAAGTGATAACTGAGATACGAAAAAAATAAGGATTTACAATATCAAGGATTTCAATTAAGGAGGAAGGATAATTAAGGATTTCAATATTATTTGTTTTCTGCATATATACCCATTTATCGTTTCTACATACTTTTACTTATTTTTCAAATAAAAGAAGTGAGGGAGGTTAAAGTTTTTTTCATAAAAATGTCCGCATTTTGGACTATTTACTCCAATTCCCTGAATTAAGGTCTCATTGAAAAGGGGAAATTCAACTCCATCTGATACAGCCCACAATAGGACAATTTATTTCCTACGTCAAGCACCCTCTGGGTTCTTGACTGACTAGACCAAAGGGCGGGTAACAAGAGGAAGGAAGTGATGGTTTCATAAATCACTAAAGTGATAACTGAAATACGAAAAAATTAACGATCTACAATATCAAGGATTTCAATTAAGGATTTTAATTAAGAACGAAGGATAGTTAAGGATTCCAATATTATTTGTTTTCTGCATATATACCCATTTATCGTTTCTACATACTTTTACTTATTTTTCAAATAAAAGAAGTGAGGGAGGTTAAAGTTTGTTTCATAAAAATGTCCGTACTTTGGACTATTTACTCCAATCCCCTGAATTAAGGTCTCATTGAAAAGGGGAAATTCAACTCCATCTGATACAGCCCACGAAAGGACAATTTATTTCCTACGTCAAGCAGCCGCTGGGTTCTTGACTAACTAGACCAAGGGGCTGCTAACAAGAGGAAGGAAGTGATGGTTTCATAAATCACTAAAGTGATAACTGAAATACGAAAAAATTAAGGATTTACAATATCAAGGATTTCAATTAAGGATTTTAATTAAGGAGGAAGGATGATTAAGGATTCCAATATTATTTCTTTTCTGCATATATAACCATTTATCGTTTCTACATACTTTTACTTATTTCTCAAATAAAAGAAGTGAGGGAGGTTAAAGTTTGTTTCATAAAAATGTCCGTATTTTGGACTATTTACTCCAATCTCCTGAATTAAGGTCTCATTGAAAAGGGGAAATTCAACTCCATCTGATACAGCCCACAAAAGGACAATTTATTTCCTACGTCAAGCACCCTCTGGGTTCTTGACTGACTAGACCAAAGGGCTGGTAACAAGAGGAAGGAAGTGATGGTTTCATAAATCACTAAAGTGATAACTGAAATACGAAAAAATTAAGGATTTACAATATCAAGGATTTCAATTAAGGATTTTTATTAAGGAGGAAGGATAATTAAGTATTCCAATATTTTTTGTTTTCTGCATATATAACCATTTATCGTTTCTACATACTTTTACTTATTTTTCAAATAAAAGAAGTGAGGAAGGTTAAAGTTTGTTTCATAAAAATGTCCGTGTTTTGTACTATTTACTCCAATCCCCTGAATTAAGGTCTCATTGAAAAGGGGAAATTCAACTCCATCTGATACAGCCCACAAAAGGACAATTTATTTCCTACGTCAAGCACCCTCTGGGTTCTTGACTGACTAGACCAAAGGGCTGGTAACGAGAGGAAGGAAGTGATGGTTTCATAAATCACTAAAGTGATAACTGAAATACGAATAAATTAAGGATTTACAATATCAAGGATTTCAATTAAGGATTTTAATTAAGGAGGAAGGATAATTAAGGATTCCAATATTTTTTGTTTTCTGCATATATAACCATTTATCGTTTCAACATACCCTTACTTATTTTTCAAATAAAAGAAGTGAGGGAGGTTAAAGTTTATTTCATAAAAATGTCCACATGTTGGACTATTTACTCCCTTCCCCTGAATTAAGGTCTCATTGAATAGGGGAAATTCAACTCCATCTGATACAGCCCACAAAAGGACAATTTATTTCCTACGTCAAGCACCCTCTGGGTTCTTGACTGACTAGACCAAAGGGCTGGTAACAAGAGGAAGGAAGTGATGGTTTCATAAATCACTAAAGTGATAACTGAAATGCGAAAAAATTAAGGATTTCAATTAGGATTTTAATAAAGGAGGAATGATAATTAAGGATTTAAATATTGTTTGTTTTCATAAAAATTATTTGGCAATTTATTTCATAAAAATGTCGGCATTTTGGGCTAGTTACTCCAATCCCCTGAATTACGGTCTCTTTGGAAAGGGGAAATTTAAATCTATCCGATACAGCCCAAAAAATGACAATTGTCAACCCACGTCAAGCACCACAATTTGCGCCAGCGACCAAAGGGTGCTTGACTTAGGAAATAAAGTTATTGGACCAAAGGGCTGGCACCAAGAGGAAGGAAGTGATGGTTTCATAAGTCACTAGAGTAATATCTGAAATGCGAAAAAGTTAAGGATTTCAATATTATTTGTTTTCATAAAAATTATTTGGCAATTTATTTCATAAAAATGGCCGCATTTTGGACTAGTTACTCCAATCCCCTGAATTAAGGTTTCTTTGGAAAGGGGAAATTCAACTCTATCTGATACAGCCCAAAAAAATGACAATTTATTTCCCACGTTAAGCACCAGGGGTTGCGCCAGCGACCAGACGGTGCTTGCCGCAGGAAATAAACTGACTAGACCAAAGGGTACACAAGAGGAAGGAAGTGATGGTTTCATAAGTCACTAAAGTGAAAACTAAAATACGAAAAAATTAAGAATTTCAATATCAAGTAGTTCAATTAAGGATGTTAATTAAGGAGGAAGGATAATTAAGGATTTCAATATTATTTGTTTTCTCTGCACATTTCCCAATTATCGTTTCTACATACTTTTACTGATTTTTCAAATAAAGGAAGTAAGGGAGTTTAAAGTTTATTTCATAAAAATGTCCGCATTTTTGCCTAGTTACTTCAATCCCCTGAAGTAAGGTTTCAGTGGAAAGGGGAAATTCAACTCCATCTGATACAGCCCAATATGGACAATTTATTTCTGACGTCAAGCACCAGAGGGGAAACAAAGTGACTGGACCACAGGGCTGGTAACAAGAGGAAGGAAGTGATGGTTTCATAAATCACTAAAGTGATAACTGAAATACGAAAAAATTAAGGATTTACAATATCAAGGATTTCAATTAAGGATTTTAATTAAGGAGGAAGGATAATTAAGGATTCCAATATTATTTGTTTTCTGCATATATAACCATTTATCGTTTCTACCTACTTTTACTTATTTCTCAAATAGAAGAAATGAGGGAGGTCAAAGTTTATTTCATAAAAATGTCCGCATTTTAGACTATTTATTCCAATCCCCTGAATTAAGGTGTCATTGGAAAGGTGAAATTCAGCTCCATCTGATACAGCCCAAAAAGGACAATTTATTTCCTACGTCAAGCACCCTCTGGGTTCTTGACTGACTAGACCAAAGGGCTGGTTGCAAGAGGAAAGAAGTGATGGTTTCATAAATTACTAAAGTGATAACTGAGATACGAAAAAAATAAGGATTTACAATATCAAGGATTTCAATTAAGGAGGAAGGATAATTAAGGATTTCAATATTATTTGTTTTCTGCATATATACCCATTTATCGTTTCTACATACTTTTACTTATTTTTCAAATAAAAGAAGTGAGGGAGGTTAAAGTTTTTTTCATAAAAATGTCCGCATTTTGGACTATTTACTCCAATTCCCTGAATTAAGGTCTCATTGAAAAGGGGAAATTCAACTCCATCTGATACAGCCCACAATAGGACAATTTATTTCCTACGTCAAGCACCCTCTGGGTTCTTGACTGACTAGACCAAAGGGCGGGTAACAAGAGGAAGGAAGTGATGGTTTCATAAATCACTAAAGTGATAACTGAAATACGAAAAAATTAACGATCTACAATATCAAGGATTTCAATTAAGGATTTTAATTAAGAACGAAGGATAGTTAAGGATTCCAATATTATTTGTTTTCTGCATATATACCCATTTATCGTTTCTACATACTTTTACTTATTTTTCAAATAAAAGAAGTGAGGGAGGTTAAAGTTTGTTTCATAAAAATGTCCGTACTTTGGACTATTTACTCCAATCCCCTGAATTAAGGTCTCATTGAAAAGGGGAAATTCAACTCCATCTGATACAGCCCACGAAAGGACAATTTATTTCCTACGTCAAGCAGCCGCTGGGTTCTTGACTAACTAGACCAAGGGGCTGCTAACAAGAGGAAGGAAGTGATGGTTTCATAAATCACTAAAGTGATAACTGAAATACGAAAAAATTAAGGATTTACAATATCAAGGATTTCAATTAAGGATTTTAATTAAGGAGGAAGGATGAGTAAGGATTCCAATATTATTTGTTTTCTGCATATATAACCATTTATCGTTTCTACATACTTTTACTTATTTCTCAAATAAAAGAAGTGAGGGAGGTTAAAGTTTGTTTCATAAAAATGTCCGTATTTTGGACTATTTACTCCAATCTCCTGAATTAAGGTCTCATTGAAAAGGGGAAATTCAACTCCATCTGATACAGCCCACAAAAGGACAGTTTATTTCCTACGTCAAGCACCCTCTGGGTTCTTGACTGACTAGACCAAAGGGCTGGTAACAAGAGGAAGGAAGTGATGGTTTCATAAATCACTAAAGTGATAACTGAAATACGAAAAAATTAAGGATTTACAATATCAAGGATTTCAATTAAGGATTTTTATTAAGGAGGAAGGATAATTAAGTATTCCAATATTTTTTGTTTTCTGCATATATAACCATTTATCGTTTCTACATACTTTTACTTATTTTTCAAATAAAAGAAGTAAGGAGGGTTAAAGTTTGTTTCATAAAAATGTCCGTGTTTTGTACTATTTACTCCAATCCCCTGAATTAAGGTCTCATTGAAAAGGGGAAATTCAACTCCATCTGATGCAGCCCACAAAAGGACAATTTATTTCCTACGTCAAGCACCCTCTGGGTTCTTGACTGACTAGACCAAAGGGCTGGTAACAAGAGGAAGGAAGTGATGGTTTCATAAAACACTAAAGTGATAACTGAAATACGAAAAAATTAAGGATTTACAATATCATGGATTTAAATTAAGGATTTTAATTAAGGAGGAAGGATAATTAAGGATTCCAATATTTTTTGTTTTCTGCATATATAACCATTTATCGTTTCAACATACCCTTACTTGATTTTCAAATAAAAGAAGTGAGGGAGGTTAAAGTTTGTTTCATAAAAATGTCCGTATTTTGGACTATTTACTCCAATCCCCTGAATTAAGGTCTCATTGAAAAGGGGAAATTCAACTCCATCTGATACAGCCCACAATAGGACAATTTATTTCCTACGTCAAGCACCCTCTGGGTTCTTGACTAACTAGACCAAGGGGCTGGTAACAAGAGGAAGGAAGTGATGGTTTCATAAATTACTAAAGTGATAACTGAAATGCGAAAAAATTAAGGATTTCAATTAGGATTTTAATAAAGGAGGAATGACAATTAAGGATTTAAATATTGTTTGTTTTCATAAAAATTATTTGGCAATTTATTTCATAAAAATGTCCGCATTTTGGGCTAGTTACTCCAATCCCCTGAATTACGGTCTCTTTGGAAAGGGGAAATTTAAATCTATCCGTTACAGCCCAAAAAATGACAATTTATTTCCCACGTCAAGCACCACAATTTGCGCCAGCGACCAAAGGGTGCTTGACTTAGGAAATAAAGTTATTGGACCAAAGGGCTGGCACCAAGAGGAAGGAAGTGATGGTTTCATAAGTCACTAGAGTAATATCTGAAATGCGAAAAACTTAAGGATTTCAATATTAAGGATTTCAATTAGTATTTTAATTAAGGTGGAAAGATAATTAAGGATTTCAATATTATTTGTTTTCATAAAAATTATTTGGCAATTTATTTCATAAAAATGGCCGCATTTTGGACTAGTTACTCCAATCCCCTGAATGAAGGTTTCTTTGGAAAGAGGAAATTCAACTCTATCTGATACAGCCCAAAAAAATGACAATTTATTTCCCACGTTAAGCACCAGGGGTTGCGCCAGCGACCAGACGGTGCTTGCCGCAGGAAATAAACTGACTAGACCAAAGGGTACAAAAGAGGAAGGAAGTGATGGTTTCATAAGTCACTAAAGTGAAAACTAAAATACGAAAAAATTAAGAATTTCAATATCAAGTAGTTCAATTAAGGATGTTAATTAAGGAGGAAGGATAATTAAGGATTTCAATATTATTTGTTTTCTCTGCACATTTCCCAATTATCGTTTCTACATACTTTTACTGATTTTTCAAATAAAGGAAGTAAGGGAGTTTAAAGTTTATTTCATAAAAATGTCCGCATTTTTGCCTAGTTACTTCAATCCCCTGAAGTAAGGTTTCAGTGGAAAGGGGAAATTCAACTCCATCTGATACAGCCCAATATGGACAATTTATTTCTGACGTCAAGCACCAGAGGGGAAACAAAGTGACTGGACCACAGGGCTGGTACACAAGAGGAAGGAAGTGACGGTTTCATAAACCGCTAAGGGGATAATTGATATTCGAAAAAAAATGCAAAATTAAGTATTTCAATATTTGTTTTCTCTGCACATGTACCCAATTATCGGAGACGAAATTATTCCCAAGCAAATACCCGTAATATATCTCAGCGTTAAACCCCGACTACACGATCGATACACAAAAGACTAATTGTTAATTAGCTGTAGCTTTCTGCTTAATTGGGAACAGCTCAAATTTACAAGCGATAATTATGTCAGATATAATCGCGTTTAACCCTGATGGCTGTCAGATTCAGAATCGTCTACGTCTAGTATTTGCCGGTTGGCATGGGCACCTGGAAATTTAAGGATCTCCATGTCTGGAAAATACTTCTCCTATTTTATGTGTATAAAATAATAGAAACGTGGAGTCGAGCCAGAGCTTTCTAGTCCAAAAGCGCACGAAGAGCATAAATAATTTGCCGGAAACGCCGGCGGCTGAAAGTTTCAAAGGAAAAATAATAGCACAAATGAAGCTATCACAACAGGAGTCCCTGGGCAGAAATTCCAAAACATCCCACACGATAGAGCAATATTTCGAATAAATTCATTTCTGCATTGTTCTATTTGCACCCAAGAAGATTCACAAATTGTTTGCGAAGCTCTAGTGCTTAATGTCCCTCATTATCTTGAATAAATTCGATCAGAAGGAAAGAAGTTATAAATTTTTCAAAGCAAGTCGTCGTTATGGACGCCCATTGTTAGCCAATTGAGAGCCATTGCCTCGGCAAACAGTTATTACCAACTTAACTATGGGAAAAGTACCATTGTCTTCGTGGCGGATTGCATGTCCTGCCGTATAACTCTTTAAAAGAATAATCTTTCGTAGTTTTTGTTCGCAGGAATTAAGGTCAGTTACCCACGAGCCCTCCTCCTCCTCCACCACGTATTATTGAATTTTATAATGAAAAGATTCTATGGGACCTTTGTGTATTGTATCATGCTTTTTCTTTTGAATTTCATGGTCTAGATGGAGGTATAGATATGAAAATATTATAAAGAGTTTTATTAGCAGAAAATTACTTTTTATTTATTAGGAAACCCATTAGCTAAGCGCCGGTTAATAACAAAAATTGGCAAAACCATGGGTGTTTTGGGCTTTGGAGCGAGCGAATAATTTAGATTCCGAGAAGGAAATAAAATTCTGGCTAGACGAGCCGAGCTCAATGCAAATTTCAGCGATCCACGAAGTCGGTAATTTTCATTTCCTTACATTGAACCGAAAAGCAGAGATTGCATAGGAGGGAGGGGCTTAAAAAACCAGAAAGACTCAACCACGAGGATAAACTGTGCATATAAGTCAGTGTAATGGCGAATTGAAGAATGAAGATTTGTTTTATTTTTTTATTCTAGTGTTTGTAGAATCTAACAACCCTAATTGTTTTTTTTTGTTTCAGGTAAACTTAAGCTTCAAAAAAACTACTAACAAGCATCCAGTCAAGGGTTAGTAAATTTTAATCTAAGGACCAGTTCTTCAATATGCAGGCAAGACCCCAAACTATCTGTTTGCTTTTCACCTATTTAGTAAGTGATTTCTTAGGGTAAAATTGCTCATTTCAAATGAAATTTGAATCTTATAAAGAGTTTTTCTGTTACCCCGACCAGCAACCTTCCGATTGGTTTATTCTTCACGTCTTACAGCAAAAAGTCGATTTTAATACACGACGGTCATTTGAGCAACATGCAAACATCACTGAGCTCCAAACAAATTTTTCCAATTTCTAGAGAAAAGATGCTCAATTCTGGAAGATCTTTCCAGCGCAAGAACAGCTTAATTTAGAAAAGAGGTTTTTGAGTAATTCTTTTCTCTCAATATGGCTCTAGAGCTCCAAGCTCATCGATGCTTCTTTTGTCTCGATTTTCAATGCTAGAGACCGAAGAAAATTTATGTTGCTTTATCACTAAGATAAACTGAACATTGCAAGTTGTTAAAGCGAGAGCTAACTTACCCTCCTATTGACTCAACTTTTGCAACTTGAGTTATCAAAGTAGCCAAACTAAAACTGAAGATCTGCAGCAAAGGATGACAATTTCTAGTGAATATCATGCACAAGAAGCTGGTGGTTTCTCAACTATCTCACCAAAGTCTCAACCTCTGCAGAGTTTGTTGGGCACTGCCATTGTAAATTTGCACAAATTTACCACTGCAGTGCCACAAAATGTTCTGTTTAATGATAAAAAATTCATTTCTTAAAATGCCTCAAAATTTTTGAACCAATAGGACTTTGGTTTATGGAAGGTGAAAGAAGATATCAAGAAGGAGTTAAAAAAGTTGAATTCATACAAATCGGTTCATTCGTTCTAAAGTTATTGCCAGTCAATAAGGAAGAGACGAGAGAAAAAAGACGTAATTGAGACAGTAAGACAGAAGTAACAAACTTAATTCGAATGAAATTAGACCCATAAGTGAATTTTCCAAGGATAGCAAAAAGGTCTGTTAAAAGTACCTAACAATCGACCTGAAGGGGCTCATCTCCGAAATTATTGAACGAATAAGATGTTCGTTTTGTTGGATTTAAAAGAGGAAAAAAACTATTGGATTGACTCTAATCTACCCAATCGCTCTAAAGTTATCGGTTGACGTCAACGCCCCCCCCCCCCCCCTCTCCTCCCACTTTAGTAAATTTCAGAAAAACTGTGCTGCTGTTTTTTTGATCCGAATTGGACCATTGCAATCGTCCACGTACGTATCAATCTTGGTTTGAGCGAAATAAGTCCCACAAGCGACTTTTCTAAGAATGGCAAACAAGTCGAATCTAAAAGTTCCTCAAAATCGACCATTGAAAGGCTCTATCTGCGAAGTTGTTGAAGTTCTTGAACCAACAGGACTTTCGTTTTTAGGAGGTGAAAAAAAACATCAAGAAGACGAAAAAGCAGATTTCAGGCTGTTAAATTTGAAAATTAAGAAAAAAGACGTAATAACCACTACTCCCCTTATGGCAACTTAAAAAAAAACTTTGAAATTTTTTTATGCTGTTTTGGTTGGAATTATTAGATAGCAATCCACCAAGTGCGTAGCTGACTTAATTCAAATGTAATAAGTCCAATAAATGAAGTTTCTAAAAATGGCAAAAAAGTCGATTTTAAAACCGCCTCAGAACGCCGACACGTCGACAGTATTTAAGTTTTTCTCAAGGCTATCTTCTATGAAGAAAGGAGATCAAAATCAACAAACATCAAATGCTATTAGAATTAACGTCCACGAAGAAGTATGGTCGAGAAACCTGCCACTGACCACACATTTAGTCGGTCGAAACGTCGGCGTTCTTTGTCTGAAGATGTTGTCAATTGTCAACTAAAGACGAAGAGTAAGTGTAATGGAGAACATTGATAGCAATCAAAAACAAAAAAAAACATATTAAAGGTAGCATAGAGCTCCACATGAGATGCCTTCATGTCGAGTGTAAGTGGAGAGGCCTGCCACTATTCTACAAAATGTATCGTTTTTTGCTCTTCTGAAATTTTTACCATAAATGAATGGTCATATTTTAATAAGTCTATGAGCATGATTAATAGTAGTTTTGGCTGCCTGGAACTGCTGTTCCCAAGCCAAGTTTTTGATCATATATATTCCTGCATGAAGCTCTGCTGTCCAGGTAGGGTTTATAAGAAGTGTGTTTTGTAGGACAATGGGGATGGACTAATACATAATTTAAAAGTAAATAGTCATGTTAAATGACGGCAGATGTCAAGCACATTGTGTTAACAACAACAGGGAAAAGTATCCGATGCCTTGTTACCAGAGAGAGCTATTCTTCAAAAAAGACGAAAAAAAAACTTTTTGCAGTGGATTTTAAAATTAAGGACTGACTATGACATTGATGTTTATATTAACGAAGTGAGTTTAGAGAGTCCTTATAAGCCTTATAAGAAAAAGTTGAAGTCCAATTAACGCAATTGTTGAAAAAATGTTTCACAAAAATGTTCAAAAACATTTCATGTCATCAGGTCAGGCTCGCAACAATCATTACCACCCTGACTTGAGACCAGCATTAAACCGAGAACAAGAAAGTGAAGATGATAAAGTTGACACAGAACCTGCAAGAAGTATAAGTCACCAAGCAGAATATACTACATGGTGCCTCCCATGAATTTTAAATATGTATGGGATAATGCTTTCCTTGCCAGTGTGAAGTTGGTCAGCATCTGCAAGGAATGTGAAGGGAAACAAGATGATCTGTCCGACTTGCCATGATGAGTTAAAAAAAAAGGTGAAGATGATAAATTTGACACAAAGACACATATACTACATGGTGTATCCCATAAATTCTAAATATGTATGGCAGAGTGCTTTTCTTGTCAATGTGAAGTTGGTCAGCATCTGCGAGGAATGTGAAAGAAAACAAAAAGATGTGTCCAACTGGACATGTTGAGTTAAAAAAAAAGGTTGTGATGATAAGTTTGAGACAAAACCTGCAAAAAGCATAGGAGTCACTAAGCAGAATATACCACAGAATGTATGGGAGAGTGCCTTGCTTGCCGGTATGAAGTTGGTCAACATCGGCAAGGAATGTAAAGGAAAACCAAAAGGTCTGTCTAATTTGCCATGCTCAGTCCAAAGAAAAAGGGGAAGATGATAAATTTGACACAAAACCTGAAAGAAGTATAGAGTCACCAAGCAGAATGTACCACATGGTGTCTCCCATAAATTCTAAATATAAAAGGGAGAGTGCTTTCCTTGATTATGTGAAGTTCGTCAGCATCTGCAAGGAATGTGAAGGAAAACCAGAAGATCTGCCTAACTTTCCAGGCTGAGTTAAAAAAAAAATGGTGGAGGTGATAAATTTGACTCAAAACCTGCAAAATGTATAGAGTCACCAAGCAGAATATACCACATGGTGTCTTCCAAAAATTCTAAATATGTATGGGAGAATGCTTTTCTTGTCATTGTGAAGTTGGTCAGCATTTGCGAGGAATTTGAAAGAAAACAAAAAGATGTGTTCCACTGGACATGCTGAGTTGAAAAAAAAGGTTGAGATGATAAATTTGACACAAAACCTGCAAGAAGTATAGAGTCACCAAGCAGAATATACCACATGGTGCCTCCCATAAATTCTAAATATGTATGGGAGAGTGCTTTTCTTGTCAATGTGAAGTTGGTCAGCATCTGCGAGGAATGTGAAAGAAGACAAAAAGATGTGTTCCAATGGACATGCTGAGTTAAAAAAAAAACAGGTGAAGATGATAAATTTGACCCAGAACCTGCAAGAAGTAGAGTGCCCCGGGAAAAAATACCACATGGTGCCGTCCATAAATTTTAATTAGGTATGAGAGAGTACTTTCCTTGCCAATGTGAATTGGATAACATCTGCAAGGAATGTGAAGGAAAACAAAAAGTTTTGTAAAAATGGCTAAAAAAAGGTGAAGATGATAAATATGACACAAAATTTGCAAGAAGTATAGAGTCACCAAGCAGAATATACTACACGATGCCTCCCATAAATTCTAAATATGTATGGGAGAGTGCTTTGTTTGTCAATGTGAAGTTGGTCAGCATCTGCGAGGAATGTGAAAGCAAGCAAAAAGATATGTATCCCACTGGACATGCTGAGTTGAAATAAAAAGGTTGACATGATAATTTGAACCAAAACCTGCAAAAATATAGAGTCATCAAGCAGAATATACCACATGGTGCCTCCCAAAAATTCTACATATGCATGGGAGAGTGCTTTCTTTGCCAATGTGAAGTTGGTCAGCATCTGCAAGTAAAGGAAAACCAAAAGATCTATCTAATTTGCCATGTTGAGTCCAAAGAAAAAGGGGAAGATGATAAATTTGCCACAAAACCTGCAAGAAGTATAGAGTCACCAAGCAGAATGTAACACATGGTGTCTCCCATAAATTCTAAATATATATGGGAGAGTGCTTTCCTTGATTATGTGAAGTTGGTCAGCACCTGCAAGGAATGTGAAGGAAAACCAGAAGGTCTGTCCAACTTGCCACGCTTAGTTAAAAAAAAAAACAGGTGAAGATGTTAAATTTGACCCAGAACCTGCAAGAGGTAGCGTGCCCTGGGAAAAAATACCACATGGTGCCTTCCATAAATTTTAATTAGGTATGCAAGAGTACTTTCCTTGCCAATGTGAAGTTGGACAACATCTGCAAGGAATGTGAAGGAAAACAAAAAGATGTGTAAAAATGGCCAAAAAAGGTGAAGATTATAAATATGACACAAAACCTGCAGGAAGTATAGAGTCACTAAGCCGAATATACTACAAGATGCCTCCCATAAATTCTAAATATGTATGGGAGAGAGCTTTTCTTGTCAATGTGAAGTTGGTCAGCATCTGCGAGGAATTTGAAAGAAAACAAAAAGATGTGTTCCACTGGACATGCTGAGTTGAAAAAAAAAGGTTGAGATGATAAATTTGACACAAAACCTGCAAGAAGTATAGAGTCACCAAGCAGAATATACCACATGGTGTCTCCCATAAATTCTAAATATGTATGGGAGAGTGCTTTTCTCTTATCAATGTGAAGTTGGTCAGTATCTGCAAGGAATGTGAAGGAAAACAAGAAGGTCTGTCCAATTTGCCACGCTTAGTTAAAAGAAAAAAACAGGTGAAGATGATAAATTTGACCCAGAACCTGCAAGAGGTAGAGTGCCCGGGAAAAAATACCACATGGTGCCTTCCATAAATTTTAATTAGGTATGAGAGAGTACTTTCCTTGCCAATGTGAAGTTGGACAACATCTGCAAGGAATGTGAAGGAAAAAAAAAGATGTGTAAAAATGGCCAAAAAAAAGGTGAAGGTGATAAATATGACACAAAACCTGAAGTATAGAATCACCAGGGAGAATGTACCACATGATGTTTTCCTATAAATTCTAAATATGTATGGGAGAGTGCTTCCCTTGCCAGTCTGAATTTGGCGAACATCTGCAAGGAATGTGAGGGAATACAAAATGATCTGCCCAACTTACCATGCTGAGTTAAAAAAAACAGGTGAAGATAATTAATTCTAAATATAAACCTGCAAGAAGTTGAGTACCGTATGGTGCGTCCGATAAATTCTAAATATGTATGGGAGAGTTCTTCCCCATTGTGAAGTGGGTCCGCATCTGTAGGGAATGTGAAGGAAAACAAAATAATAATAATCTAGAGTGATTAGTGATTAATATTAAGGTTTTTCCTCGAAGGACAACTACTCCGTATTATTTAGGCCTCAGCAACGCTTTTGATTGCGTCTGATACAGACGTTGTCAGTATCTCTATCAGTATCTGCTGGGAAGAGAAATACGCTGGAGGCGAAATTAGGGAGGTATTTGATAGGGTGCATTAATTGGCGTAAAGTAAAGTTGTTGCAAAACGGGACAGGGGTCCATAAAGTGGTTGAGGAAATGAAGGAAAAAATGTACGTTGTGTGGAGGTATAAACTATCATAGATAAAGTGTCATAGGAATAACGTGAAAATTAGAGGGGCACATCAAAGAGGAGAAGATGCGAGGGAAGTGGATGGTTTAAGCGAGGTAGAAAGAAAGAAATTGTGAAAAAGAAAAACGAGGAGGATATGATGTGAATTTGCCAGATAAATAGAAAAAAAGTAATAAGGGGAGAGAAGTCTTCCACGTATGCAGAGGGGTAGGTAGGAAAAAGCTGGACTTAACCTTTAAGGCCCAGCAATTTATTACAGGCCATGGAAATTTGGTAACGCTTGAGTTGAGTAATGGAGGAAATAAGATATATTATAGGTAAAGTTTCTGTCATCATACCTTTCATCAAGAACATAGACGCTCATGGTTGGGGAGAGATGGCCATTTTAAGCAAACTATGTCATCTTTCTTCAGAAGAACTAATGAGCCTACTTTTAAGTTTCATTAAGGCACAAACCATTTATGCGATTAAGTTGATTTACTGACTATGATTTCCAAAACGATTGTCGCATAACAACTGTTAAGTCAAATTTGAGGTATGTCTTTGTTAGGATAAACTACGAGCCCTCTACAAATTAGAACATGACCACGAGCTGGAGCCTGAAAGTAGGGTTATTGGACAGAGCACACAAAATTCTTGAATTGGGAATAGCTTCGATTTAGGTGTTACAAAAGCCTTGGAAAACTACTCGTATGTTCAGACCAGTTTGATCATAAGGGAAGCTTCTAGGCAGGATAAATTTAAATGGTATTGCAAGAAATTAGATGACACCACAGGTGATAATAGCTTGCCCCAACACTGCGTCTCGAAATAAATCTTTCAAGAGCTATCAACTGATAACATTTGGGAGAGTTCTCAACATGGTGACCGACTCAAGACACATGGCTTTCGTGGACATAAAAATAAAGACTGCTATATAACACTCCACTAATGCATGCAGTTGAAGATAAAAAATCAAAAATCAAATTTGTTGGAGACTGAATGCAAAGCTCTAAATCTAAATGGATTCATACATTTCCCTATGGTTGTCGTAATCTATTTTAGACCACCAAAAGGCCAATATCCGAGTCGAGTATTAGAGTGACTAAGCAATGATAAGGACCTTAAAGATCCATTCTTGGCCCTATTTTGATTTTAACGTGCATAAAGGAATTGATAATGTTGCAGCCTGTTAGCCTTACTCTCTTTGCTGATGACACCACCATATGGACCTGTGGGGGAAGCGGTGGAGGTGCCGGATAGATTGAGGAAGAGGACTGAATATTGGTTTTAAATTTGAGTAAATTCAATCTAATCGTGTTTTTCTTATGAGGGACTAGGCACAGTAAGTGTGACACGAAGTTCTTGTGCTTTTGATAGACAAAGATAGACACTTTGGTTGTAAAGGGGTTGAAGAGCACCTCTTTTATGGTTTGAAGCCTGGTGGACTGCTTACGTATGGAGGCACTGAGTACAATGAGAACTGAGTTTATTTCGGTACCTTTCACAGCACCCCTTCATATGTGTATTATTTGTGTAGATTCATGGCTGGAGCCTCAGATGTAGAACTCTTTTGCAGATTTTCCGTTATTTTAGCTATTCAACCCTATTAAATCTATGCACTATGAAAACTGGTTTGAACTGGAAACTCTTAGCATTCCTTTTGTTATGTCAATGGAAGAAAACACAGAAAAGCCTTTATCATTCAAAACGTTGTTCAAGTTGTGCTTTGTGTATAAAAAATGAGAGCTTCACGAGACTGAGACCGAGATTTAGGCAGTATCGATCTTTACAAATAACTCTCGTTCTTGGTCTCCGTCTCGCATATCGACATTTGTATATTTGTATAGCGGAATAGCGGAAACTCGGTCTCGGTTCACATAACACTTAAAATATATTTCCACTATACAAATGCGGGGAACTGGAAAACGGTCAAAGTTTGAAAATTAAGAACAACGGGGGGGGGGGGGGGAGTTCCCCCAATTTCTTTGATAAATTTCTAAAAACTTTGATTGCAACTTGAAGAATGAGAAGATTGCAACCTTCTATTAGATGATGTGGGAATGGTTAGAGATGGTTAAAATGAGCTTCAACGAAATTTAACAAATAAGTGAATTTAAAAAGAAAAAAGATAAATTGAAATAAAGACAATACACCTTACTGATCATCTGCTTACGACTAATTTGCCTTCTTTAAACCTTAATAATCACTCCAACTTCGGCGGCGAAATGGTTTGTAACTGGATACAGTTTTGCTACACGAGCTCTACGTCAGGGAGCGGGGAGAACAGGCCCCAGGAGTCCCTTAATTAAAGGACAACACTGTTGCAAAGGAAAACATTTCTAGTATATAGTAATACACCATCAATATTTTGGACCAATTTGTCATTGCCGTTAGATGACATGCAGAAGAACTGCGTTAATGCGAAAAGTTTATCAAAGTTCGTAATTGACAAAATCCAATCAACTCGCAAAGGTTTACAACTTGGTGGTGTCGATATCTAACTTTAAATTACAATTCCGTATCCAAGATTATTACTTATTTATTTATTTTTCTCAGTAAGTCTGCATTTCAACCTAGATCGATTTCTAAGACGTCTATAGGGTCGCACTTTTAATTAACTTTCAGTAAGTTTTTACGGTTTTATTTCGTATTTGCAGACACTTCCGATACGATTTTTTACTGCTTATGAAAAGCCTCGTCCTGGGCCCATAAAAATTTCAACGTAGCCTATAAAAGGGCTTATTAATTTTTTATAAGGCTCTAAAACGGAATTGACCGTGTTTCTTCTTCGTGTGAATAAAACTGCATTCTTCACATCTCTAAAGGGCCTTAAGTGAGTTGCTAAGCCCCACATCCATACATCCTTGTTTTATAAAAGGGTTGAGAACAAAAAATGAACTGAACTGCACCAAGTGATGAAAATCCTGCAGGGCGCGCTTCTGCAGCGCCCTGTTTTGATTAAATTTCAGACGCCACAAGAACGAACATGTTTTAATCAAAATATAATCCCCTTGGGGTAGGAAGTAAATTTCTTTTCCTGCTATCATAAAGGTGCAATGAACGCCGAAAACTATAAGCATCCAGGGATAACCGCATTTAGGGCGGTTTTCAAGTCCTAGATACCCCATAAAGGTCATTCTCGACAAACTAAAAAGGGGCAATTCGCGTAAACGATGGCCCGTCTAGCAAATTCTAATATGGATGCAAATCAGGGAACGTTTTGGATGCTTCTCGGTGTCGTGTACGTGCGATTCTATTCAAATTATGTCGGACTGGCAGGAAGCCCGCCTTTTGTCAATATGGTAATGATTCGCCAAATTCCTGGCCTAAGGGAAAGCTTTGACAATCGGGAGAGCCATTTTTCGGGTTCGGAATTCACGGCAACGGCGACGCTTTCCTTCGGGCTCTCTCCTGGATGCTCCGGATTCTATTTCCGGGGATTTTGCACAATGTGGTCGCCCGAGAGACACTTCAATGGGGTCTTAGGCCCATGGATTTACTCAAGGCCAGACTTGTAAAGTTTTCCTTCTGAAGACTTCCGGAATGTGTGCGGGTACCTACATACACAATGCCAGAAATTTGATAATTTGTCAAATCAGTCACTATTTATTCACTGCCTCAACCTGCTGATTCACAACTAACCAAATCGCAAGATCTAAAGACAAGCTCTGCTTATGTCAAAGTTCATTTAAAACAGTCATATAGATGGCTGTGAAATGTCAAAAGAAAAGAACTAAGGAACAAATATCCAATTAATTTGAATCTGTGATCCTTTTTTATCAAAAATTCATAGCTTTCTAGATCAGCAGTTCCCAAAAGGTGAGCTGCGGAACACTGGGGATCCGTGGAAGGGTCACAGGGGTTCTGGAAGTTAAAACGTATCGTTGCTTTAAATTCGGAAAAAAATGTCTTTTAGAATGAATGTCTTAAACAGAGAAGTTACGAATGTTTGCCTCTTCTAAATGGGTTTCTGAAAGAAAATGGGTTTCAAACGGAATTTCTTGCACAGAAAAGTTGCGAATGTCTGCCTCTTCAAAATGGGTTTCTGAAAGGAAATTAGTTTTAGATTGCATGTCTTACACAGAAAAGTTACGAATTTTTGCCTCTTCAAAATGGGTTTCTGAAGGAAAATGATACCCAGGTTGAATGTCTTGCAGAGAAACATTACAAATGTTTGCCTGTTTTAAATGGATTTCTGAAAGACATTGAGTTTCAGATTGATTGTCTTGCACAAAAAAGTTACGAATGTCTGCCCCATCAATATGGGTTTCTGAAAGGAAATGAGTTTCAGATTGAATGTCTTGCGCAGAAAAGTTACGAATGTTTGCCTCTTCTAAAGGGGTTTCTGAAAGAAAATGAGTTTCAGATTGAATGTCTTGCACAGAAAAGTTAGAAATGTTTGCCTCTTCAAAATGGGTTTCTGAAAGAAAATGAGTTTCAGATTGAATGTCTTGCACAGAAAAGTTACGAATGTTTGCTTCTTCCAAATGGGTTTCTGAAAGAAAAATGAGTTTCAGATTGAATGTCTTGCACAGAAAAGTTACGAATTTTTGCCTCTTCTAAATGGTTTTCTGAAAGATAATGAGATTCAGATTGAATGTCTTGCTCAGGAAAGTTATGAATGTTTGCTGCTTCTAAATGGGTTTCTGAAAGAAAATGAGTTTCAGATTGATGTTTTGCACAAAAAAGTTACTAATGTTTGCCTGTGCAAAATGGGTTTCTGAAAAGAAATGAGTTTTAGATTGCATGTCTTACACAGAAAAGTTACGAATGTTTGCCTCTTCAAAATGGGTTTCTGAAGGAAAATGATTTCCAGATTGAATGTCTTGCACAGAAAAATTACAAATGTTTGCTTGTTTTAAATGGGTTTCTGAAAGACAATGAGTTTCAGATTGATGGTCTTGCACAAAAAAGTTACGAATGTCTGCCCCCTCAATATGGGTTTCTGAAAGGAAACGAGTTTCAGATTGAATGCCTTGAGCAGAAAAGTTACGAATGTTTGCCTCTTCAAAATGGGTTTCTGAAAGAAAATGAGTTTTAGATTGTATATCTTGCACAGAAAAGTTACGAATGTTTCCCTCTTCTAAAGGGGTTTCTGAAAGAAAATGAGTTTCAGATTGAGTGACTTGCACACAAAAGTTAGGAATGTTTGCCTCTTCAAAATGGGTTTCTGAAAGAAAATGAGTTTCAGATTGAATGTCTTGCCTTCTTCTAAATGGGTTTCTGAAAGAAAATGAATTTCAGATTGAACGTCTTGCACAGAAAAGTTACGAATGTTTGCCTCTTCCAAATGGGTTTCTGACAGAAAATGAGTTTCAGATTGAATGTCTTGCACAGAAAAGTTACGAATTTGTGCGTCTTCTAAATGGTTTTCTGAAAGAGATTGAGTTTCAGATTGAGTGTCTTGCTCAGGAAAGTTATGAATGTTTGCCTCTTCTAAATGGTTTTCTGAAAGAAAATGAGTTTCAGATTGAATGGCTTGTACAGAAAAGTTACCAATGTTTGCCTCTTCAAAATGGGTTTGTGAAAAAAAATGAGTTTCGGATTGAATATCTTGCACAGAAAGGTTACGAATTTTTGCCTCTTTGAAATGGGTTTCTGAAAGAAAATGAGTTTCACATTGAATTTCTTGCACAGAAAAGTTAGGAAGTTTGCCTCTTCTAGATGAGTTTCTGAGAGAAAAAAGTTTCAGATTGAATGTCTTGCACAGAAAAGTTACAAATGTTTGCTTCTTCAAAATGGGTCTCTGAAAGAAAATGAGTTTCAGATTGAATGCCTTGCGCAGAGAAGTTACTAATGTTTGCCTCTTCAAAATGGATTTTGAAAGAAAATTAGTTACAGATTGTCTTGCACAGAAATGTTTCGAATGTTTGCCTCTTCAAAATGGGTTCTTGAAAGAAAATGAGTGTCAGATTGAAGGTCTTGCACAGAAAAATTACGAATGTTTGCCACCTAATCTTCCAATTGCTCTAGAACCGTGCTCTCCTGTACCTCTTATGATATCCATTCAATAGTATGACTAGACTCTCTTCTCCATGATTTGTGGTTTTCTGTCTCCTTCCTCTACAGTCACAATTTCGAATTATGACTCTATAGGAGAGAGAAGAAAACCGAACAAATTTCTTGTCAACTTTTTCATCATCATCTTCAATTCTTTGTCATCTTTTTATTTAATAATTACCCCCGTTTCCGGTACTTCGTTTTCAAACTGTTATTTCTTTAATATCCTCGAGATTTCTTGAATTTGATACATATTCCGATTCATCAGGTTTTGCTTCAACAATAACTATTGAGATGCTGTTTTCGAGCCACATCTATTGTAACAACTTGTGATAATTCTTTTTGACGACCTTTATTTTCTTTACAAATCGTTTTTAATTGCTTTAGGAAGCACATCTTCCTCACTAACGACGGTTTCGGACTTATACATTTCCTTCCCCACAAAATTGCAAAACTAAATTTACTGTTGTTTTAGATTGTTTGAATTCCTCTTCAATGTAACTATTTTCGTCTTCTCTTCCTTGTCATTTTTTTTGAAATTTTTTTTTCAAGTTTTCTTCCTCATTGCTTTTTATATTTTCTATTATTCTTTGTCATATTTCCTTCAATTTTTTGTTCTTTCATTTGTTTTATCGATTTAAATCGGCTTTTTAATGGGATTTCTTTTCCAACATTTGTAATGTATACTGATTGTAATTAGACAATTTTGGCACAAAACTGTCTTTTTCTTTCACGATTAATAATGTTTGATCTTTTATACGTTTTTGGCTAGAAATAGAATTTTTAATCACAAATCAAAAGTCGATTTTTATTGAAAGAAATTTGGTCCAAAAATTTATCTTTTTTTACAGATTTTTTAAAGTTTTTACACAATTTTGTATTTTTATTATTCGTCACGTTTTCTGCAATTTTTTTAAATTATATTCTTTAACTCCAGTTGTTGAAATTGGCTTTTTATTGAGTTTTTATTCCTTCGAGATCACTTTAATCCAAAATTGAACTTTTTCCACAAATTAACTATAAATTGATTTAAATTGAGAGAATTTTGGCTCAAAGTTAATAACATCTAAGTTTTTAGACAGTTGTGGTTCTTTGTAGGATTTTTTTTAACGAGGCCAAAAATCGATTTTTATTGAGAATTTTTGATATGAAGAGGAAACAAAGTTTCTGAAGGTTTGGGACGATATTGGCTCTACATTTGAAATAAGTTAATAGTTTATGCCTCTATCTACCTATTTTGTTTCTCAATTATTTGTTTTTTTCATATTCTTTTTCTACAGTTGCCCGAAAATGGACTTTTTAGGGGTTTTCATTCTTTCGAGGTAAACTTGATCGAAAATTGAACTTTTTCCACAAATCATTAATTTATAATTATTGATTTGAGATATGATAGAATAATTTTAGCCCAAAATTCATAAATTAACGTTACCTATGTTTGAAAAGAGTTCTGGCTATAACTAGGACTTCTTTAATGAGCCAAAAATCGATTTTTATTAAGAATATTTTTCCTCGAAAAGGAAACAAAGTTTTTAGAAGTTTTTGGCCCTAAATTTGGAATACCTTAATAGTTTTTCCGTGATTTTATACTTTTTTTTCTAGAATTTTCTGAATTTTCCAGGTTTCTTGGTTGGTTTGTGTAGTATTTATTTATTTTTTTTTGCCTTTCTTACTGTTCTTTTAGTCTTTCCATTTTTATATTCTTGTCCCCTGTCTTTTTTTCTTTTGTTTTACTTTTTCTGTTAATTAAACTTTTCTATGTGTATCTACTTTTTAAAGTTTTTTTTTCCTAAGATTAAACTTTTCCAACGAGTAAAAAATTATATCATTTATGGATAGTGGTTTTTGGATTTTGGCCAAAATGGTTTTTCTAATGTTAATGATTCCCGATTTTTCAAGTTTTTTTATTTTATACAGTTTGGGTCCTAAATCGAAGTTTTACCAAGAGGCAAAAACCGATGTTTATTGGAAAAATTATACTCCGAAAAGAAACCTATTTTTAGGAAAATTTTGTTTTGAGGTAAGTCTGGTCCACAGAAAGATCTTTACTTTTCGCCTATAACCGAGCCTATAACTATCTGCCACTTTTAGACATAGTTTTTTTTTACCTAAAATTGAACTTTTCTAACGAGTAAAAAACGATAACAAAAGCTGATTTCCGTTAAAATTATTTTCACACTTTGATTTTTTTTAACAATGATTCTCGATTTATCAAGTTTTTTATTACTTATCTCGACTTTTCAAATTTTTTTTGGCCGGAAATTGATGTTCTACAACGAAGCAAAAATCGATATTTATTGGGAGAATTATGCTCCGAAATGGAACCTATTTTTAGCGAAATTTTGCAAGTTTTTAGATAATTCTGGTCCACAGAAATATTTTTAGTTTGTGCCTCTAACTATCTGATACTTTTGGCCCTCGTTGTTTCTATAACTTACTTACAATTCCACATTCTTTATCTTTTTTTTCCTCGGTTTTAATTTAAATTATTTATTTCTTGTTTTCCTTATTTATTGTTATTCTGATTTTTTATGCTTGAACTAACCTGAACCAAACCTACTACATAGTAACTACTTTTGTTTAACTCATTTCAGAGGTTGAAAAAGTAGTAAAAATTGCTCTAATTTTATCATTTTATACACTTTAACAAAAAGAATTGAGCTGGTGATTTTTAAATACATTTGACTAAGCTTTGGTGACTTAAAACATTTTCACTTGGCAACAATGGCGACTTGGCAGTCACCTTATCCTTTTGGGATCTTCAATCCGGTGCAAATTGCTATACTGTATCACTTCTAAGATCCTAGATAGATTAGAGTTTTCTAAAAATTTGGAATTCAGCTTGCTCATTGCTATATTCCAGATTTTGTATCTGGTATCCCTCGTCCTATCAAACCAGCGGTTTGTTGAGTTCGATTGAGATTCTTTCATTGAGATGGTACTAATTTGGTTTGTGGTAGAATATATTAGAGTTTATCGCTTCGATCTCCACAATGATGATACTATTGATCAACCTGCAATTATAGGAACAAAATGCGTTGCCAAAGAGCTGAATTTACAAGATTGTACTGTCTCATATATGGGTCACACTTTTGGTTGTCTTAATACAAGTCTACCTGATCTTTTGGTGATGATCTTGTGTAATGCAAAAATGGCTTATGACATCACATTTAAGAATCTAAATAGACTAGAATTTGCTGAAAATTTGTAAATGATTTCCTCATCCTATATCTCATAGGACCACTTTTTTTTAAATTACTAACACCTGGATCGTGCAAACTGCTGTTAGAGCAGTCTCATACCGCCTCTATATCGTATGACTGCAGGCAGTTAAACTGAAACAGGAAAATTTAGCAGCTTTTTCATACAGACTCCAATTTCAGTTTCATGCGATGTAATATACGCTTTGAATGGGAAGATATTTCAACTAAATATGAACCCTTACAACGTTCTGCGGCGAATAAAACTTTAAAATTCGTTCTGGCACAGACCGGGCAGAAATAATTTTCCCCAACTAATAAAATCCGGAAATTCACTTGAGGTGCTCTGAGGTCGATGAGGCAGGAAAGTGCTTTATCCTCTATTGTGTAGGGAAAAATCTGATTATCTCCCGTTAAGATCATGTTTAGAGGGGCGGTGTTAATCGCTCTTCTACAAGACGATGGCTATAGGGTCGAGATTGCGTTCTTTCTTTTACGACTTGCTGATTTTACTCCTTTCCCCATAGCTCAGCAGCGAGCACTTTATAGTAGCCATTTTCAGGGTTTTTATGATTACTTCTTTATCTATATTCCCTTATGTTTGGAGTGCTAGAAACGGGAAAAGCGTCTTGTATAGTCTGCGAAGTTTTATCTTATTTATTTGTTCTGGATAGAGGCAGAAGCGAGCTAACAGGCGAAAATCTCCAGACAGTAGCGTTTACCTTCAAAACAGCTATCGCGGAATTAAGACGTCTCGAGTTTGTTTAAAGAAAAAATCGCACAAAACGATTGAAAGTAAATAAATTAAACGCTGTTTACTGACAGATTGAGCGGACGCTTTACACGAAAGTACGATTTAATTTTCTTCAAATCTTAATCGAGGATCCAATTTTAAAATCCGCGCATTGCAGATTCCCAAAATAACCTTTTTATTGGGAGAGGAGAAAGGCGTCGATAAACCTCGTAAAAAGGCGGTAAAAAAAGTGTTAAAAGCAGTGGCGGTCCAAGGAATGAAGGGGGGGGGGGGGGCAACCGCTTTTTTTTCGCCTTCTTTTAGATTTCTTTGGGATTTTTTTCTTTGACTGACTGATAAACGAAAACGCACAACCGCAAAAATTCATTTTGACGTCTTTTCAAACCGACCTCCGAAGAGGTCTATCTGTGGGCTGAAAGAGAACATCAAGAAGAGGAGGAAACAGTTGTCGGTCGAGGCATTCTCAAGTTACAGGCGGTCAAAGTTGAGAATTGAGAAAAAAGGTGTAATACCTCCCCACTTTGGACATTTTCGAAACAAATTCGGAACAATTCTTTTGGTGTTTTTGATTGGAATGGCACGCTTGCAATCTCCTAAGAACATAACAAACTCAATTCGAATAAATTTAACCTCTAGAGATGTTTTTTAAAAAAGAGTAAAAAAACGCGATTATGAAAGTACTTAAAAATCGACCTCCAAAGGGGTCTATATCCGAAAATGTTGCACCTACGGAACTTCGGATGGTGGGAGGTGAAAGAGGACATCAAGAAGAGGAAAAACCAGTTGGATTCACTCCGATCGGTAGAGACGTTCTCAAGTTACAGGGGGTCAAAGTTAAGAATTGAGAAGAAAGTCGCAATACCCCCACCCTGGACATTTTCGAAAACATTTCGAAAAATTTTTTTTTGCTTTGTTTGATCGGCATGGCACGCTTGCATTCTCCTAAGAGCGTAACAAACTCAATTCGAATGAATTTAACCTCTAAAGAGGTTTTGTTTGAGATGGTAAAAAAAACGCGATTCTAAAAGTACTTAAAAATCGTCCCCGAAGGGGTCGATCTCCGAAAATATTGCACCTACGGAACTTCCGATGGTGGGGGGTGAAAGAGGACATCAAGTAGAGAAAAAAAAAACAGTTGGACTCACTCCGATCGGTCGAGGCGTTCTCAGACTGCAGGCGGTCAAATTTTATAGATTACTAAGAATTGATTGGAATTACTCATAATTTAATAGAACTACTAAGAAATTGCATATACTTGGAATTACTTGAAAGTTGCTAAAAGTTCTCGGAAGTACCAATTTCTGGTAATTGATTAGAATTAATGTAAAATGTTCCAGAGAGAAAATGTCCTCAAAACTACCTAAAATTTTTCGAAAAAATCTGGGAATTTTATGAAATTGCTGAAAAGTGATTGGAATTACTAAAAAATTTCTTGCAAATAATTGCTTGGAAATTCGTAAGTTCTCGAAAGGAAAATTTTTCGGAATTATATAAAAAAATATTTCTAAATGACTGGGAATTGTATGAAATTACGGTGAATTTATTGGAATTACTGTAAATTTTCTGGAATTACTAAGAGATGTGTTGCTAATATTTGGAATTACTTGGAAATTGCCGGAATTATAGGGACAATTACTTATAGAATTACTGGAAAAGAATTGTAAGTACTGAAAAGTTTATAGAATTACTTAGAAATTTCTTGCAAATATTTAGAATTGCTTGGAAATTACTAATTTCCAGAGAGAAAAGGTACATTTCCGAAATAAAATCGGAAAATCAAGATGCAACATCAAGAAGAGGAAAAGTGATCGGAGTGTTGGATTCACTCCGATCGGAAGAGGCGTTCTCAAGTTACAGGCGGTCAAAGTTGAGAATTGAGAAAAAAGTCGTAATACATTTTCGAAAATATGTTTTTACTGTTTTTGATCGGAATGGCACGCTTACAATCTCCTAAGAACGTTACAAACTCAATTGGAATAAATTTAATCTCAAAAGTGGTTTTTTTAAAAATGGTAAAAAAACGCGATTCTGAAATTGCGTAAAAATCGACCTCCGAGGGGTCTATTTTAAAAAATATTGCACCTACCGAACTGGAAGGTAAAAGAGGACATCAAGAAGAGGAAAAATCAGTTGGACTCACTCCGATAGGTCGAGGCGTTCTCACGTTATAGGCGGACAAACTTGAGAATTGAGAAAAAAGTCGTAACCCCCCCCCCCCTTTCAATTTTCTTGAAAATATTTGGAATTACTCGGAAATTGTTAAGCTTCAGAGAGGAAATTTCTGGGAAGTACCTAAAATTTTTCTGATTTTTAATATTTACTGAAATGAAATGAAAAATGAACCTGAAAATTTTATATTGGAATTACATTGGCAAATATTTGGAATTACTTGCAAATTGTTAAGTTCGAGAGAAGGACATGTTTCGCAAGTGCTGGGAATTTTATGGATTAGTAATAATTGATTGGAATTACTTATAATTTTGTAGAGCTACTAAGAAATTGCATATATTTGGAATTACTTGGAAGTTGCCAAGTTCCAGACAGGAAAAGTGATCGGAATTACCAATTTCTGGTAATTGATTAGAATTAATGTAACTTTTATGGAATTACTTAGAAATGTTCCAGAGAGAAAAAGTTCTCGAAACTACCTAAAATATTTCGAAAAGATCTGGGAATATTATGAAATCACTGAAAAGTGAATGGAATTGCTAAGAAATTTCTTGCAAATAATTACTTGGAAATTCCTAAGTTCTCGAGAGGGAAAATTCTCGGAATTACCTAAAATATTTCTAAATGACTGGGAATTGTATGCAATTACAGTGAATTGATTGGAATTACTGTCAATTTTATGGAATTACTAAGAAATGTCTGGCGAATATTTGGAATTACTTGGAAATTTCCGGAATTACTGGACAATTACTTATAGAATTACTGGAAAGAATTGTAAGTACTCAAAAGTTTATAGAATTACTTAGAAATTTCCTGCAAATATTTGGAATTGCTTGGAAATTACTAATTTCCAGAGAGGAAAAGTACATTTCCGAAATAAAATCGGAAAACTTCCGATGGTGAGAGATGAAAGAGGAAATCAAGGACAGGAAAAAGCCTTTGGATTCACTCCGATCGGAAGCGGCGTTCTCAAGTTACAGGCGGTCAAAGTTGAGAATTGAGAAAAAAGTCGTAATACATTTTCGAAAAAATTTCAGAAACATTTTTTTTTGTTTTTGATCGGAATGGCTCGCGTACAATCTCCTAAGAACGTAACAAACTCAATACGAATGAATTTAACCTCAAAAGAGGTTTTTTTAAAAATGGTAAAAAAACGCGATTATGAAAGTACGTAAAAATCGACCTCCGAGGGGTCTATTTTCAAAAATATTGCACCTACCGAACTGGGAGGTAAAAGAGGACATCAAGAAGAGGAAAAATCAGTTGGACTCACTCCGATAGGTCGAGGCCTTGTCACGTTATAGGCGGACAAACTTGAGAATTGAGAAAAAAGTCGTAATTCGCCCCCCCCCCCCCCCGTTTTGAATTATCTTGAAAATATTTGGAATTACTCGGAAAATTGTTAAGCTCCAGAGAGGAAAGTTCTCGGAAGTATCTAAATTTTCTTTGATTTATTGGGAATTTACTGAAATGAAATTAAAAATGAAACTGAAAATTTTATATTGGAGTGACATTGGCAAATATTTGGAATTACTCGCAAATTGTTATGTTCCAGAGACGGACATTTTTCGCAAGTGCTGGGAATTGTATGAACTAGTAATAATTGATTGGAATTACTTATAATTTTGTAGAGCTACTAAGAAAGTGCATATATTTGGAATTACTTGGAAGTTGCTAAGTTCCAGACAGGAAAACTGATCGGAATTATCAATTTCTGATAATTGATGAGATTTAATGTAATTTTTATGGAATTACTTAGAAATGTTCCAGAGAGAAAAAGTTCTCGAAACGACCTAAAATATTTCGAAAAGATCTGGGAATATTATGAAATCACTGAAAAGTGAATGGAATTGCTAAGAAATTTCTTGCAAATAATTACTTGGAAATTCGTAAGTTCTCGAGAGGGAAAATTCTCGGAATTACCTAAAATATTTCTAAATGACTGGGAATTGTATGCAATTACAGTGAATTGATTGGAATTAATGTAAATTTTATGGAATTACTAAGAAATGTCTTGCGAATATTTGGAATTACTTGGAAATTGCCGGAATTACTGGGACAATTACTTATAGAATTACTGGAAAAGAATTGTAAGTACTGAAAAGTTTATAGAATTACTTAGAAACTTCTTGCAAATATTTGGAATTGCTTGGAAATAGCTAATTTCCAGAGAGAAAAAGTTTTCGAAATTACCTAAAATTTTTCGAAAAAAAACTGTAAATTTTATGCAATTACTGGCGATTGGAATTACTGAAAATTTTATTGAACTATTAGGAAATTTCTTGCAACTAATTGAACATACTTGAAAATTTCTAAGTTCTCGAGAGAGAATTTTTTTTACATTACTGGAAATTGATTGCAATTACTGAAAATTTTGTAGAATTACTAAGACAACGTCTGGCAAATATTTGGGATTGCTTAGAAATTTTTAACTTCTAAAGAGGAAAGTTCTCCGAATTACCTAGGCAATTACGGTGAATTGATTGGAATTACTGTAAATTTTATGGAATTACTAAGAAAAGTCTTGCTAATATTTGGAATTACTTGGAAATATCTGAGTTCTCTAGGAATCGATTGGAATTTGTTATAATTTTGTAGAATTACTAATAAATTGCTAATATTTGGAATTACTTGGAAGTTGCTAAGGTCCAGAGAGGAAAAGTTCTCGAAATTACCAATTTCTGGTAAGGGATCAGAATTAAAGTAAATTTTATGAAATTACTTAGAAATGTTCCAGAGAGAAAAAGTTCTCAAAACTACCTAAACTTTTTCGAAAAAATCTGGAAATTTTATGAAATTAATGAAAAGTGATTGGAATTACTAAGAAATTTCTTGCAGATAATTACTTGGAAATTCCTAAGTTCTCGAGAGGGAAAATTCTCGGAATTACCTAAAATATTTCTAAATGACTGGGAATTGTATGCAATTACAGTGAATTGATTGGAATTACTGTAAATTTTATGGAATTACTAAGAAATGTCTTGCGAATATTTGGAATTACTTGGAAAATGCCGGAATTACTGGGACAATTACTTATAGAATTACTGGAAAAGAATTGTAAGTACTGAAAAGTTTATAGAATTACTTAGAAACTTCTTGCAAATATTTGGAATTGCTTGGAAATAGCTAATTTCCAGAGAGAAAAAGTTTTCGAAATTACCTAAAATTTTTCGAAAAAAACTGTAAATTTTATGCAATTACTGGCGATTGGAATTACTGAAAATTTTATTGAATTATTAAGAAATTTCTTGCAACTAATTGAACATACTTGAAAGTTTCTAAGTTCTCGAGAGAGAATTTTTTTTACATTACTGGAAATTGATTGCAATTACTGAAAATTTTGTAGAATTACTAAGACAACGTCTGGCAAATATTTGGGATTGCTTAGAAATTTCTAACTTCTAAAGAGGAAAGTTCTCCGAATTACCTAGGCAATTACGGTGAATTGATTGCAATTACTGTAAATTTTATGGAATTACTAAGAAAAGTCTTGCTAATATTTGGAATTACTTGGAAATATCTGAGTTCTCTAAGAATCGATTGGAATTAGTTATAATTTTGTAGAACTACTAATAAATTGCTAATATTTGGAATTACTTGGAAGTTTCTGGTAAGGGATTTCTGGTAAGGGATCAGAATTAAAGTAAATTTTATGAAATTACTTAGAAATGTTCCAGAGAGAAAAAGTGCTCGAAACTACCTAAACTTTTTCGAAAAAATCTGGAAATTTTATGAAATTAATGAAAAATGATTGGAATTACTAAGAAATGTCTTGCAGATAATTATTTGGAAATTCCTAAGTTCTCGAGAGGGAAAATTCTCGGAATTACCTAAAATATTTCTAAATGACTGGGAATTGTATGCAATTACAGTGAATTGATTGGAATTACTGTAAATTTTATGGAATTACTAAGAAATGTCTTGCGAATATTTGGAATTACTTGGAAATTGCCGGAATTACTGGGACAATTACTTATAGAATTACTGGAAAAGAATTGTAAGTACTGAAAAGTTTATAGAATTACTTAGAAACTTCTTGCAAATATTTGGAATTGCTTGGAAATAGCTAATTTCCAGAGAGAAAAAGTTTTCGAAATTACCTAAAATTTTTCGAAAAAAACTGTAAATTTTATGCAACTACTGGCGATTGGAATTACTGAAAATTTTATTGAACTATTAGGAAATTTCTTGCAACTAATTGAACATACTTGAAAATTTCTAAGTTCTCGAGAGAGAATTTTTTTTACATTACTGGAAATTGATTGCAATTACTGAAAATTTTGTAGAATTACTAAGACAACGTCTGGCAAATATTTGGGATTGCTTAGAAATTTTTAACTTCTAAAGAGGAAAGTTCTCCGAATTACCTAGGCAATTACGGTGAATTGATTGGAATTACTGTAAGTTTTATGGAATTACTAAGAAAAGTCTTGCTAATATTTGGAATTACTTGGAAATATCTGAGTTCTCTAAGAATCGATTGGAATTTGTTATAATTTTGTAGAATTACTAATAAATTGCTAATACTTGGAATTACTTGGAAGTTGCTAAGGTCCAGAGAGGAAAAGTTCTCGAAATTACCAATTTCTGGTAAGGGATCAGAATTAAAGTAAATTTTATGAAATTACTTAGAAATGTTCCAGAGGGAAAAAGTTCTCGAAACTACCTAAACTTTTTCGAAAAAATCTGGAAATTTTATGAAATTAATGAAAAGTGATTGGAATTACTAAGAAATTTCTTGCAGATAATTACTTGGAAATTCCTAATTTCTCGAGAGGGAGGGTTTTCGGAATTACTTAAGATATTTCTGAATGACTGGGAATTATATGCAATTACGGTGAATTGGTTGGAATTACTCTAAATTTTATGGAATTACTAAGAAATGTCTTGCTAATAAATATTTGGAATTATTTGGAAATTGCTGGAATTACTGGAAAAATTACTTATCGAATTACTGGAAAAGAATTGTAAGTACTGAAAAGTTTCTAGAGTTACTTAGGAACTTCTTGCAAATATTTGGAATTGCTTGGTAATTGCTAAGTTCCAGAAAGAGAAGGTTCTCAAAATTACCTAAATTTTTTCTAAAAAAAATGTTGTGCAATTACTGGCGACTGGAATTATTGAATTATTAAGAAATTTCTTGCAACTAATTGAAAATACTTGAAAATTTCTAAGTTCTCGAGAGAGAAATTTTTTTAAATTAATGTAAATTAATTGGAATTACTGAAAAATTTATAGAATTACTAAGAAAACGTCTTGAAAATATTGGGTATTACTTAGAAATTTCTAACTTCTGAAGAGGAAAGTCCTCGGAATTACCTAAAATATTTCTAAATTGTGGGAATTGTAGACATTACGGTGAATTAATTGGAATTACTGTAAATTTTATGGAATTACTAAGAAAAGTCTTGCTAATATTTGGAATTACTTGAAAATTTCTGAGTTCCAAAAAAAAAAGTTCTCGGTATTACTTTTTTTTCTAAATTACTGGGACAATTTCTTATAGAATTACTTGAAAATTATTGTAATTACTGAAAAGTTTATAGAATTACTTAGAAACTTCTTGCAAATATGTGGAATTGCTGGGGAATTACTAATATTCAGAGAGAAAAAGTACATTTTCGAAGAAAATTCGGAAACATTTTTTTGCTGTTTTTGATCGGAATAGCACTTTGCCCCTCCCCCCCCCTTCACAGAAGGCTAGATCCGCCACTGGTTAAAAGTGTGCTGCTACACGCCCAAATTGCTTCAACATTAGAAAAGGATAGTTCGGTAGATGTGATAAAGAAAAAAATTGTCTTTTACCTATAGAATTCGTTAAGTTATACCAACTGCGAATGAAGACGGTGGGAAATTAGAAAAACAATAGAATATTTTTTCTTATTATAGACGCTAAAATTACGTACTTTTCTTTGCGTCTCAGCACAAAAATATTCAAAAAATCATTAGTCAACCACAATTGATTGCTGTCACGCGATGAAGTTGAAAACTTCTCCCATCGCCTCAGTAACTTCTTCCTCAGTTCCCAAAGACACTTCGGCAAAGCATAAAAAAAGTGCGAGCACGCAACTTGAGTAATATTTTACCATTATTTTGGGTTATTACGAATGGAAATGACGCTTAAGCAGTGAAATTACCTGAAAACGAACATTTTTTGCACCAGTAAGCGTGAAATTTTGTTAGACTTATTATTATTGTTGGTATTTGCTTTTTAAAATTTTTCGTGTGAACGCATTAGCGTTTCGCTTTAGTCAAAGGGAAAAACTTTCCTAATTGGTAAAAAGAGATTTTAATTAAATTTTATTTTCTGTGCCAAAATGCGCATAGCCAGCACCAACTCACCCCGGAACAAACTCATTGACTCTTGTCTCCCTCAGAACTTGGTTGTTCAACGGTTAAGCTTGTCAGGTTAAGAAAAAGGGATTCTGAGGTTAGTTACCAGCAACAAAAATCATTTTGGTGAAAGGCGTCTCTTATTTAATTATTGTTTTTAGACTACCCAAAAAGAAGCAGCATGAGAGATCCTTTTTTTCAATGTCAAAACTGGATATTCAGGAAGAAAGGGCGTAGCCAAATTTCAAGTGGTTCAAGTGGTTATTCCCAAATTCCACTTTTAAAACAGCTAAAGAGATAACAAAACCTTCTCTAACCTACGTCATAAAGTCTCATGGAACATTTCATTAGACATTATTGTAAACCCAGAACTGTACTAAAACTATCTTTACAGCCCTCCCCCTATAAAAAGCGCTAAGGGCATAAAAATAAATTCAAACGTCTTAAACAGAAGTTAAATATATCTTAAAGGAGCGGTGAATATAAGGGAGATTTGGTTGTTTGAAGTTTGCAGCATTAGTCTTCTCGTTACTTCCAGGCCATTTCCTTTAAAAGATGCCCGTGTGAAGCCCTTTGTGTAAAAATGTGTTTCGAGATCATTACGGGCATGCAGGGATAATATGTGCGGGGAAAAGTTTAAATGGATGATGGATTTTTTCGGCGAAAGCAGTTGCACAATTTGGAAAAAAGTATTGTCGTGTATATTACAAAGCCAGAATTTCCTTCTGTATAATATAAGAACATCAGATATTTGCGAGGAAAGTTCCATGTAATGCCACTCCACCAAAGACCAAATTCACTTTATGCGAGGATATATACGATCTCGTGAAGCGGGAGATGACAATGGATAAAGCAAAACCACACCGAACCGTTACCGAGGAATTTTATTAATGCATAGGGGTGATGTACTATGCATATTTTCATGTCACGAGAACCTTTCAGACTAACCCACCTCTCAGTTTGAAGAAATTTGTTTAATATGGATTTAAAAAATTAAGGCAGAAAGAGATACCTTATTTGGTATTCAGTATAATTATTTCCAATAAAGTCAACGTTTTTTCTTAGGTTCCATCCAGTACAAGCAATTGCTTTATTGAAATTATTGTACATTTTTTGGAGTATGAGAATTTCATGGAATTACTGGAAATTGATTGAAATTATTGAACATTTATATAATTACTAAGATATTTCTGCAAATATTTGGAATTACTGGGAAATTGCTAAGTTCCAGAGACAGAGAGTTCTCGGAATTAGCTATTAAATTTTTTTCTGTTTTACTGGGAATTTTATGGAATTAGTGGGAACTTATTCTAATTACTGAAAATTTTATATTGGAATTAATTGGCAAATATTTGAAATTACTTGGAAGTTGCTAAATTCCAAAAGTTCTCGGAATTACCTATTTTTTGTTCAGAATCAATGGGAATTTTATGCATTTTCTGGTAATCGATTAGAATTAATGCAAGTTTTATGGAATTACTTAGAAATGTTTCAGAGAAAAAAAGTTCTCGAAACTACCTACAATTTTTCGAAAAAATCTGGGTATTTTATGAAATTATTGAAAAGTGATTGGAATTACTAAAAATTTTGTTGAGATTACTAAGAAATTTCTTGCAAATAATCACTTGAAAATTCCTAAGTTCTCGAGAGGAAAAGTTCTCGGAATTACCTAAAATACTTCTGAGTCACTGAGAATTGTATGCAATTAAGGTTAATTGATTGGAGTTACTGCAAATTTTATGGAATTACTAAGATATGTCTTGGTAATATTTGCAACTACTTGGAAATTGCTAAGTTCCAGACAGAAAAATTTTACGGAATTACTTAATTTTTTTCTGAATTGCTGCGACAAGTAATTATAGAATTACTAGAAGATCATTGTAATTACTGAAAAGTTTATAGAATTAGGTACTTAAAAATATCTTGCAAATATTTGGAATTGCTTGGAAATTGCTAATTTCCAGAGAGAATAAGTTCTCGAAATTAACTAAAATTTTTCGCAGAAAACTGGAAATTTCATGCAATTACTGGCGATTGGAATTACTGAAAATTTTGTTGAATTTTTAAGAAATTTCTTCCAACTAATTGAAAATACTTAGTTCTAAAGAGAGAAACTTTTTGAAATTACTGGAAATTGATTGGAATTACTGAAACTGTTATAGAATTACTAAGAAAACGTTTTGCAAATATTTGGAATTACTTAGAAATTTCTAAGTTCTAGAGAGGAAAGTTATCGGAATTACCTAGAATATTTCTGAATCACTGGAAATTGTATGTAATTACGCTGAATTGATTGGAATTACTGTAAATTTTATTGAATTACTAAGAAAAATGTCTTGCTAATATTTGACATTACTTGGAAATTGCTGAGTTCCAGAGAGGAAAAGTTCATGGAATTACTTTTTTTTTCTGACTTACTGGGACAATTACTTATAGAATTACTGGAAAATAATTGTAATTACTGAAAAGTTTATAGAATTACTTCGAATCTTCTTTCTGCATTTTCAAATATTTGGAATTGCTTTTAAATTGCTAATTACTAAAAAGAAAAAGTTTTTGGCGAGAGAAAATTACTGGCGACTGAATTACTGAAAATGTTTTTGACTTATTAAGAAACTTTGCAATTTGATTATATACTTGATATACTTGTACATTTCTAAGTTCTAGAGAGTGTAACTTTTTGAAATTACTGGAAATTGATTGAAATTACTGAAAATTTTACAGAATTCCTAAGAAAACATCTTGCAAGTATTTCAGATTACTTATAAATTTCTAAGTTCTAGAGAGGAAAGTTTTGGGAATTACCTAAACTATTTCTAAATCACTGGTAATTATGTGCAATTACGGTGAATTGATGGAATTACTAAGAATTGATTGAAATTACTTATATATTTGTAGAATTACTAAGAAACTGCATAAATTTAGAATTACTTGGAAGTTGCTAAGGTCCAAACAGAAAAAGTTCACGGAATTAACTATTTCTTTTTTCGGAGTCAGAGGAAATTTCATGCAATTCCTGGTAATTGATTAGAATTAATGTAAATTTCATGGAATTACTTACAAATGAACCACAGAGAAAAAATTCTCAAAACTACCAAACATTTTTCGAAAAAATCTGGGAATTTTATGAAGTTACTGAAAAGTGATTGGAATTACTGAAAATTTTATTGGAATTACTAAGAAACTTCTTGCAAATAATTACATGGCAGTTCGTAAGTTCTCGAGAGGGAAAGTTCTCGGAAATTACCTAAAATATTTCTGAATGACTGGGAATTGTATGCAATTACGGTGAATTGATTGTAATTACTGTAAATTTTATGGGATTACTAAGAAATGTTTTGGTAGTATTTGTAATTATTTAGAAATTGCCAGAGAGGAAAAGTTCTCGGAATTACTTTTTTCTGAATTACCACGACCATTACTTTTATAATTACTGGAAAATGATTGTAATTACTGAGAAGTTTGTAGAATTACTTAGAAACTTCTTGCAAATATTTGGAATTTGCTTGGAAATTGCTAATTTCCAGAGAGAAAAAGTTCTCGAAATTACCTAAAATTTCTCGAAGAAAACTGTAAATTTTATGCAATTACTGGCAATTGGAATTACTGAAAATTTTATTGAATTATTAAGCAATTTCTTGCAACTAATTGAAAATACTGGAAAATTTCTAAGTACTAGAGAGAGAAACTTTTTAAAATTACTGGAAATTGATTGGAATTTCTTAGAACTTTCCAAGTTATAGAGAGGAAAGTTCTCGGAATTACCTAAAATATTTCTAAATCACTTGGATTTGTATGCGATTATGGTGAATTGATTGGCATTACTGCAAATTTTGGGGAATTACTAAGAAATGTCTTGCTAATATTTGGAACTACTTGGAAATTGCTGTGTTCCAGAGGGGAAAAGTTCTCGGAATTACTTAATTTTTTTCTGAATTACTGGGACGATTACTTGTAGAAAGACTGAGAAATTATTGTAATTACTGGAAACTTTATAGGATTACTTAAAGACTTCTTGAAAAAATTTGGAATTGCTTGGAAATTGCTAATTGCCAGAGAGAAAAAGTTCTTAAAATTAAATAAAATTTTTCAAAAAAACTGGAAATTTTATGCAATTACTGGCGATTGAAAATACTGAAAACTTTATTTAGTTATTAAGACATTTCTTGCAACTAATTGAAAATACTCGAAAATTTCCAAGTTCTAGCGAGAGACAAACTTTTTGAAATTACTGGAAATTGATTAGAATTACTGAAAATTTTATAGAATTACTAAGAAAGCATCTTGCAACTATTTGAAATTAATTAGAAATTACTAATTTCTAGAGAGGAATGTTCTCAGAATTACCTAAAATAATTCTAAATCACTGGGAATTGTATGCAATTACGGTGAATTGATTGGAATTACTGTAAATATTATGGAATTACTAAGAAATGTCTTGCTAATATTTGGAACTACATGGAAATTGCTGTATTCCGTAGAGGAAAAGTTTTCGGAATTACTTCATTTTTTTCTGAATTACTGGCACAATTACTTCTGAATTGCTGGAAAATTATTCTAATAACTGAAAGTTTATAGAATTACTTAAGAACTTCTTGTAGATGTACGGAATTGTTTGGAAATTGCTAATTTCCAGAGAGAAAAAGTTCTCGCAATTACCTAAAATTTTTCGAAGAAAACTGTAAATATTTTGCAATTCCTGGCGAGCATTTGAAAATTTCTAAGTTCCAGAGAGAGAAACTTTTTGAAATTTCTAGAAATTGATTGGAATTACTTACACTAAATTTTATAGAATTACTAAGAAAACATCCTGCAAATATTTGGAAATACTTAGAAATTTCTAAGTTCTAGAGAGGAAAGTTCTCGGAATTACCTACTATATTTCTAAATCACTGGGAATTGTATGCAATTACGGTGAATTGATTGGAATTACTGTCAATTTTATGGAATTACTAAGAAATGTTTGGCTAATATTTGGAACTACTTGGAAATTGGTGTTCCAGAGACGGAAAGTTCTCGGAATTACTTAATTTTTTTCTGAATTACTGGGACAGTTACTTATAGAATTACTGGAAAATGATCGTAATTACTGAAAAGTTTATAGAATTACATAGAAATGTCTTGCAAATATTTAGAATTGCTTGGAAATTGCTATAATTTTCAGAGAAACTTCTTGCAGATATATGGAATTGCTTGGAGATTGCTAATTTCCAGAGAGAGAAAGTTCTCGTGAATACCTAAAATTTTTCGAAGAAAACTGTAAATATTTTGCAATTTACTGGCGAGCATTTGAATATTTCTAAGTTCTAGAGAGAGAAACTTTTTGAAATTACTAGAAATTGATTGGAATTACTGAAAATGTTATAGAATTACTAAGAAAACATCCTGCAAATATTTGGAAATACTTATAGAATTACTGGAGAAATTATTGTAATTACTGAAAAGTTAATAGAATTACTTAGAAATGTCTTGCAAATATTTGGAATTGCTTGGAAGTTGCTATAATTTTTAGAGAAAAAAAGTTCTTAAAATATTTAATTAATAAGAAATTTCTTATATCTAATTGAAAATAGTTGAAAATTTCTAGAGAGAGAAACTTTTTGAAATTACTGGAAATTGATTAGAGTTACTAGACATTTTCTAGAATTACTAAGAAAAAGTCTTGCAAATATTTGGAATTTCTTAGAAATTTCTAAGTTTTAGAGCTAAATCATTGAAAATTGTATGCAATTACCTACCTAAATAACCCATCCCTGAAACTCAGTTTCAAGAACTGTGATTAATATGCATTTTAAAAGTTAAGACTGAAGAAGATACCTCTTCTGGTTTTCAGTATTAGGTGTTTCATAATTAGGTAGTCAGTTTCATAATTAGGTGTTGCCCTAGCCTTAGGCAGAACACGTGATTGTCCATCGGCTGAACCTCGAGGAAGAAGTCGGCCGTTGGAAGCACGATCTTCACGCTCTGGCGAAGACGAACATTACGAAGAATGCAAATTCTTATTTGTATTAATTTAGCCTGACAATCGGGAGTGGAAAGAGCAGTTTGAACGGCTACCAAGAAGAATCAGTGCAGCGTGTCCAAGCCAAATTGCAGTTCTAAGCGTATTGATGGACATCTTAGATAACAATCAACGGTGAGCTTTCGAATCAGTGGCAGTGTAATAGAAAGGCATAAAAAGGGACGAGTTAGCCGTTGAAGCGTCGCAATATCCTAATTAGCTTTTTGTGATTCGCTTTAAACGCTGGATTTGACAACAAAAGCGGAATGACCTAATAAACTATGCCTGAGTAGTTTTAAATATCAACTCGATGAGCACTTTTTGCGAAACCCCAACCGCTATTTATGATTTATCATCGCTCTGCGGCTTTCAAATTATCTATTCGTCGCTTTCTTTCTTTGTATGCGACACAAAACTTTCGAGGAAAGGAAATTGAAAAGCGACAACCTGCCGAAGTTTTCCGTACTCCGGAACCGCCGTACCCAAAGTTTTATCATAAAAATCGCTTTGGCGACTTAATAAATCCCAACTTTTCGGACAATCTAAAAGATTTTTTATCCGCTTATCTTCCATCGAGTCCGCAAGACGGATGGACCGGGAGGGCATAATTTGAAAAGGGCAAAAAGAAACGAAACGTGGGAAACGCGGGTGATTTTTTATGCCTAATGGTCGTCGATGGATATATAGGGTTCGCTTTTCACCAGCTCAATGGAACGGATATTTTTCGGTGGAAGATGATGTATTTCCGAAGCTGATAGGTTTAGTCGCTACCTTATAAAACAGCCCAAGCTGAAAGGGCCACAGAGTTGTTTTTTTTTCATGCAAACACTGACCTAGATCTCTTTAAATATGCGATTCTGTATATTCACAGTGTCACCTTTATTCTAAATATCCACATTATTTTTTGGAAATATTTATAATTACTTGAAAATTTGATGAAAATACCGAACAAAACACATAAAATTACTTGGACTTTCAGGAATTTTTCAATTACAGTTACAGTACAATTGGTATTAAGAGAATTTCTATCTGTTACTGGAAATTTCTAACAATTACTGTGAGTTCCTTGAAATAACTGGGAAATTTATTGAATTACTGCAAATTTCTCGTAAAAGTTACTTTCCATAACTTTTCCAGTACTTTTTGTAATTGCACGGTCTTTCTGGGAAATATTTACAATTTATGAATAATACACAGAATTTTAAAGTAATGTTTCAGTTTTGGAATTTTATACTAAACAATAGGAGATACGCTTTTCGGAAAATGCCAATCTGAAAGATTTAGTGCAAAATCCATTTATATTACTGGAAATTACAAAATAATTTTCCGAAACATTTAGTTAAAAATCAATTTGTATTTCTGGAAATTACAAAAAATTTCCAAAAACGATTTTTGTGCAGATTTGATTATATTGCCGGAAAGTACAGAAAATTTCTCGGAACGATTTAGCGCTAAATCTATTTATATTTCTGAAAATTACAGAAAATTGATCATAAAAATTTTGTGCAGAATTGATTTATATTACTGGAAAGAACAGAAAATTTCTCGGAAAGATTAAGTGTAAAATCAATTTATATTTCTGAAATTTCAGAAATTACAGAAAATTTCTCGCAAAGTTTAGTGCAGGATCGATTTATATTAATGAAAGTTACAGTAAATTTTTGGGAAAAGTTTAGTGTAAAATCAATTTATATTTCTGGAAATTAAGAAAATTTCTTGCAAAGATTTAGTGCAAAATCAATTTATATTTCTGTAAATTACAGAAAATTTCTCGAAAAGATTTAGTGCAGAATCGATTTTGTATTACTAAAGAGTACAGAACATTTCTAGGAAAAATTTAGTTCAGAATTGATTTATATTACTGGAAAGTACAGAAAATTTCTCGAAAATATTTAGTGCAGGATCGATTTATATTACTGGAAGTTACAGAAAATTTCTCGGAAAGATTTAGTGTAAAATCAATTTATATTTCTGAAAATTGCAGAAAATTTCTCAAAAAGATTTAATGCAGAATCGATTTATATTACTAGAAAGTACAGACAATTTCTCGGAAACATTTAGTGCAGAATCGGTTTATATTACTGGAAAGTACAGAAACTTTCTCTGAAATATTTAGTGCAAAATCAATTTATATTTCAGGAAACTACAGAAAATTTCCAAAAAAGATTTTAGTGCAGATTTGATTATATTGCCGGAAAGTACAGAAAATTTCTCGGAACGATTTAGCGCTAAATCAATTTATATTTCTGGAAATTACAGAAAATTTATCATAAAAATTTTGTGCAGAATTGATTTATATTACTGGAAAGAACAGAAAATTTCTCGGAAAGATTTAGTGTAAAATTAATTTATATTTTTGAAATTTCAGAAATTACAGAAAATGTCTCTCAAAATTTAGTGCAGGATCGATTTATATTACTGAAAGTTAGAGTACATTTTTCGGAAAAACTTAGTGGAAAATCAATTTATATTTCTGGAAGTTACAGAAAATTTCTTGCAAAGATTTAGTGCAAAATCAATTTATATTTCTGTAAATTACAGAAAAATTCTCGAAAAGATTTAGTGCAGAATCGATTTTGTATTACTAAAGAGTACAGAACATTTCTAGGAAAAATTTAGTTCAGAATTGATTTATATTACTGGAAAGTACAGAAAATTTCTCGAAAATATTTAGTGCAGGATCGATTTATATTACTGGAAGTTACAGAAAATTTCTCGGAAAGATTTAGTGTAAAATCAATTTATATTTCTGAAAATTGCAGAAAATTTCCAAAAAAGATTTTAGTGCAGATTTGATTATATTGCCGGAAAGTACAGAAAATTTATCGAAACGATTTAGCGCTAAATCAATTTAAATTTCTAGAAGTTACAGAAAATTTATCATAAAATTTTTTTGCAGTATTGATTTATATTACTGGAAAGAACAGAAAATTTCTCGGAAAGATTCAGTGTAAAATCAATTTATATTTCCGAAATTTCAGAAATTACACAAAATTTCTGGCAAAATTTAGTGCAGGATCGATTTATATTACTGAAAGTCAGAGTAAATTTTTCGGAAAAATTTGGTGAAAAATCAATTTATATTTCTGGAAATTACAGAAAATTTCTTGCAAAGATTTAGTGCAAAATCAATTTATATTTCTGTAAATTTCTCGAAAAGATTTAGTGCAGAATTGATTTATATTACTGAAAAGTATAGAAAATTTCTCGAAAATATTCAGTGCAGGATCGATTTATATTACTGGACGTTACAGAAAATTTCTCGAAAAGATTTAGTGTAAAATAAATTTATATTTCTGAAAATTGCAGAAAATTTCTCGCAAGGATTTAGTGCAAAATCAAATTTATATTTCTGGAAATTGCAGAAAATTTCTCGCAAGGATTTAGTGCAAAATCAAATTTATATTTCTGGAAATTGCAGAAATTTTCTTGCAAAGATTTAGTGCAAAATCAATTTATATTTCTGTAAATTACAGAAAATTTCTCGAAAAGATTTAGTGCAGAATCCATTTTGTATTACTAAAAAGTACAGAAAATTTCTCGGAAAAATTTAGTGCAGAATTGATTTATATTACTGGAAAGTATAGAAAATTTCTCGAAAATGTTTAGTGCAAGATCGATTTATATTACTGGACGTTACAGAAAATTTCTCGAAAAGATTTAGTGTAAAATCAATTTATATTTCTGTAAATTACAGAAAATTTCTCGGAAAAATTTAGTGCAGAATTGATTTATATTACTGGTAAGTATAGAAAATTTCTCGAAAATATTTAGCGCAGGACCGATTTATGTTACTGGACGTTACAGAAAATTTCTCGAAAAGATTTAGTGTAAAATAAATTTATATTTCTGAAAATTGCAGAAAATTTCTCGCAAGGACTTAGTGCAAAATCAATTTGTATTTCTGGAAATTGCAGAAAATTTCTCAAAAAGATTTAATGCAGAATCGATTTATGTTACCAGAAAGTACAGAAAATTTATCGGAAACATTTAGTGCAGAATCGATTTATATTACTGGAAAGCACACAAAATTTCTAGGAAATATTTAGTGCAAAATCAATTTATATTTTTGGAAATTACAGAAAATTTCCCAAAAGGATTTTAGTGCAGAATTGATTATATTGCCGGAAAGTACAGAAAATTTCTCAGAAAGATTTAGGGCAGAATCGATTTGTATTACTCGAAAGTACAGAACATTTCTTGCAAAGATTTAGTGCAAAATCAATTTATATTACCTAGAAATTTTTCGAAAATATTTAGTGCAGAATCGATTTTTATTACTGGAAATTACAGAAAATTTATCAAAAAGATTTAGGGCAGAATTGATTTATATTACTAGAAAGTACAGAAAATTTCTCGGAAAGATTTAGTGCAGAATCGATTTATATTACTGGAAAGTCCAGAAAATTTCTGGGAAAGATTTCGGGTAAAATCAATTTATATTTGTGGAAATTACAGAAAACTTCTCGCAAAGATTTAGTGCAAAATCAATTTATTTTACTGGAAATTACAAAAAATTTCTCGAAAAAATTTAGTGCAGCACGATTTATATTACTGGAAATTATAGAAAATTTCTCCGAAAGATTTAGTGCAAATTTTATTTATATTTTTAGAAATTACAGAAAATGTCTCAAAAGGATTTAGTGCAGAATCGATTTATATTACTATAAAGTACAGAAAATTTCTCGGAAAGATTTAGTGTAATATCAATATATTTTTCTAAAAATTACAGAATATTTCTCGGAAAAATTCGATTCAAAATCAATTTATATCACTGAAAATTACAGAAAATTTCTCAGAATTCTTTAAAATATTTTGGAAATACTGGAAATTTTATAAAATTGCTGTGAATTTATTAGAATTTCCAGAAATCTTATTAAATTGCTAGGAAGTTTCTTGGAGATATTTGTGCATGAAATTACTTGCAATTGCTTGGCCTTTTTGAAAAGTGTTTAAAATTTTAAAGTAATTTTTCACTTATGGAATTTTCGTGTAATAATTATGAAATGCGGTTCACTCGTCGGATAATGTCATTATAGAATTTTAGTGTACAAGCAATTTGTATTACAGAGAATTGTCTCAGTTATTGAAAATTTCTCAGAATTACTGAAAACTCCTTGAAATAGTTGGGAAAAATGTTGACTTACTGCAAATTTCTCTAAAATACTAGAAAAGTTATGAAATTACAGAAAAAAATCTTGGAAATACCTGGAATTACTTGAAATTGCACGAACATTCTAGGAAAAACTTAGAATTTATGAATAATGCAAACAACTTTAAAGTAATTTTCCAGTTCTGTTACGCTTTTTCTTTTCGGGAAATGCCACTCTGAAAGGTTTAGTGCCGGACCAATTTATTACTAGAAATTACAGGAAAATTCTCGAAATTACTTGAATTATTTCGGAATTACTACTAGTTTTAAAAAATTACTGAAATTTTTTTAGAATTTCTAAAAATCTTATAGAATTATTAAAATATTTGGAATTACTTGGAAATTTCTTAATGTTACTTTCAATTGCGTAAACATTTGAAATGTTAAAGTAATTTTTCAGTTACGAAATATTACTTTACATATCATGAAATGCGGTTTACCCATTTTATCATGTCATTCTGTATGTCATTTATTTTCAATTACTCTGTTTCTGAAAATGTCTCTGAAAATTACTGGAAAATCCTTGTAATCACTGCTTTGTTATTTATTTACAAACCGCAAATCTTTTTCCTCTTTCATAAAATTACCAAAAAAGGTATTGCAAATACCTGTATTTACTTGGAATAGCACAGAGTGTCTGGGAAATACTTAGAATGCATGAAGATACTTATAATTTCAAAGTAATTTTCCATTTTTCAAATTTTGTTATTTTTTCAAATATTATGTTTGAACAACGCTTCTACATTTCCGAAAACATTACTCTAAAATATTTAGTGTACAAGCAATTTAAATTACTGGAAATGAAAGACAATTTCTCGGAATTACTGAAGATTCTTTTGCAAATATGTGGAATTACTTGAAGTTGCACAAGCTTTCTGGGAATTACTTAGAATTTTTTGAGAAATACTTGTTAAGTCAATTTTCCAGTTTTTGAATTTTAGGCAACACATTAGGAGATGTGCTTTTGCTCTTCGAGTAACGTCACTTCAAAAGGCTTAGCGTCCAAGCAATTTAAATTACTGGAGGTTACAGGAAATTTCTCGAAATTACTGAAAACTTTATGGAATCACCAAGAAAGTTTTTGGAAATACCTGGTATTACTTGGAGATATGCCATTTTTCTGGAAATTACTTATAATTTTTTGAGAAAAACTAGTAGTTTCAAAGTAATTTCACAGTTTTGGAAATTTCAACTAAACATTGGTAAATTCGTTTTGACACTTCGGGTAATGTCACTCTTAAACTCTTAAACGCAATTTATATTACTGGGAATTACAGAAATATTCTCGAAATTACTTGCAGATGCATAAGCTTTCTGGGAGTTACTTACAATTTTGTGGAAAATACTTGTAATTTTAATCTGATTCCCTCAGTTTTTTTGTTTCAAGTTGAATTTAAACACTGTGTCTGTGTTTTAAACCATGGGATATTCGTGAAATTTGAAATGCACTGAAACACCCTCACCTCTGGTACTAAAGTCATATCAACGTTGAAACGAAGGACGTTGCAATATCTTCTCCTAGTGTCCCATTATATTTCTAATAAGTACCTTCGATGTCTGCGTCACTTGTTACGGTCGTAACTTTAAATCTCCAGCAGTCCCGACGTTATTTGTAGCACAAAAAAAAGAAAGAAGTATCTCGCGTTAAAACTGTAAATAAATTAGGGGCTGTTTCAGAAATAGAACGAGGTCAGCTTTGGCCAGAAACCTCAGACACATATATACCCGCAAAGGACGTACGATCCAGAGTCGCTGGCTTGAAATCGTTCCCAAATATTTGCCCCACTGAAATTAAAAAGTTAATCTCTGGGCATTTTCTCATTAATCTACAATCAAGAGGTCCGCTAATTAAGAAAGGTGAAAAAGTGAGCCGCAGACTGGTTTTATGTTCCTTGGCTTGGAAGCTATTAACTCCAAGTTAGAGCATATCTTTGAGATTCCGTTACGCCCCCTTTACATCTAGCCTCAGTCGGTTCGATTACCTAGAGGGAGGATCCCCCCCGTGGAAGCGAGAAAGTATGGTCAACTTTTCGAGGGTTTCTCTATCGAGTGAGAGACCGGAGAAATAATATTTTTACAGGTAGAAAAGCCACCCATCCTCACCGTGTTTGCCTTGGGAACTGTATAAGGTGGAATCAATATTGACTTTGAATTCGTTAAGTGTTTGGCAATTACTGCAAGATGTGTATTTTAAGTTTATTATTTTTTTAATTATAGCAGAAATTCTTTAGTAAGCAAAATACGAAATTTCGGAATTTTATACACCACCAGCCAAACTCATTGTTAACAACCTCCCCTATTATATGGTTTCCGTCCTTGCCGTTTTCAATGGACCATTTTAAAGACCTATTGAAACTTCACCTGCGGCATTTTTCGCTTCGAGGAATTCTTTCAGAAAGACGAAAAAAGGGACTCACATTTATTGACCATTTTCGATATAATTTATCGGGAGAACATGGTCGGTGGATTTTGTTACCTGCCCGAAAAATAAATTATACGTGACAGACTTTCGATGTTAACAATGCCAGACGGTCCGATGGGAAAAACGAAGTGTTCTCTCGTCACAATTCGACCGGTATAATATTGAATTCATGGCCGGCAATATTGTTGGCTTGCCGGGGGTTGGACAGACGTTGAAAGATGGACTTTTAAGTGTCCATACCCGTCCGTTATATATTAAAGTCACTGCAAAGCAATGCACAATTATTATTATAAATTACGGTGTGTCTTGGATTCCACATGTTTTGCCTCTGCATAAAAATTGGATAGTGACTTAAAAGAATTTGTCATATCATAAGCACAAGTGTCATACTTCGCAAAGACCAACAAAACAACAAAAAATTGCTAACTTGAAGTATCAATTTTGGAATATGGCTTTGGATTTACCTGGTTACTAGAAAAAGGTTTTGAACTATTCCCAGATCTCTTCCTCACTGGACAATGAGCAATAAGGTGTTCAGTAGCTCCACATGAAAAACACAATCTTTTAGCTCTCTTTGATTGAGGACAAGCTTGAATTCATTTGTAATATCTCACTTCACGTGGCTTCATTTCGGTCTTGTAGTTAGCTAGTTGTCATACTTAACTAATGGTCTGTCCTGCCTAGCCTGATTTGATTGTTTGCCCTATGACATGGTCCTTTGATAGGATGAATGCTGAGAGTTGTTCTGATTGAGGTATCTGCTTCCTCTGTTGCATCCGGTTCCATAAATTTCTTGGAATATAGAAGTGCATTGAAATGCAGCTTCAAGTGAGTCCCAATCATGAAGAGTAACAGCTCTTCGTCAGTTGTTTTGAACGGTCTGGAAGGTCTTCAGGCCAGCTGTGCAATCGAGCTGTTGTCTTTACTTTATCCAGCCATTCACTTGAGCAATGAGCACTTGATCACAATGAGCAATAAGGTGGTCAGTAGCTCCACCTGAAAAAATGTATCCCTTAGCTCTCTTTGGTTGAGGACAAGCTTGATTGCAGCTGTTACACTTTCGCTTCACGTGGCTTCATTTCAGTCTTGTGTTTGTCCCTAGGAATTCCATACTTAGCTGAACGATTCAATAGCTTCCCTAATGGTCGGTCCTTTCTGGCTTGATATACTTGTTCATAATGGATCATGTTTCTAAGTAAGTCATCCTCAGAGTCATGGCTCTTTGACAAGATGAATGCTGAGAGTTGTTCTGATGTAAGCCCAAGAGCAATCTGCTCTTTGATCTCTCGGAATGACAATTTAAGTTTCCTGCACAATGACAGCTTCTCATAAAAATAATTGGTAAGAGTCTCTTGTAGTATCTGCTTTCTGTGTTGCATCCGGTTCCATAAATCTATTGGAATATAAAGGTGCATTGAAATGCGGCTTCAAATGAGACACAATAACGAGGAGGAGCAGCTCTTCGTGAATTGTTTTGGACAGTCTGGAAGGTCTTTAGGCCAGCTGTGCAATCGAACTGTTTTCTTCACTTTATCCAGCCAATCACTCGACCTGAACAATGGATAATTTGATGTTCAGTAGCTCCACATGAAAAACACAATCTTTTAGCTCTCTTTGGTTGAGGACAAGCTTTATTGCATTAGTAATATCTCACTTCACGTGGCTTCATTCCGGTCTTGTGTTTGTCCCTAGGAATGCCATACTTAGCTGATCTGTTCAATGACCTCCCTAATGGCCTGTCCTTCCTGGCTTGACATACTTGTTCATAACGGATCAAGTTTCTGAATTAGTCATCTTCAGAGCCCTTTAACAAGATTAATGCTGAGAGTTGTTCTGATGTAAGACCAATAGCAATCTGCTCTTTGATCTTTCGGAATGACAATTTAAGTTTCCTGCACAATGACAGCTTCTCATAAAAATAATTGGTAAGAGTCTCTTGTAGTATCTGCTTTCTGTGTTGCATCCGGTTCCATAAATCTATTGGAATATAAAGGTGCATTGAAATGCGGCTTCAAATGAGACACAATAACGAGGAGGAGCAGCTCTTCGTGAATTGTTTTGGACAGTCTGGAAGGTCTTTAGGCCAGCTGTGCAATCGAACTGTTTTCTTCACTTTATCCAGCCAATCACTCGACCTGAACAATGGACAATTTGATGTTCAGTAGCTCCACATGAAAAACACAATCTTTTAGCTCTTTTTGGTTGAGGACAAGCTTCATTGCATTTGTAATATCTCACTTCACGTGGCTTCATTTCGGTCTTGTGTTTGTCCCTAGGAATGCCATACTTAGCTGATCTGTTCAATGACCTCCCTAATGGCCTGTCCTTCGTGGCTTGACATACTTGTTCATAACGGATCAAGTTTCTGAATTAGTCATCGCCCTTTAAAAAGATTAATGCTGAGTTGTTCTGATGTAAGCCCAAGAGCAATCTGCTCTTTGATCTCTCGGAATGACAATTTAAGTTTCCTGCGCAATGACAGCTTCTCATAAAAATAATTGGTAACACTCTCTTGTGGTATCTGCTTTCTGTGTTGCATCCGGTTCCATAAATCTATTGGAATATAAAGGTGCATTGAAATGCGGCTTCAAATGAGACACAATAACGAGGAGGAGCAGCTCTTCGTGAATGGTTTTGGACAGTCTGGAAGGTCTTTAGGCCAGCTGTGCAATCGAACTGTTTTCTTCACTTTATCCAGCCAATCACTCGACCTGAACAATGGGCAATTTGATGTTCAGTAGCTCCACATGAAAAACACAATCTTTTAGCTCTCTTTGGTTGAGGACAAACTTCATTGCATTTGTAATATCTCACTTCACGTGGCTTCATTCCGGTCTTGTGTTTGTCCCTAGGAATGCCATACTTAGCTGATCTGTTCAATGACCTCCCTAATGGCCTATCCTTCCTGGCTTGACATACTTGTTCATAACGGATCAAGTTTCTGAATTAGTCATCTTCAGAGCCCTTTAACAAGATTAATGCTGAGAGTTGTTCTAATGTAAGACCAATAGCAATCTGCTCTTTGATCTTTCGGAATGACAATTTAAGTTTCCTGCACAATGACAGCTTCTCATAAAAATAATTGGTAAGAGTCTCTTGTAGTATCTGCTTTCTGTGTTGCATCCGGTTCCATAAATCTATTGGAATATAAAGGTGCATTGAAATGCGGCTTCAAATGAGACACAATAACGAGGAGGAGCAGCTCTTCGTGAATTGTTTCGGACAGTCTGGAAGGTCTTTTGGGCCAGCTGTGCAATCGAACTGTTTTCTTCACTTTATCCAGCCAATCACTCGACCTGAACAATGGGCAATTTGATGTTCAGTAGCTCCACATGAAAAACACAATTTTTTAGCTCTCTTTGGTTGAGGACAAGCTTCATTGCATTTGTAATATCTCACTTCACGTGGCTTCATTTCGGTCTTGTGTTTGTCCCTAGGAATGCCATACTTAGCTGATCTGTTCAATGACCTCCCTAATGGCCTGTCCTTCCTGGCTTGACATACTTGTTCATAACGGATCAAGTTTCTGCATTAGTCATCTTCAGAGTCATGGCCCTTTAACAAGATTAATGCTGAGAGTTGTTCTGATGTAAGACCAATAGCAATCTGCTCTTTGATCTTTCGGAATGACAATTTAAGTTTCCTGCACAATGACAGCTTCTCATAAAAATAATTGGTAAGAGTCTCTTGTAGTATCTGCTTTCTGTGTTGCATCCGGTTCCATAAATCTATTGGAATATAAAGGTGCATTGAAATGCGGCTTCAAATGAGACACAATAACGAGGAGGAGCAGCTCTTCATGAATTGTTTCGGACAGTCTGGAAGGTCTTTAGGCCAGCTGTGCAATCGAACTGTTTTCTTCACTTTATCCAGCCAATCACTCGACCTGAACAATGGGCAATTTGATGTTCAGTAGCTCCACATGAAAAACACAATTTTTTAGCTCTCTTTGGTTGAGGACAAGCTTCATTGCATTTGTAATATCTCACTTCACGTGGCTTCATTTCGGTCTTGTGTTTGTCCCTAGGAATGCCATACTTAGCTGATCTGTTCAATGACCTCCCTAATGGCCTGTCCTTCCTGGCTTGACATACTTGTTCATAACGGATCAAGTTTCTGCATTAGTCATCTTCAGAGTCATGGCCCTTTAACAAGATTAATGCTGAGAGTTGTTCTGATGGAAGCCCAAGAGCAATCTGCTCTTTGATGTCTCGGAATGATAATTTAAGTTTTCTGCGCAATGACAGCTTCTCATAAAAATAATTGGTAAGAGTCTCTTGTAGTATCTGCTTCCTGTGTTTTATCCGGTTCCATAAATCTACTTTATTCTCTTGAGAGATTCTCCTGAGAGAAGCAGGTCTTGGTAAATTGTTTTGGACCGTCTGGAAGGTCGTCAGGCCAGCTGTGCAATCGAGCTGTTCTCTTCACTTTATCCAGCCAATCACTTGAGCAATGAGCAATAAAGTGATCAGTAGCTCCACATGAAAAACATGATGCCATAGCTCTTTTTGATTGAGGGCAAGCTTGATTGCAGTTGTAACATCTCACTTCACGTGGCTTCATTTCGGTCTTGTGTTTGTCCTTAGGAATGCCATACTTAGCTGATCGATTCAGTGGCCCTCCTGTGGCTCCCCTGTGACTCCCCCCAAGATTAAGGCTGAGAGTTGTTCTGATGTAAGACCAATAGCAATCTGCTCTTTGATCTCTCGGAATGACAATTTAAGTTTCCTGTACAATGACAGCTTCTGGCTTCTGGTCTCTACAGTGACCAGCCGACGCAGCATCAGCATAAGATGAGTTCGGTGCCTACTTTATTGTTTTCGACATGAATTCCTCAAATTCATCAAACTCGTATTGTTGTACTTTCAAGAAAAATTCCCAAATTTTTCAAAAATGTAAAACATTTTCTTGTAAATGTTAGGTTAAGAATCACAGGACACCTCTGAAGATGTCGGTGCACTTACTGGGGCGTTGATATACTTAATAATAATAATAATAATAATAATAACTACAGTAGTCACGTCCTATCTAGGTTAATGGTGAAGGGTAACGGGTTTAGAACTGGAAATAAAACTTCAAATTTCTCGACATGCCAACGTTTCGGCTTTATATTGAGTCTTCCTCAGGTCTAATCGAAGTTAGGAAGTCGCGTCAGCGAAGTGAACAATCGATTGCCGGTTTAAGTTGGTTGGCGGTTGTTACTGTTTTTAATACGGCATTGAGAGGGAATGTGAAGATTTGTGGGTGTTGACCCCCGTGGTCATGTGCCACGATTACCTGTTTTCCCGGACTCACTTGTGTATGGAGTGCGGATTTTTCACTTCGCTGACGCGACTTCCTAACTTCGATTAGCCCTGAGGAAGGCACAATATAGAGCCGAAACCTTGGCGTGTCGAGAAATTGGAAGTTTTATTTCCAGTCCTAAACCCGTTACCCTTCACCATCAATAATAATAATAATAAATTCAACTTGGGTTCATCTAGGATAGCTCTTATTTAACAAAATTGATAAAAAAAATAACACAAAGAGCCTTGTCACTCCATTTTAAATTTAATAATAACGACAAAAATGACATGATGCAAGTCAACTGTCAACCAGTGACGTAACATAAGACTATTAGTGGCGGGATATTCGAATTCTTTTGTTTTACCACTTACGTGTGAAATGTTGCCAAATAAATTATAAAATAATTATCAAATCTCAAAATATTGAGCTGAGCGTCTCATAAGTGGATGGAAGCAAAATCGTGCAAATGAGTCTATGTGGACAGATTTTTTTATTTTGGTAAACGGTAGCAAGTGTATGTGTCAAAGACATGCAAAATCGATCAAAATTTCTTTTTCGTTTCTCGAAAGTATAAATATGGAAACACTTTCTTTGAGTTTTTAAGTGGAGTTAAAAATTAGGATGTAAAAGTAGTCTCAAGTCCTGTAGCATATTTTATCATTCTTGGAGAACTTTTCCTCGAATGGTAAATCAGCCAACCAATCTCTGGTAATGTCTTTCTTTCTGGCAAATATTGGTAGCGGCATTTGAAAATTTTAAGAGATATGGCTTCTTCGTAAATCTACAATTAACCTAGATCCGCATGATTAAAAGGATCATTCTGTATTTTCAAAAAATTGTTGGATTTTTTTATAATTTTTGATGGAAATGGGACGATTTCAATGAACGTAGCAGATTAATACGAGGCCACTCGGACTTATAATGTGAGTTTTTAAAAAATAGGTTCGAAAGGTGACCAAATATCGACCACCAAAGTGGTTTATCTCCAATATTTTGGTTTTGCTAATTACTTAAATGGAAAAACGTTTGATCCTCCTTAACGACATCAACCGTTGGTCAATTAAAGTGAACCCTAGTTCTTTTTTATGTATTTGTGACGCCACGAAATGAAATAATTTGGTTTTCATTTCATTTTAAAATGCTGTATGAACTTCTTTTGCAATTCATATTTTTTTCTGCAATTTGCATATTCCCTATTGGATGAAGGAGTACATTACCACAACACGTTTGCCTTCAATGTTAGCAGGATCGACAGAAGTCGACCGTCACGGTCTTCCACTCTGTAGTGCATAAAACAAAGAAGGCAGACTCGAATAAGGAAGTGCTGTTGGCACTCTTTTCCGACATTGAGGAAGCGTTCGACTAAGCCAAAACAAACAACCTTAGGGCCCAGGAAATCCCAACAAAGTTGGTAAGCTGGTTCAGATCGGCACTCCCCAATCTTAAGGTTACTGTTTCTCTGGGAGATCACCGGAGGAAAATCGAGGTTGAGGGCGGCTGTTTATCACTTCGACTATGGTGTCTCTTAATGGATGGTCTTTTGGAACATATTGACAGGGCAGCGTTTGTGATCGAATGCAAAGAGCATGTAGAATAATAAAACAATGGTGTACCGAGACGGGACTGTCAGTCAACCCCAGGCAAGACAGAGCTTGTGCTCTACACCAAAAGAAGGAAACTACAGGATTCCGCTCATCCACGATACTAACCTGGAAAAGTCACGTGGAAAAAGCATGCAATAAGGCAAAACTGACATGGCAAGTACGCAGGGCAGTGGGCAGGAAGTGGGGTCTAAAGCCACACGTCCTGCACTGGCTCTACACTGCGGTAATCAGACCGAGGATAACCTAGGGGGCGTGGTCTGGTGGACAACGGTGTGCAAAGCATGCTATGTGCTGAGATTGGCCACACTGCAGAGAACAGTCTGCCTAGCCATAACGGGTGCATTCAGAACAACACCGGGAGCAGCACTCAGCGCCTTACTGGGTCTGCCGGAGCTTCCAATCTGGGTTAGGAGGATCGTCTTGCAGGATTGATTGCTGCGGCCAGTGGAAGGATACAGCTATAGGAAGTATTCACAAGCAGATCGCCAGCCTTATTCAGCGTGACATCCCGATTGTCCCGCTAACACACAGTCGTTAGGAGCCGGAATATACAAAGCAGGCAATGTAGGGTGCGAGGGCTTCGCCTTGGGAAGCCAATGATGGTTTTCCAGGCGGAAGTGTTTGCAATACTCGAGGTGGCCAGGGACAGGGAGCAGAGCAGGACATCTACAACTTCTCCAACATTCAAGCGGCTCTGCGAGCCATCTACAGGAGCAGAACGAGTTCAAAGCTCGTTCAGGACTGCAGGGATGCTCTAGAGTCACCCCTTCGTCATACCACTTTCTGGGTGTGTGCCCTAGGTGGGCGCGACTACGCCTTAGGACACTTGGAGCCTCTTTTCTTCATCGAGGAGACCTTCTGACTCTGAAATGGAACGGAATACTCTCGTTCATTAGAGGGACGGGTCGACTCGTGGAGGGAATGAGGGCCCTGGTGGAGTAGGAATAGGACCGAGGGACTGCGACATGCTAATAATGCGATTAATCTGGCAACATTTCACAAATAAATTAGACATTTATCAAATTTGTAACCTCAGTCATCTCTCAAATTCTTACTGGCACGAACTTATACATCTGGATTCTTATTGCACACCAGAGTACATAATAAGTTGAAATGGCATATACCTACAAAATGTTTTACTAATTATCACTTTTACAAAACAAGTTTGTACCCCCCCTGAAGTATAAACTCCAGACTTGACGTATAATGCATTGTTTATCTGTCAAAATGTTTGATTATTTTCAAACTAAAGTTTAAATTAAACTTTTAAAACTCGCCCTAAATGGAATTTTAAAACGATACTTTATTATACACGTAAACATAGGGTGCGCTCAATAAGAGATACACCAGAGGTACATTTTAGCTATTAAAACTTGATTGAATCCCCAGCAGCGTCCTGCGGGAGTCGATATTTGAAGAAGTTAAATTGAACCGGACGTAAAAGTTGCAACCGCCAAGGGACACTATCTGGTCTCTCCATATACTTTGCCCTCTGAGCTTATTTTTTCTTTATCCCCCCCGGTCTTTGACGTCATTAGCTCATCACAGTGTCTGCATCAGGCGTCGCTTTTAATAATACGCAGTAATTCCACCGGCGGTGGAAATTGGGTCAGCAACGCCATTAGTTATGCACTACGTCCCACATATCCAACTTCATTTCGCGATCGTTCCCGAGATCGTTCACTTTTAATCCCCGATTTCCCCAAAATAATTCGAATTCGCTCGAAATGGTCACCGGCCAATGCCCCTCTGCCCCGCGTGTTAACCACTCTTCTAATACCCATCGGCCATGCACCTGCTTTGTTCGCAGCGGGCCCTGCAAGTTCTTTTTTAGGCATATTTTTGGTCAACATAGTTTCGATTCGGGAATTACGACTTTCACTTTTAAATGAAGTGCAAATAAAAATCCTGATAAAACTGTAAAAGACTTGTTTTTTTCCAATTTTGACATCTAAAGTGACAATTTTGCCAATGACAACTTGTGACCAAATAGCTTCATTTGAAAATACTCTTGTACAAGTCTTGAATATTTGGTCCCATCATGTGAATATAACTTTCCAGAAAATTAGTACTTGACAAAAAATGATAAATAATTTGCAATTTGAATGAAATGAAGAATGAAGAATGAAGAATTTCTTTTGGTTAGTAAATGACTCGAAAAACAGATCTTTCTATACTTTCATAAAACCATTTAGTTGAGGCTTCTTCATACACTTTCTATATAAAAGTACTGAGTTTTAGCTTTGTCTCTTGAATCCCCTATTATCGAAGGAGGCTCTTTTAAAGTATTGGATCTTCATCCCCAAACTCATTAGATCTGACAAAACAGAGTTTTACAAGACACTTCTCCAACTTCCGGAACATCTTTCAGTGCTTTTTGATTTTCTAAATATCTTCTCTCTGGTACTAAAATGAAAATTTAAATTTTGTAAGCTTGAAGTGAATTTAATGGATCAGAACTCAAAAATCATCCTCATTTCGTCTTTTGTGTGACCGGTTTACATACCTGGTCGAGATGAACCCAGCAAAGACCAAAAAATAGAAGAAGCCCAGAAAAAACAGAAGTAGACCAGTTTCCTGGAGCTTACTGAATCTTATTGGGTCTCTCAATAATTGTATATATTGGAAGATAACGTATAATGGTTGAAACACTCACTGAGCATTTGAGGTTCTCTTGAAGTTTGAGCTGTAAATTACAAATTTGGAGTGAATGGAGCAATTCAGGTTCAGATAATGGCCAAAATTGATTGAAATGGACTCCAAAGGTCTGAAAATGAAAATTAAAAGTTTTTGGAAAAGTTTATTTTAGGATTAAGGTCAAATTTCGTTAAACATTACTTAAAGCATCTAAAAATGTAATATTGGATTTCTTGTGAAAGTACAGTTTAGAATTAAGGCTAAAAATGACTTTCAAAACATGTTTCACCTATGTTAGTTTTGATTTTTGTAAATTCCTTCTCTCTGGTACTAAAATGAGAATTTTAACTTTGTTAGCTTGAAATACCTTGTCGGGATGCTCCCAGCAAAGACCAAAAAAATAGAAGAAGTCCAGAAGAAAAAGAAGTGGACCAGTTTCCTGGAGTTTGCTGAAACTTCGATCTGCCAGTAATTGTATATATTGAAAGATAACGTGTAATGGTTGAAACCACCGAACATTTGAGGCTCTCTTGAGGTTTGAGCTGTAAATTACAAATTTGGAGTGAATTAAGCAATTCAGGTTCAGATTATGGTCAAAATTGATTTAAAAGGACTCCAAAGCGTCTGAAAATGCAAATTACAAGCTTTTGGGGAAGTTTAGGTTAGAATTTTTTTCGATTTTTTGCGAAAGTACAGGTTAGAATTAAGGGTAAAAAGTGGTTTAAAATGAATTAAAGATTTTCAAAATTCAAATTTGAATTGTGTGGAAAACCTGAGGTTAGGATTAAGCCCAAAATCGTTTAAAAATAACTTAAAGCATCTAATAATGCAAATTTTTATTTTTTCGAAAAACGCAGAGAGATGGCCCAGTAGAAACACTCAAAGCTTTTAAAAATGCAGATTTAAAGTATGTCAAAAACTCAGATTAGAATAAGGGCTAAAACTGTTTGAAAATTGCAGAAGCGTCAAAAAATGCAAATGTTGTACTTTTAGAGAAACGCCTGTTAGAATTTCGCTTAAAATCGGTTAAATATAACCCATAGTTTTTGCAAATGTAAATTTTCATATTTTTGGATACATTCAATTTTAGTACAAAATCAGACAAAACTGATAGAAACCTCTAATTTGCGTTTTTTTTAAATTATTTTGTGGACTAAAACAAATGAAGTTTTACTAATAACGCCTCAAAATGAATACTTAATGTTTCTCAAGAAAGTCAGGTTAAGATAAGGGCAAAAGCCAAACTTACTTATAGCTTCTAAAAATTCTGTTAAAAAAGTTTTAGAACAATGCAGGTTATAGTTGACACTAAAACTGATTAATAATTATCCAAATCGTCTTAAAAAGCAAATTTTAATGTTTCTGAAGAAACTTAATTTAGAACAAAATCAGAGAAAATTGAATCAAGTCACCTGATTTGTTGTTCAGGTTTAAAAATTAAATTTGGCCTTAAAATGCAAATTTTTTATTTTTCGAGAAAGCCGGTTACGAATTAATACCAAAATCCGTGAAATTGACGCAAAGCGTTTGGAAATATAAATTTGTAATGTTTCAGTTTAGAAAAAAACACTCGAAAGTATTTAAAATTCAAATTCAAATTTTTTAAGCAAAAAATCGTTAAAAATTACTCAAAAATACACGTTTGAAGATTATGGAAAACTCAGGTTCTAATTAGGGCAAAAATTAATTAAAAACTTACTTAAAGCTTCTGAAAATTCTGTTAAAAAAGTTTTTGAAAAACGTAAGTTATAGTTGACACGAAAACCGATTAATAATACCCAAATCGTCTAAAAATTCAAATTTTGATGTTTTGGGAGAAACTTAATTTAGAACAAAAACAGGTAAAATTGATTCAAGTCACCTAATTTGTTGTACAGGTTTAAAAACTAAATTTGGCCTTAAAAAGCAAATTTGGTATTTTCCGAGAAAGTCAGGTTAGGTATTAAGGCCAAAATCGGTGAAAATTTACTCAAAGCGAATGAAATTATTAATTTGTAATGTTTGAACCAATTCAGGTTAGAAGAAAATACTGAAAGTGTTTAAAATGCAAATTAAAATTTCTTTTTGGGCCAAAAATCGTTAAAAATTACTCAAAAATACAAGTTTGAAGGTTTTAGAAAACAAGTTCAGGTTGTGATTAGGGCAAAAATTAGTTAAAAACTTCCTTAAAGCTTCTAGAAATTCTGTTACAAAAGTTTTAGAAAAACGCTGGTTATAGTTGGTACTAAAACCGATTAATAATTACCCAAATCGTCTAAAAATGCAAATTTTGATGTTTTTGGAAAAACTTAATTTAGAACAAAATCAGGGAAAATTGATTCAAGTCACCTAATTTGTTGTTTAGATTTAAAAATTAAATTTGGCCTTAAAATACAACTTTGGTATTTTTCGAGAAAATCGAGTTACGGATTAACGCCAAAATCGTTGAAAATTGACTCAAAGCGTTTGGAAATATAAATTTGTAATGTTTAAACCAATTTAGGTTAGAAGAAAACACTCGAAAGTATTTAAAATGCAAATAAAATTATTTAAGCACCAAAAATTACTCAAAAAAACAAGTTTGAAGGTTTTGGAAAACTCAGGTTATGATTAGGGCAAAAATGAATTAAAGACTTACTTAAGGCTTCTAGAAATTATGTTGAAACAGTTTTAGAAAAATGCAGGTTATAGTTGGAACTAAAAGCGATTAAAAATTATCCAAATCGTCTAAAAATGGAAATGTTAATCTTTTTGGAGAAAATTAATTTAGAACAAAATCAGGGAAAATTGATTCGTCACCTAATTTGTTGTTCAAATTTAAAAATTTAATTTGTCCTTAAAATGTGCAATCTTTGCATTTTTCGAGAAAGTCAGGTGACGAATTAACGCCAAAATCGGTTAAAATTGACTCAAAGCGTTTGGAAATATAAATTTGTAATGTTTGAACCAATTCAGGTTAGAAAAAAAAACGCTCAAAGTATTTAACATGCAAATTAAATTTTTTTTTGGGCCAAAAATCGTTAAAAATTACTCAAGTTTGAAGGTTTTGGAAAACTCAGGTTGTAATTAGGGCAAAAATGAATTAAAGACTTACTTAAGGCTTCTAGAAATTATGTTAAAACAGTTTTAGAAAAATGCAGGTTATAGTTGGAACTAAAACCGATTAAAAATTACCCAAATCGTCTAAAAATGCAAATGTTAATGTTTTTGGAGAAAATTAATTTAGAACAAAATTAGGGAAAATTGATTCAAGTCACCTAACTTGTTGTTCAAATTTAAAAATTTAAATTGTTCCTTAAAATGTGCAATCTTTGCATTTTTCGAGAAAGTCAGGTTACGAATTAACGCCAAAATCGCTTAAAATTGACTCAAAGCGTTTGGAAATATAAATTTGTAATGTTTGAACCAATTCACGTTAGAAAAAGAAACGCTCAAAGTATTTAAAATGCAAATAAAATTTTTTTTTGGGCCAAAAATCGTTAAAAATTACTCAAAAAAACAAGTTTGAAGGTTTTGGAAAACTCAGGTTGTAATTAGTGCAAAAATGAATTAAAGACTTACTTAAGGCTTCTAGAAATTATGTTAAAACAGTTTTAGAAAAATGCATTTTATAGTTGGAACTAAAACCGATTAAAAATTACCCAAATCGTCTAAAAATGCAAATGTTAATGTTTTTGGAGAACATTAATTTAGATCAAAATTAGGGAAAATTGATTCAAGTCACCTAATTTGTTGTTCAATTTTAAAAATTTAATTTGTCCTTAAAATGTGCAATCTTTGCATTTTTCGAGAAAGTCAGGTGACGAATTAACGCCAAAATCGGTTAAAATTGACTCAAAGCGTTTGGAAATATAAATTTGTAATGTTTGAACCAATTCAGGTTAGAAAAAAAAACGCTCAAAGTATTTAACATGCAAATTAAATTTTTTTTTGGGCCAAAAATCGTTAAAAATTACTCAAGTTTGAAGGTTTTGGAAAACTCAGGTTGTAATTAGGGCAAAAATGAATTAAAGACTTACTTAAGGCTTCTAGAAATTATGTTAAAACAGTTTTAGAAAAATGCAGGTTATAGTTGGAACTAAAACCGATTAAAAATTACCCAAATCGTCTAAAAATGCAAATGTTAATGTTTTTGGAGAAAATTAATTTAGAACAAAATTAGGGAAAATTGATTCAAGTCACCTAATTTGTTGTTCAAATTTCAAATTTAAATTGTTCCTTAAAATGTGCAATATTTGCATTTTTCGAGAGTCAGGTTACGAATTAACGCCAAAATCGGTTAAAATTGACTCAAAGCGTTTGGAAATATAAATTTGTAATGTTTGAACCAATTCAGGTTAGAAAAAGAAACGCTCAAAGTATTTAAAATGCAAATTAAATTTTTTTTTGGGCCAAAAATCGTTAAAAATTACTCAAAAAAACAAGTTTGAAGGTTTTGGAAAACTCAGGTTATAATTAGTGCAAAAATGAATTAAAGACTTACTTAAGGCTTCTAGAAATTATGTTAAAACAGTTTTAGAAAAATGCAGGTTATAGTTGGAACTAAAACCGATTAAAAATTACCCAAATCGTCTAAAAATGCAAATGTTAATGTTTTTGGAGAAAATTAATTTAGAACAAAATTAGGGAAAATTGATTCAAGTCACCTAATTTGTTGTTCAAATTTCAAAATTTAAATTGTTCCTTAAAATGTGCAATATTTGCATTTTTCGAGAAAGTCAGGTTACGAATTAACGCCAAAATCGGTTAAAATTGACTCAAAGCGTTTGGAAATATAAATTTGTAATGTTTGAACCAATTCAGGTTAGAAAAAGAAACGCTCAAAGTATTTAAAATGCAAATTAAATTTTTTTTTGGGCCAAAAATCGTTAAAAATTACTCAAAAAAACAAGTTTGAAGGTTTTGGAAAACTCAGGTTATAATTAGTGCAAAAATGAATTAAAGACTTACTTAAGGCTTCTAGAAATTATGTTAAAACAGTTTTAGAAAAATGCAGGTTATAGTTGGAACTAAAACCGATTAAAAATTACCCAAATCGTCTAAAAATGCAAATGTTAATGTTTTTGGAGAACATTAATTTAGATCAAAATTAGGGAAAATTGATTCAAGTCACCTAATTTGTTGTTCAAGTTTAAAAATTTAATTTGTCCTTAAAATGTGCAATCTTTGCATTTTTCGAGATAGTCAGGTTACGAATTAACGCCAAAGTCGGTTGAAATTGACTCAAAGCGTTTGGAAATATAAATTTGTAATGTTTGAACAATTCAGGTTAGAAAAAAAAAACGCTTAAACTATTTAACATGCAAATTAAATTTTTTTTTGGGCCAAAAATCGTTAAAAATTACTCAAAAAAACAAGTTTGAAGGTTTGGAAAACTCAGGTTATAATTAGTGCAAAAATGAATTAAAGACTTACTTAAGGCTTCTAGAAATTATGTTAAAACAGTTTTAGAAAAATGCAATTTATAGTTGGAACTAAAACCGATTAAAAATTACCCAAATCGTCTAAAAATGCAAATGTTAATCTTTTTGGAGAAAATTAATTTAGAACAAAATTAGGGAAAATTGATTCAAGTCACCTAATTTGTTGTTCAAGTTTAAAAATTTAATTTGTCCTTAAAATGTGCAATATTTGCATTTTTCGAGATAGTCAGGTTACGAATTAACGCCAAAATCGGTTAAAATTGACTCAAAGCGTTTGGAAATATCAATTTGTAATGTTTGAACCAATTCAGGTTAGAAAAAAAAACGCTCAAAGTATTAAAAATGCAAATAAAATTTTTTTTTGGGCCAAAAATCGTTAAAAATTACTCAAAAAAACAAGTTTGAAGGTTTTGGAAAACTCAGGTTGTAATTAGGGCAAAAATGAATTAAAAACTTACGTAAGGCTTCTAGAAATTATGTTAAAACAGTTTTAGAAAAATGCAGGTTATAGTTGGAACTAAAACCGATTAAAAATTACCCAAATCGCCTAAAAATGAAAATGTTAAATGTTTTTGGAGAAAATTAATTTAGAACAAAATTAGGGAAAATTGATTCAAGTCACCTAATTTGTTGTTCAAGTTTAAAAATTTAATTTGTCCTTAAAATGTGCAATCTTTGCATTTTTCGAGATAGTCAGGTTACGAATTAACGCCAAAATCTATGAAAATTGACTCAAAGCGTTTGGAAATAAAAATTTGTAACGTTTGAATCAATTCAGGTTAGCAGAAAACACTCAAAGTATTCAAGACGCAAATTAATATTTTTTTGGGCCAAAAATAGTTAAAAATTACTCAAAAATACAAGTTTGAAGGTTTTGGAAAACTTAGGCTATGATTAGGTCAAAAATTATTTAAAAACTTCCTTAAAGCTTCTAGAAATTCTGTTAAAAAAGTTTTAGAAAAACGCAGGTTATAGTTGGTACTAAAACCGATTAATAATTACTCATATCGTCTAAAAATGCAAATTTTGATGTTTTTGGAGAAACTTATATTAGAATAAAATCAAGCAAAATTGATTCAATTTATCTCATTTGTTGTTCAGTTTTAAAAATTAAATTTGACCTTAAAATGCAAATTTGGTATTTTTCGAGAAAGTCAGGTTACAAATTAACGCCAAAATCGGTGAACTTTGACTCAAAGCCTTTGGAATTATAAATTTGTATTCTTTCAAACAATTCAGGTTAGAAGAAAACACTTAAAGTATATAAAATGCAAATTAATTTTTTTTATGGCTAAAAATCGTTAAAAGTTTCTCATAAATATAAATTTGAAGGGGTTAGAAAACTCAGGTTATGATCAGGGCAAAAATGTGTTAAAAACTTACTTAAAGCTTCTAAAAGTTCAGTTAAAACAGTTTTAGAAAAACGCAAAATCGGTGAAAAATGACTCAAAGCGTTTGGAAATAAATTTGTAATGTTTGAACCAATTCAAGTTAAAAGAAAACACTCGGAAATATTAAAAATGCAAATTAAAAATTTTTTAGGGCCAAAAATCGTTAAAAATTACTCAACAATACAAGTTTGAAGCTTTTAGAAAACTCAGGTTATGATTGGGACAAAAATTAGTTAAAAACTTACTTAGAGCTTCTAAAAATTCTATTCAAAAAGTTTTAGAAAAACTCGGGTACTAAAACCCATTAAAAATTACCCAAGTCGTCTTAAAATGCAAATTTTGATGTTTTTGGAGAAACTCAATTTCGAACAAAATCAGGGAAACCTGATTTAAATCACCTAATTTGACAGACTGACGGCTTTCACGGCGGTCATGATACAATCTAAAGGGTTTTCCGGGCTTTGAAGCCGCGGTCCAATAAAATTTCTTTCTAACGTTTCGTCAACTGCTGCGGCAGACATTATCAAAGGCGATGAGGTAATGGGCGAAGTGACTTCCCGACGTTGACTGATTCCGACTGTGGTGAGATCCGTGCTATTTATTCCCTCGCCGTCGCGCTACAGTGGAGGGACTGGGGTAGGGGTAGTGGTGACGGAGTTTTGACGCACTTGAAGTATGTCTTAGAACTCGCTTCCAGTCTGTATATAGAAACGTAATTTCGTCCTTCCTGTTGAAATTGTTGTCGTGTTTAAAGATGTCAATAGCCTCTCCCGTTAGTCTTATCTTAGATTGTACCTAATTCGTTGTTAACAAAAATTAAATTTGTCCTTAAAATGCAAATTTGGTATTTTTCGAGAAAGTTAGTTTAGGGATTTAAAGCCAAAATCGGTGAAAATTGACTCAAAGAGTATAGAAATATGAATTTGTAATATTTGAACAAATTCTGGTTAGAAGAAACACTGAGTAAGGTAAGTATTTAAACTGCAAATTAAAGCTTTTTGAAAAATCCCAGGTTAAGATTAAGGCTGTGTAGTAAGTGGTACAAAAATGACTCAAACCGTATAAAAATGCAAATTTGAAGTTTTTTACAAAACTCATTTATCAATTATCACTACTCTTCACTTTGACTCTAAAATCTGCTTCTATGCCCGCGTTATCGGTTTTAAAGCAATTTGCAAGAAACTAATGGTTCATTATGCACCTGTCTCATTCCTAAATCTAAAGCATCTTATTATTTCTCATTTTCTTACTATTAGCCTAAAAACCATATTCTCTCAAGATTCTCTTTCTTTTCCTCCTTCTTAAGCCTCGTTGTTCTTCTCTCTTGGGATTGTCATGTTTTTTTTCTAAGATTCTTTTTTAAGTCTCTTTCTAAGATCTTGGAAAATACAGGCAGCAAGTAAGTGATTTTCAGGTAGATCGTGGGCATCTTCCAAGTCACCAAAGTTTTCTTTAACACCGCAGGAAAGTCTTTTCGACTTTGACGTTGCAATTCCCCCCCCCCCCCCCCCCCCATTTATTATTTGTCCATGCTTAACCTGAACTAACTTCATACAGTATTTAAGTCGTCGCACTTGGCTAGGAGCCATGTGTCACATTATTAAACCATGTTTTGTTGAAATCTTGATCTGACTTGGCCCTATGTATCCTTACAGGAAAGAAGGCATGATGTTTTGCAGTTCTCTGGAACAGAGATAACTAGATAATTAGACCAATCCATTCTTACAGTCATAATCTGCCTCAAATGGTCAGACCAATTCATTCCCTAACAAGGAAAACATTGTCCAGGCAGAGCATTTATAGGAAAAAAAAATAGTCATAAAATAGTAAAAATGGAGCCAGGATTTTGTTATTACTTGGTAATTTATATGTTAAATAAAAATACGGAGTGTTCATTATTAAACTTCATCTAGCAGGATATTAAATTTTGACAAGAAAGGATGACATAATCAAAATAAATGGACTTTTGTTTTCCTATCCTTTTCTTTTGACATTTCACAGTTAACTAGATGAAGTGTTATAATGAACACCCCGTATATAAAAGGTCATCTATTGGTAAGATTTGGTCATAAAGCAGACCTTTTTCACTGCAATAGTTTGACCAAAAATGTAGGGCCAAGTTGGTGGTTTCATTTCGCCATCTTTAAGTTTAAAATAATTTCGTCAAAATTTCGTGAAAATTACGTTTCCTTGCCTTGGCTAAAATTGGTGACTATGTGCTGGATAAAATGTCTAGCTTTATTGCAGTCAATTTATGGCTTTCCTGACTAAAACTTGCATTGAGCAAGATGAGTGAAAAATGACCAAATAATAATATTGCAGTCCTGATTAGGAATATAGATAAAACTGGTATTGCCGAAGATGACTACAAATTACCAAATATTAGCCATTTTATGTAGTCACACCGTGTTGTCACCTTCATGGGGGGGGGGGGGGTGAAAACAAGTTGTATTCGACATGGTCGACATAGCTATTTCTTGCCATCGTTTGGTCTTTATGGCGTAACGGTTGCTCTTAGCTTACAGGCGGTCATTGTAGCCTGACGTTGCAATAATATAGTACAAAATCCAATGCGCTTTTCTAGTGACCAAAATAATAGATTCGCAAACCCGAAGCCGACGCATTTACAAATCGATTGAACTGTAAACATACGAGTAATTCCTTTGTCCGATTTGCAAGTCCGATGGCAATAAAACAGTCCTGGAATCCGAAACCGAACGAAGTTGAACGTCCTTTAACAACCCTCCTGCTGCTACGTTGTCTAATCCAGTTTGCTGTTTAAAATCCAACTTTGGAGAGGAGTTAATGCGGACCTAATCTGTTTCGGTCATGGTAGCGCATGCAAATGGTGGAAAAATAAAATGTCGTCGGACGACTGGGGTGTTGTTTTGGAAACCAATTTGAGCACAACTTGAGACATTCATCAGTATTCGGCGGAGGAGCCGCTAACAATTACGAATTTTTCCAACCAGGAAACGTGGCATGAATGGAAAAGTCTCCGTCTGACAGATTACGAGAAGAAATTAACGTTTCGCGTCCGGAATGATAAGTAATTACATTTTTATGCAAAATAACCGTGACGCGTAAATTTTCACGTCCAGCGATTCTATTTGCTAACGCCTGGTGCAGCTGGGGTTGAGGAAAACTGAAATTTCCCTTTGTTCTTCCTCCCTTTTATCCCTTTTGGTTTTATTTGCAAGATGAGATACCTTCATAAACATGCAAGACGAAATTTTATTAATAAAAGAATGGAACATGCGAGGCATAATCAATGGGATCGTTGGCATCCATTCATAAATATGTATTACGCAATTTGTATTTACGAGGTAACAATGCCACCGGCATCGGCATGACAAAACTATCCAAATTCATTGATAAAACATCACGTCCAGTCCACCTTTACACAGAAGCTCAGTACACCTTTTGAATTAATTCTGAGGCCGGACCTGCATATCCAATGCTTTCCCATGACTTGGGACCTCTCCAAGGGGGGATAATGCCGCATACACACGAAACAATTTTTTCTGATATCCAATTTTTTGGATATTAAATTATTAATTCCACGTTTATCCGTTTTCAATCGGAATTGTGGAATCGATATTTATTCCGGAAGTGCGTATTTAGATTTATTCCCTTGACGGGACCTAAATTGACCCTTTTCGGGGTGTTAAATTATTGCTGGCCGGCAGATTTACCTTTTTGGAGAGGTAATTGCCTGTGAACTTACAAATTGGTCCTGAAAGTTGGACGATCGATAATATTATTTATTTTATAACTCCCTTAAAAACTTGTTTGCACGATAATTGGGGCACGTTTGAACTAAATTTCTGGCAGCGTCGAAAATAATTTGATTCACTTTTTTTTAAGAAATAACGAACTTAATTAATGTCGTTCCAAAAAATCAATAAAAAAAACTTAACTATAAAATGCCTCACCTTAAATTCTCACCGTTTTTTTTTAACGTTTCTAATTTGCATTGAATCTGCCTATCTGTGGCTAATTCTTAAAATAATAAAAAAAAACTTAAAGTTGCATTAGATTTGCATATTTATTGGCAATTCAATTACGTGCAGTCAGATTAACAGTTGGTGAATAAATTATTTCAATTAACTGTCCAAATCTAAAAACGAATAAACAGCTCTATGACGCGTCACTTGACATTACGTCATGGGCCACACAAACATGGTGGAAAAATCGGGCCCGATTTTAGGAAAATATCGGAATTTGTTTGGCCCTACCTGCATAATTGCAACAGTTTATAAACTCGAAGTTTGGAACATAGTCGTACATATTTTTCTATTATCTCTATACAGCGACAGTCAATTGTTTTACACCGCTGCGTTCGAAATCTATATAGTGAGACTACATTGACACTCATTTCTCAATTTATTGATCATATTCAAACGTTCATACTTTGAGATTACCGAAAACAACCTAAATGAACTGGTCAATATTATTGACCCTGTTCGGTTAAATGTTGAAACTGTCAGATTTCTAGAGCCAACTGTTTCGAAAAACGTATGAAAAACTCTATACTTGAATTGCAACCAACGAGCTAGTATATTGCACAAGATCCTTTTCGTTTATAGCACCCTTTTTTAGCGAGGATATCCATCGAACGTCATAAACGACTCAAAATTTCGAATCGCCAGTTGTTGTGCTCTGACGATGATAACGTCATGGGTCACACAAATATGGCGGACATCTGGCCAAAAAATGACATCAATTTCAGAGAAATATCGGCTATATATTGAATGTTGCACTTAAGTGCAACATTCAAAAAGAAGATAGCACCGCTTAGTTGATTGATCATATTCAAACGTTCATATTTCGAGATTGACGTAACCGACCTGAACGAACTTTGCAATGACATTGACTCTATTTGAAGATAATTCAGAAGGTAAACTATCAGATTTCCATGACCAACTGGACGAAAACAACGTTTCGAAAAACTTAAGAAAAAAAACTCTATAGGTACATAATTGCAACCAACGAGTACGCTGTACAATATGGAGCAATCATCCTATTTTACAGTTTTTGCTCTCTTTTTAGCTACGATATCCGCTGAAAATGACGTCACTTGACACTTTACTTCAAATTATAAAAAATTGCTATGCGCAAATTGTTAGGCTCCAACGATGATATTACGTCATGGGTCACACAAATATGACGTACTTTCGACCATAAAAACGACACCAATTTTATTAAATAAATTCTTATTTTAGGGAAATATCGGCTTTTGTTTGGTCCTACCTCCATGATTGCAACAGCAACCAATTTATGAACTCGAATTTTGGAACCTAGTCGAACATATTTTTTATTATTATTTATATTAACATTATACGGTGACTGTCAATTGTATTAAACCGCCGCGTTCCAAATTTCTATAGTGAGACTATCTGTGTGTGTATAATTATTTATTGATCGTATTCAAAGGTTCATATTTCGAAATTACCGTAACTGACCTGAACACACTTTGCTATAGCATTGACACTGTTCAAAATTTATACAGGGGGCAAACTGTCATATCTCCAGGCCTATTGTTTCAAAAAACTTATTGAAAATCTCTATACTAGAATTGCAAGCAACGAGGTAGTTTAAAGCGCAACATAGAGAAAACCCCCTATTTTGCAGTTTTCACTCCCTTTTTAGCGACAACATCTGCCGAAAGTGACGTCACTTCACGTCTTACTTAAAATGATTCAAAACTGCGATTCGCCAATTGTGTTCTGACGATTATATTACGTCATGGGTCACGCAAACATGGTAAACATCCGGTCACAAAACCGGACCAATTTTAGGAAAATATCGGCATTTATTTGGTGCCTACAGTCCTACCTTCATGATTGCAACAGTAACCGATTTATAAACTCGGAATTGGGAACATAGTCGTACATATTTTTTCCTTACCACTATACGGTAACTGTCAACTGTTTTACACCGCTGCGTTCCAAATCCTATAGTGAGATTACCGGTGTTTACACTTACGTACACTATTCAACGCTCAAATTATTGAACATATTCAAACCTGAAAGAGTATTAACACTATTGAAAAATTATACGAAGGGAAAACTGTGAGATTTCCATGGCCATTTGTTTCGAAAAACTTAATGAAAAGCTCTATACTATAATTGCAACCAATGAGTTAGTACATTACACAATATGGAGAGATGCCCGGGTTTTAGAGTTTTTAGCGACGAAAGTGGCGTCTCTTGAAGTCTTACGTCAAATGATTCAAAATTGCGACTTGCCAAGTATTGTGCTCTGACGATGATATTGCGTCATGGGTCACACAAACATGGCGTACTTTAGGCCAAAAAGACGGGACCAATTGTAATAAAATAATTTTAATTTTAGGATAATATCGGCATTTGTTTGGTTCTACCTCCATGATTGCAACTGCAACCAATTTTTGAACTCCATTTTGGAACATAGTTGAACCTATTTTTCCATTACCATTGTTCGGTGACTGTCGATTGTTTTACACCGCTGCATTCCAAATTTCTATAGTCAGACTATCCGTGTTTATATTTATTTATTGATCCTATTCAAACGCTACCTCTGCGTTCCAAAATTCGATAGTGAGACTACCGGTGTTTACACTTAAGTGCACTATTCACTCAGTTTATTGAACATATTCAAACCTGAAAGAGTTTTGACACTGTTCAAGAATTATACGAAGGGGAAACTGTGAGATTTCCATGGCCAACTGTTTCGAAAAACTTAATGAAAAGCTCTATACTATTATTGCAACCAATGAGTTAGTACATTACACAATATGGAGAGATTCTCCTGTTTTACGTCAAATGATTCAAAATACGTCGTGGGTCACACAAACATGGTGAACATTCGGCCACCAAACCGGACCAATTTTAGGAAAATATCAGCATTTATGTGGTGCCTGCAGGCCTACCTCCATGATTGGAATAGTAACCGATTTATATTATAAACTCGAAATTGGGAACATAGTCGTACGTATTTTTTCATTACCACTATACGGTGACTGTCAGTTGTTTTACATCGCTGCGTTCCAAATTTCTATAGTGAGACTACCGGTGCCATGGAAGACTCTCTCGAAAAACTTAATAGAAAGCTCTATACCAGCATTGCAACCAACAAGCTCATATATTTGCAAAATATGGAAAGAGCTTCCTCTTTTTTTAAAGTTTTGGCATCTCTTTTTAGAGATGACATTCGCCGAAATGAAGTAACTTGACGTCTTACGTCAAATGATTCAAAATGGTGATTCACCAATTGTTGTGCTCTGACAATGACATGGCATGGGTCACACAAACATGGCGGTCCTCTAGCCAAAAAAACGAGACCAATTTAGCGAAAATATTGGCATTTGTCTGATGCTTGCAGTGTTACCTCCATGGTTGCAACAGTAACCAGTTAATAAACCTAAAGTTTTGAACATAGTTGAACGTATTTTTTAATGACCACTATTCAGTGACCGTTAATGGCTACGTTCGACATTTTTATAGTGACCATTTTTAAGAAAATATCGGCATTTGTTTGGTCCTATTTCCGTGATAACCAACGTAACCAATTTATAAACTTTAGTTTGGAACACAGTCGAACATTTTTTATTACCACTGTACAATAACAGTCAATTGTTTTACACCGCTACGTTCGAAATTTCTTTAGTGAGACTACTTGTGTTTAAACTTATGTGCACCACTCAACCCAAAGATCACCCTCCTGAACGAACTTTGTAATAACATTGAGAGTGTTCAAAATTTATTTAGTGGGTAAACTGTTAGATTTCCATGGCTAAATGTTTCGAAAAACTTTTTGAAAAGCTCTATACTAAAATTGCAAGCAACGAGATAGTATAAAGCAAAACAAAGAGAAAACCTCCTGTTTTACAGTTTTTCGCTCCCCTTTTATCGACAACATCTGCCGAAAGTGACGTCACTTCACTTCTTACGTCAAATGATTCAAAATTGCGATTCGCCAATCGTTGTGTTCTGACGATTATATTACGTCATGGGTCACGGAAGCATGGCGGAACTCCGGCTAAAAATCCGGACCAATTTTAGGAAAATATCAGCATTTATGTGGTGCCTACAGTCCTTCCTCCATGATTGCAACAGTAACCGATTTATAAACTCGAAATTGGGAACATAGTCGCACGTATTTTTTCATTGCCACTATACGGTGACTGTCACTTGTTTTATACCGATGCGTTCCAAATTTCTATAGTGATACTACCGGTGCCACGGCCAACTCTTTCGAAAAACTTCATAAAGAGCTCTATACCAGAATTGGAACCAACGAGCTTGTATATTGCATAATATGGAGAGAGCCTCCTCTTGTTTTACAGTTTTGGCTCCCTTTTTAGAGACGACATCCGCCGAAATGAAGTAACTTGACGTCTTACGTCAAATGATTCAAAATGGTGATTCGCCAATTGTTGTGCTCTGACAATGACATGTCATGTATCACACAAACATGGCGGTCTTCTGGCCAAAAAAGAAACGAGAAGAATTTTAGGAAAATATCGGCATTTGTCTGATGCTTGCAGTGTTACCTCCATGATTGCAACAGTAACCAGTTAATAAACTTAAAGTTTCGAACATATTTGAACATATTTTTTATTGACCACTATTCAGTGACCGTTAATGGCTACGTTCGTCATTTTTATAGTGACCAATTTTAAGAAAATATCGGCATTGGTTTGGTCCTATTTCCGTGATAACCAAAGTAACCAATTTATAAACTTTAAGTTTGGAACACAGTAGAACATATTTTTTATTACCGCTGTACAATAACAGTCAATTGTTTTACACCGCTACGTTCGAAATCTCTTTAGTGAGACTACTTGTGTTTAAACTTAAGTGCACCACTCAACCCAAAGATCACCCTCCTGAACGAACTTTATAATAACATTGAGAGTGTTCAAAATTTATTCAGGGGGCAAATTGTTAGATTTCCATGGCTAAGCTAACTTCCAGAGACTACCGGTGCCATGGCCAACTCTCTCGAAAAACTTAATGAAAAGCTCTATACCAGAATTGCAACCAAGGAGCTCGTATATTGCACAATATGGAAAGAGTCTCTTCTTGTTTTACAGTTTTGGCTCCCTTTTTAGAGACATCCGCCCAAATGAAGTCATTTGACGTCTTACGTCAAATTTTTCAAAATTAGGATTCGCCAATTGTTGTGCTCTGACAATGACATCTCATGGGTCACACATGGCGGTCTTCTGGCCAAAAAATGGTGAAGGATTTTAGGAAAATATCGACATTTGTCTGGTGCTTGCAATGCTATCTCCATGATTGCAACAGTAACCAGTTAATAAACTTAAAGTTTTGAATATAGTGGAACATATTTTTAATGACCACTATACAGTGACAGTTAATGGCTACGTTCGACATTTCTACACTGACCAATTTTAAGAAAATATCGGCATTTGTTAGGTCCTACTTCCATGATAGCTAAAGCAACCAATTTATAAACTTGAAGTTTGGAACATAGTCGAACATATCTTTTCATTGCCACTATACGGTGACAGTCAATTCTTTAAAACCGCTGCGTTCGAAATTTCTATAGTGAGACTACCCGAGTGCACTTCACAATTCATTACACACTGCATATAGGGGGTGTTCATTTGAAAATGTCATCTAGTAGCCTGTGAAATGTCAAAAGAAAACGATGAAAGAACAAAAGTACATTTACTGTGACTATGGCATCCTTTTTTGTTAAAAATGCATAGCCTTCTAGATGACGTTTTCTAATGAACACATGATATATTGTCTTCTTTGTAAACTTTATTTCACCTGCATTTGTTGTGGAATTTTAAGGATCATCAAACACCTGAGTTTATGGTTTGACAAGCTTTGAAAAAATTAAGAAATTTATAGCTCTAAGAAACGTGAAATTCCTTCCTTAAAAACTTTAATTCATCTACATTTTTTTGTAAACTTCTAATAGAAATTATCTGCTATTTTGGTATTTATAAACCAATAACATTTGTGTCAAAATCTGGCTAACGCCAGCCATTTTTAAGCTTAAATTTACAGCTCTAAAATACATAAATTTGCCTCTTATTACTAATTTTTTTTCTCTTTGTTTCAGGTAAAATCACCTTCTCAGAGTCTACACTGGCAAGTTGGTAACGTAACTATTTTTTTTTCGTTAAGTCTACACCTACACCACTGGCTAGATTTCTACCTGCCCTAGGGGCTCCTATTTGAACAAGCTTTATTATTTGAATGCCTTTGCCCATCAAGCTAAGAAAGGGCCGAATACCTGAGGGCTGCATAAGGGCTCCGTCAACCGTGAAGTGAATTATTTTTATTATTTCGGCCGTGCAGATGCGGCTAAAAGAGCCAGCAAAGTTTGCTTACTTTCTTCATATTCGTAATTCCGCCCTTTGCCGCTGAGAGTGGGTGGGTACCTATCTAAAAAACCTAAAAAGTTTGAAAGTCGTAGATCGATGTAGAATCCAATTTGAGTTCTTCGGAAGTGAATTATTACAGAAATAAGTGTACCCAACAGTCGATGGTTCACAAAAAGTATAGAAGTAAGACATCTTCTGAGAAGGTTTGAGCCTTTTAAGCATACTACAGAGAGTAAAAATAAGAAAGTTTAACATCAAAACTGGTGTCTTAAAAATTTAGAGCATAAATCGTTCGCCCCACGTAGTCGTGCATTCTACAAAACAAGCCTAGAAGCACAGCAGTTTAGTAAACCTTGACACGGCTTGACAGTATGGTTGTCAAGGAGACCGTCTCTCTAACCAATAGCAATTCACTTCCTGCCGCAAAGGCCGACAATAATTTGTAGGCTTACCAATGTCTCTCTACAGTTAAACCCAGGCGTCACTCCAATTATTGTTAATTGCCGATTAGTGTTAGAGTATGAAGGTAAGTCAAAAAAAACCTCACTTCTATCTGCTCTAGATTTAGAGGGAAAATAATAAGTGGTAAAATTTAGATTTTGAAATAATTAGATAAAAGTTAATAAAATAATATTATGTATGGAGATAGCCTGTTGAAATTAATTAGTTTGAAGAATAAATAGCCTCTAATTGGTTAAACAGCTCATGACTCTCTCTAGAAAAAAGCTTACGCTAAACTGCTGCAACAACCCGCTCTTTTGTCATGTTATTACAACCCCAGAACAGGGAGAGCAGAGGAAAACGACAACTATTCGAAACCGTATCTCAAAACTAATTAGAGTTTTTGGAGGAGAGCTAGGACCAAAAAGGCTAAAATCAGGTCGTCGTCTCGTAGTAACTGGCTCCATCTAATTTAATTTCGCTTCTGGAGCAGATATTAAGTTTGTATTAAATAAAACAATATTCCGGCAAAAACATGGCGGCGGTTGCTTTGTGAGGCTTTGTTTGCGCGGCATGAGGCGATTAGAGCCCCTGTATGGTGTTTTGCAGGATTGCCATCAAGTTGCTAACGTACACAGCCGAGCGCTTTTCATCTACAAGCTAATTCGACTCCGAAAGGTTAATGGGTTTATAATAAACCTCGATCTAGTTCAAAAAAGTACCTTTCACTTTGTTATTATTATTGCTAAAGCTGAATCGATTGTGGAAGTGTATGGTCATTAGGCTGCAAAAAAAATGGGCAGTTTGTAGCAAATTTCTGAACTCTTTCCTTTTACAAGTCTCGATTGATCTATCTCCGAGTTGAAATGTGGCCATCTCTTTTAATACCTAATAAAACTTCCAAGTTGAAGCTTTAAATATTTAAGGGAACTTTTGCTGGTCCAATTTTACGAGCACAACTTTATGATGCCTAGTCGTTGGATTCCATGTGTTTCTCTCTTGACATTTGTTGAGCTTCTCGTGTTAATTAAAACGAAATGTCTGACTTTTAGCAAGGATTTTTCATAAGCAAAATTAATGAAATCATTCACTTTCAGGTTTGACTAGACATTGGGAGGACAGATTGTTAAGTAATATAAAACTTTCTCTTCTCCTCATATTTTGAAAGCAAAATTGGCAGAAACGTTAAATACTTAGCAGGCAAAATGGCAAAATATTTCGTCTAGGAGGGTAGAGTTGTTAGAGGGACGTCTGATGTACGTCATTTATGAGGCAGAAATCTTTAAAAACTTTTACTTTGAGGGCAATGTTTTGATTCTAAACACGCTTTTTTTACTCAAAATTTAGTAAGCAAAATAGACCATCCTGAGGGTTTTAGCTGCATGTTTAGAGATTTTTTTCCTTAGTGTTTCTGGAGATTGAAATTTATAGCTTTTTCGCAGAAAACTCTAGTTTAAAATATGCAAAAGGGGATTATTTACAATTTAAAAATTCAAAACTTTTTTTCTTATTTATATTGCCAAAATATTGCGGGTATTAAAAAGGAAGCAAACAAAACAACTACTCTGAGGGCTTATACCCCTGGTATTACCCAGGTAACAAATTTCGTTTTTAAGACGTTTTTAGGCGACAGCACTTGGTCCAAAAGACGTCTTTTGGGTGGTTGGTTGGACGAGTTAATAACGAACGTAAGACACATCCAAAAGACGTCGCATGTCCATATATAAAGACAAAATCTGGACATTTAACGACTTAATTCTGTTGTCACAAGGGCGCCAGTTTTACCAAAAAGTGTCCTAAAGCAAAAAGTAAAAAAAAACTATATGTTAGAAAAAAAAATTGTTTAATTCTTTTTCTGTATTTTTTTCCCACAAAGGCTATAAAAAGAACGAAATAGTCTCCACCTAAAATTAGGTGGCCACTTGGATTACTTAATAAAGAAAATAAGACATACATAATAGAAACAACTACTCGGGGAGCTAACAATATTTCGTCCTTAAGACGTCTTTTAGGCGACAGCATTTGGTCCAAAAGATGTCTTTTGGGTGGTTGGTTGGACGACTAAATGACGAATGTAATATACATCCAAAAGACGTTGGATATACATCCAAAAGACGTCGCATGTCCATTAATAAAGACAAGATCTGGACATTTATTGACTTAAATTTATTGTCATGAGGACGTCAATTTACCAAAAAAGTGTCATATAGCAAGTTAAAAAAAACTGATATTTTTTTGTTAATGCATTTACTTATAACTTAATTAGTCATGTTACATTTTTTTTTTCATCTGTATTTTTTTTTTCAAAAAAAATGTAACTTGCAGGTAATAAAAAAAAAACGAAATAGAGTCCCCGCCTACAATAAACTGGTTACTAGAAAAAACACAAAAAATGTATTCTCAGTGCAAATAATTTTCTTTTTTTTATGGCAACATTTTTTTTTGTAGTTTGAGTATTGCTGCATTTCTATTTTTAAATGTCCAATGCCTCAATATTAATTTTTGCCATCCCAGGTAACACATTTCGTCTTTAACAGGACAGCACATTGTCCTAAAGTAATCATTTAGCTGGCCAGTTCTTAGTGGCAAAAGTAAGACACATCCAAAAGAGATAAGACAAAATCTGGACGTTTATTGATTTAGTTCTGCTGTCATAAGGACGTTAGTTTTAGCGAAAAAGTGTCCTAATGCAAATTAAGAAAAACTTATATTTTCTAAAAAAAATATTTTTATTTAATTGTTACTGCATTTACTTATAATGCTTAATTATTCATGTTGCGTAATTTTTTTTCTGTGTTTTCTCAGAAAAGTGTAACTAGCAGGCAGAAAAAAAACGAAATAGAGTCCCCACTTACAATAAACTGGTTATTGAAAAAAAAAACACAAAAAATGTATTTTCAGTGCAAACAATTTTCTTTTTTTTTTTTTTTTGGGAATTTTTTTTTCGAGTATTGCTGCATTTCTAATTTTAAAGATTCAATTCCTTAATATTAATTTTTTTCATCCCAGGTAACACATTTCATCTTTAAGAGGACAACACATTGTCCTAAAGACATCATTTAAGGGGCCAGTTGGGCTTCTTAATGACGAAAGTAAGACACATCCAAAAGACGTCATAGTTAAGACGTCGCTTGGCCGTATATGAAGATAAAATCTGGACGTTTATTAACTTAATTCTGCGGTCATAAGGACATCAGTTTTACCAAAAAAGTGTCCTAAAGCAAATTATATAAATCTGTATTTTCTAAAAAAATATTTTTATTTATTTGTTACTGCATCTACTTACAACCTTTAATTATTTATGTTACATATTTTTTTTTTTTCAGAAAAATACGGATAAAAAACGGAATAAAGTCCCACTTACAATAAACTGGTTACTGAAAACAACACAAAAATGTATTTTAAGTGCAAATATTTGTTTGAAAAAAACAATTTGTTGTCGAGTATTGCTGGGTTTCTAGTTTTAAATGTTCAATTCCTCAATATTAATTAATACCACCACAGATTTCGTTTCTTAGAACACAGCACATTGTCCTCGAGCCATCATTTAGGTGCCCAGTTATGCTTCTAAATTACAAAAGTAAGACACATCCAAAAGACGTCATATTTAAGACGTCGCATGGCCATATATATAAAGATAAAATCTGGACATTTATTGACATAATTCTGCGGTCATAAGGACGTTATTGTTACCAAAAAAGTGTCCTAAAGCAAGTAAAAAAAAAACCTATATTTTCTAACAAAATATTTATTTTACATATTTTTTTTCTGTTTTTTTTTCTCAAAAAAGTGTAACCAGCAGGCAATAAGAAAAACGAAATAGAGTCCCCGCCTACAATAAAGTGGTTACTGAGAAAAAAAAAATATATTTTCAGTGCAAATTATTTTTTTTTTTTGCAAAAAATTTTTTTGTCTAGTTTTACTGCATTTCTAATGCTAAATGTTCAGGTGTAAAAAAAAACGAAATGGAGTCCCCACCTACAATAAACTGGTTACTGAAAAAACCCAAAAAATTTATTTTCAGTGCAAGTGATTATTTATTTTTTTTGGGAAAATTTTTTCTTTATTTTTGCTGCATTTCTAATTTTAAATCTTCAATTCCTAATATTAATTTTTGCCATCACAGGTAACACATTTCGTCTTTAAGAGGAAATCACATTGTCCTAAAGACATCATTTAGGAGGCCAGTTGGGCTTCTCAATTACGAAAGAAAGACACATCCAAAAGATGTCATACTTAAGACGTCGCAGTGCACTATATAAAGATACAATCTGGACGTTTATTGACTTACTTCTGCTGCCATAAGGCGTTAGTGTTAACAAAAGAGTGTTCTAAAGCAAGTTAAAAAAATCCTTATTTTGTAAAAAAATATTTGTATTTAATTGTTATTGCTTCTACTTATAACATTTAATTATTCTTGTTATATAAATATTTTTTTTTCTGTATTTTTTCTCAAAAAAGTGTAACTAGCAGGCAATAAAGAAACTAAATAGAGTCCTCAGCTACCATAAACTGGTTACTAAAAAACACAAAAAATGAATTGTATTTTTTTAGGAAAAATATTTTTTGTCGATTATTGCTGCATTTTTTATTTTAAATGTTCAATTCCTCAATATTAATGTTTGCCATTCCAGCTAACACATTTCGTCTTTAAGAGGACAACACATTGTTATAAAAACATCATTTAGGTGGCCAGTTAAGCTTCTTAATGACGAAAGTAAGACACATCCGAAAGATTTCGTATTTAACACGTCGCATGGCCATATATAAAGATAAAATCTGGACATTTGTTGACGTAATTCTGCTGTCATAATAACGTTAGTGTTACCAAAAATGTGTCCTAAAGCAAGTGAAAAAAAAAACCTATATTTTCTAAAAAAATATTTTTATTTAATTGTTACTGTTCTACTTATAACATTTAATTATTCATGTTACATATTTTTTTTCTGTAGTTTTTTTCTGAAAAAAGTGTAACTAGCACCTACAATAAACTGGTTACTGAGAAAAAAAACACAAAAAAAATTTATTTTCAGTTCAAATATTTTGTTTTTTTTTGTGTTGAGTATTGCGGCATCTCTAATTGTACAGGTTCAATTCCTCAATATTAGTTTTGCCACCACAGGTAGCTCATTTCGTCTTTTAGAGGACAGCACATTGTCCTAAAGCCATCATTTAGGTGGCCAGTTGCGCTTCTTAATAACGACCGTAAGGCACATTCAAAAGACGTCATACTCAAGACGTCGCATGGCCGCATGTAAAGATAAAATCTGGACATTTATTGACTTAATTTTGCTGTCATAAGGACGTTAGTGTTACCAAAAAAGTGTCCTAAAGCATGTTAAAAAAATCCTCGTATTTCGTAAAAAAATATTTTTATTTAATTTTTATTGCATTTACTAATAACATTTAATTATTTATGTTACATAGTTGCTTTTTTAATTTTTTCTTCAAAAAAATATAACTAGCAGGCAATAGAAACAATCGAAATAGAGTCCCCACCTGCAATAAACTGGTTACTGAAAAACAAACACAAAAAATGTATTTTTACTGCAAATAATTTTATTTTTTTTTGAGAACAAAAAAAATTTTTTGTCGGGTATTGCTGCATTTTTAATTTTAAATGTTCAATTCCTCAATATTAATTTTTGCCACCCCAAGTAACACAGTTCGTCTTTAAGAGGACAGCACAGTGTCCTAAAGACAACATTTACGTGGCCAGTATGACGAAAGTAAGACACATCCAAATGACGTCACATTTAAGACGTCGCATGGCCATATAAAAGATAAAATCTGGACATTTATTGACTTAATTCTGTTGTCATAAGGAGACTAGTGTTACCAAAAAAGTGTCCTTAAGCAAGTTAAAAAAAGCTTATATTTTCTAAAAAAAATATTTTTATTTAATTGTTCCTACACTTCTAGTTATAAAATTTAATTATTCATGTTATATGTATGTTTGTTTTTTTTTTATTTTTCCGCTGAATTTATTTTCAAAAAAAAAATGTAACTAGAAGGAAATTAAAAACGAAATAGAGTTCCCACCTACAATAAACTGGTTACTGAAAAAAAAACACAAAACACAAACATTAAAAAAAAGAATTTTCAGTACAAATAACTTTTTAATTGTTTTTGGGAATAATTTTTTTTGGGAGTACTGCTACATTTCTAATTTTAAATGTTCAATTCATCATAATCAATTTTTGTCATCCCAGGTAACACATTTCGTCTTTAAGAAGACAGCACATTGTCTGTTGGGCTTGTTAATTACAAAAGTAAGACACATCCAAAATACGTCATAGTTAAGACGTCGCATGGCCATATATACAGATAAAATCTGGACGTTTATTAACTTAATTCTGCTGTCATAACGACGTCAGTTTTACTAAAAAAGTGTCCTAAAGCGAGTTAAAAAAACTGTATTTTTTGGAAAAATATTTTTATATAATTGTTACTGCATCTAATTAAAACATTTAATTGTTCATGTCACTTATGTTTTATTCTGTATTTTTGTCGGAAAAAAGTGTAACTGGTAGGCAATAAAAAAAAACGAAATAGAGTCCCCCTACAATAAACTGGTTACTAAAAAAAATTTATTTTCTGTGCAAATAATTTTTTTTTATTTTTTTTTTGTCGAGTACTGCTCTATTTCTAATTTTAAATGTTCAATTTTTCAATATTAATTTTTGTCATCTCAGGTAACACATTTCGTCTTTACGAGGACAGCACATTGTCCTAAAGACATCATTTAGGTGGCCAGTTAGGCTTCTTAATGACGAAAATAAGACACATGTAATAGACGTCGCATGGCCATACATAAAGATAAAATCTGGACGTTTATTGACTTAATTCTGTTGTCATAACGACGTTAGTGTTACCAAATAGTGGCAAGTTAAAAAAAAACTTCTATTTTCTAAAAAAATGTTTTTTATTTATTGTTATATATATATTTTTTGTATTTATTGTTAAAAATGTGTAACTAAAAAACTAAAAAAAACGAAATAGAGTCCCCACCTACAATAAAATGGTTACTGAAAAAAACAAAAAAAATGTTTTTCAGTGCAAATTATTATTTTTTTTTTGGGAAATTTTTTCTTTATTTTTGCTGCATTTCTAATTTTAAATCTTCAATTCCTAATATTAATTTTTGCCATCCCAGGTAACACATTTCGTCTTTAAGAGGACAGCACATTGTCCTAAAGACATCATTTAGGTGGCCAGTTAGGCTTCTTAATGACGAAAATAAGACACATGTAGTAGACGTCGCATGGCCATACATAAAGATAAAATCTGGACGTTTATTGACTTAATTCTGTTGTCATAACGACGTTAGTGTTACCAAACAGTGGCAAGTTAAAAAAAAACTTCTATTTTCTAAAAAAATGTTTTTTATTTATTGTTATATATATATTTTTTGTATTTATTGTTAAAAATGTTTAACTAAAAAACTAAAAAAAACGAAATAGAGTCCCCACCTACAATAAAATGGTTACTGAAAAAAACAAAAAAAATGTTTTTCAGTGCAAATTATTTTTTTTTTGGGGAAATTTTTTCTTTATTTTTGCTGCATTTCTAATTTTAAATCTTCAATTCCTAATATTAATTTTTGTCATCCCAGGTAACACATTTCGTCTTTAAGAGGACAGCACCTTGTCCTAAAGGTATCATTTAGGTGGCCAGTTAGGCTTCTTAATGACGAAAATAAGACACATCTAAAAGACGTCGCATGGCCATACATAAAGATAAAATCTGGACGTTTATTGACTTAATTCTGCTGTCGTAAGGACGTTAGTGTTACCAAATAGTGGCAAGTTAAAAAAACCTCTATTTTCTAAAAAAATGTTTTTTATTTATTGTTATATATATATTTTTTGTATTTATTGTTAAAAATGTGTAACTAGTAGGCAATAAAAAAAAACGAAATATAGTCCCCACCTACAATAAACTGGTTACTGAAAAAACCCAAAAAATTTGTTTTCAGTGCAAATGATTTTTTTTTTGGGGAATTTTTGTCTTTATTTTTGGTGCATTTCTAATTTTAAATCTTCAATTCCTAATATTAATTTTTGCCCATCCCAGGTAACACATTTCGTCTTTAAGAGGACAGCACATTGTCCTAAGACATCATTTAGGTGGCCAGTTGGGCTTCGTAATGACGAAAGTAAGACACATACAAAAGAGGTCATATTTAAGACGTCGCATGGCCATATATAAAGATAAAATCTGGACGTTTATTGACTTAATTCAATCCTGTCATAAGGACGTCAGTTTTACGAAAAAAGTATCCGAAAGCAAGTTAAAAAAATCCTATATTTTGTAAAAAACATTTCATTATTTATGTTACATACATTTTTTTTTATGTTTTTTCTGTATTTTTTTCTCAAACAAGTGTAACTAGCAGGCAATAAAAAAACGTATTAGAGTCCCCACTACAATAAACTGTTTACTGAAAACAACACAAAAAATGTATTTTCAGTAAAAATGATTTTTTTATTTTTTTGACGAATATTGCTGTATTTCTAATTTTAAATGTTCAATTCCTCAATATTAATTTTTGTCATCCCAGGTAACACATTTCGTCTTTAAGAGGACAGCACCTTGTCCTAAAGGTATCATTTAGGTGGCTAGTTGGGCTTCTTAATGACGAACGTAAGACACATCCAAAAGACGTCATATTTAAGAAGTCGCGTGACTTTTTATTGACGTAATTCTGCTGTCATAAGGACGTCAGTGTTACCAAAAAAGGGTCCTAAAGAAAGTTAAAAAACACTATATTCTCTAAAAAAAATATTTTTATTGAATTGTTACTGTATCTAATTATAACATTTAATTATTTATGTTACATAATTTTTTTGTTATTTTTTCTCAAAAATGTGTAACTAGCAGGCAAAAAAAAACGAATTAGAGTCCCCACCTACAATAAACTGGTTATTGAGAAAAAAACCATAAAATGTATTTTCAGTGTAAATATTTTTTGTTATAAAATTTTTTTTTTGTGCCGAATATTGCTGCATTTCTAATTTTAAATATTCAATTCCTCAAAATAACATTTGTGGAACAAAAATGACGTCATGTTACTGACTACTTTGGAAGATTTTTTGAGGTCTTTAAGACGTCGTTTTATGGTCAACTGACCAATATGACCAAATTAAAACAAAATAGTACGACTTTTTGACGACCTATACGTCAAACTGGCTACCTGGGTACGTCTTAGTATTAGGGGTATTAGCCCTCGGAGTAGTTGTTTCTATTTGTTTCCTTCTATTTGTATAGCTTAAGGTTTTGGAAATGTAGAAAACAGATAAGTTTTCAAATTTCCAAATTGTATTTATACGTTTGCCATACTCTAAACTCTTGATTTCACCAGTATAATGCTAGAAACTTCTTTCACATTCACCCTTTCAATTACCCTAACTCTTAGCCGAATTAATTATTCCCTATCTCCCAGAATGAGTGATTTCCACGTGGCCTCCCCATCGGGTGCTTGTCGTACCCACCAGATTATGGAACGTTTTTTTCCTTTCGAAAATCCCAAAAAGAAGGAAAATAAAAATCAATTTTTCCAGCCACTTATTCTTTATGTTTAGCAAGTACCTCCTACATAGTTATTCAACACCCCTCAAAGCATATCGTTAAAGCAATTTCTACCCCCTTTGAATGGCAAAATCGTTCCATCCTTAAGTGTTTGTAACAACACTGTTTGTCGCCGATAATGGACTCATTTCAAACGACGTTCGAGGGTTGATTATCTGAATAAGGGTTGACGCGCATATGTCTGACTCTATTTATTTATTCAAGCCAGAAAGCCCTTGATCAACTGTTTTTTTTCTCATACTCCTCAAAAGATATTGAAGAGCTGCAGATATATACAAATACACCCCACTTGTGACAGTCAATATTTACGATACACACACACGACATGAATATCGCAAAAGTCTACGTTTATTAAAATGTTACTTCTCGTATATGGCCGTAAAAATATGCGCAAATTTAGGTTTATGCACTGGAGCTTGATTTTATAGGACCCATCGTGTTTCAGGAATTGGAACTATAACGCAACGCATAAATTTCGGCGGATGATCTATATGGGAGTTGACAATAAAATTCATTCCCGAGGAGCTGTCCCGCATAAACTGGTCGTAAATCAAGCGAAGACGTCTAGTTTTGAGATTAAAATTTAATAAGAAAAATGGACGGCTATCTCAAGATGGCAAGTAATAATTTAGCCCCGACCAATACAAATTACGTAACAAATAAGGAAGTTTGATTATTCAACCACTGTAATTACACCTCCATATGAAACGTATACCATGGGCTCATCAAACGAATTCCTCATCATATATAATAATTGAGGATGCGGCATCGATGCACAAAAAAAATAAGCGAAGATTGGGATTGTGAAACCACCTGAGGCAGCCAGTTATAATGTGATAACGGTCAAACTAGTTTTTTTTTTGAGATTGAGGTCATGGCCCAACATAAAGACACAATAAAGTTTTTTTAACTCTTGTGGCCCTGTATGAGAAGAGGGCGCCGCAGTTGGCATATGAAGAAGGGGAAAGGGATGAAAAATGGGACCCTAAATAATTTAATTTGTCCTGAAACGTGCTGAAGATAAAAATGTGTACATATTCAAATGTGGAGGGGAATTTTCCACAGACCGAAATTCGAGAACTTTAGGGAATATTTTCACTGCAAGGTGCACTCAAACTTTTCCCTGCATCTATATGGATTAAGCCTTCGGAATTTGCAGACTCATTACGAACTGGGGGAGCACGCGGCGCCTCCAAACAAAACAGTCGTGAAGTTTCGCCAAATTGTATCTTAAGTGCTGCTTGGCGTTTTCAAAAGTTGCCCGGATAATTTAGTGGGAAAACCCGGAGTTCCGGATTAGTTTTTAGGATATTCGCACACAATTTCGTTGTTTCCAAATTGGTGCAAAGTTTCGCCCATGACACCCGTAATCGATCCGGCATTCAAATGAATTCTGTAAACGTTGTGTTAATAATCGCAGATTTACTGGCATAATTTAATCTCTTGGGGATTATAGCTATAGGCTTTCCACTCTGCAAAAGCGTCAATTTTGCTGGTCAGGCCTCGGGACAAAGCTAATTCGGTTCGACTTCTGATTGGTATCCGGGTTGATGCTCTACGTTTCGAGTTTGTCAAAACTAATTAATTTTAAGTACAGGATAAAAATATTTTTTCTAGAAAAAAGTCTCATTGGTTTAATAGTTTCGGAGATACCCTCTTTAACGGTCAATTCTTAGACATTTTTAGAATCAATTTTTTCACCACTTTTAAAAATGTCTGGGACTAATTTGAATCGTATTAAAGTTTGTTACAGTTACACGGAATTCAAATGATCTTATTTCGTTCAAAAACAGCTAAAGCTTTTTGAAAAAACCAAAGTAGGGGGTATTTCACCTTTTTTCTCAATTTACAAATTTGTCGAGCTACAACTTTCGAATGAGTAGGCCGGTTTATCCAACACTTTTTTTATTTTTCTCGGTGTCTTTTCTCACCTTCCACCAACGGAAATCCCATTGGTTTAATAGTTTCGGACATAAACCCTTTCATTGGTCAATTTTTAAGCAGTTTTAGAATCAACTATTTTAGCACGTTAAAAAAAGTCATTTATGAGGCTAACCTGATTCGTATGAAATTTATTACCTTTACAGAGGATTCAAAAAGCTTCGTTTCCATCAAAAACAACCACAAAAAATGTTTTTCAATAAAAAAAAAAAGAAATTAAAAAGCTCGCTGAGAAACGGGGATGTTTCTCATCGGAGATGTTTCTCAACAAATATACGGCCACAATTAAAAAAAAAATCCAACTTTGAGTGCCCGCAGGTTCAATTTAGGATCCACGTTTCTAGGAAAAAACATCTTATTCTGACCCCACAAAAATCTTTTTGCTAAATTTTGAATCACCCTGTATTTTTTTTTCAGATGGATCAAAATTCAAAATACTCCATATTCCATTAGATTAGAAGTGATTTAAAAAATTGGTCATAATCGATTAATAAATTAACGATATTAAATATATATAAATAATTAATTAAAAAAATTAGTTACGTGTTTTACGTGTTGCTGCGAGACAAAACAATGCAATTTAGAACTTACTTTTGTCTTAAAAAGACAAATTAGAAGTTTATGTAAAAATTTAAGTTAGGATCAGGGTCAAAATTGGTTAACAAATGACAAAAAGTGCAAACTTGTAGTCTTTGGAGGAATTTAAGTTAGAAATAGAACTGCATTTTTTTTTAAAAAAATAAACACATTTTATTTAAAAATGACAATTTTGATGTTTTTTTTTGAAAAAGTCAGGTTAAGATTAAGACCAAAATACTTGAAAAATAACTCAAAGCTTGTAAAAAATACAAATTTGAAGGGTTTGGAGAAATTCAAATTAAGATTGTAGACAAATTCAATTAAAACACTAAAAGCGCCAAAAAATGCAAACTAAATATTTGTGGACAAATTCAGATTAGGAGTAGGGCCGAAAGTGTTTAAAAACCTATATAAAACTTCCGAAAGTGCAAATTTGAAGTTTTTTGAAGAAACTCAGGATATATATATAGCACTAAAGGCGATTAAAAATGACCCATTTAATCTAAAAGTGACAATTTTGATATTTTTTGAAATAGTCAGGTTAGGATAAGGCCAAAATTTGTGATAAATTACTCAAAGGGTGTAAGAATATAAATGTAGAGGATATGAAAAAAATCAAGTTAACGTTATTGTTAAAAGCCATTTAGAAATTACTCAAAGAGCCAAAAAAGTAAATTAAAAGTTTCTCGGCAAATTTAGATCAGATTTAAAGTTAAAAAATTAAACAGAGCGTCTAAAAATTCAAATTTAAATCATTACAAATGGAGTTTTCCCAACTCCACTTGTAATGACTTAAATTATTCTGAAAAGTTTCAGGAGACTTTCCTGTTATCCTTTACCGTTTTCCCCACCCTACTTGTATAACCTATCCTGAAAGGTTCCTTAACTCTTTTCTGTTTCCGGAAACTTTTCCATAATTTTTCCAATTTTCAAAATTTTGAGTTTTCCCAACTCCACTTGTAATGTCTTAAACTATTCTGGAAAGTTTCAGGAGACTTTCCTGTTACCGAAAACTTTTCTGAAATTTTGTCTTTTTTTTAGAACTTTATGTTACGTCCAACCCTATTTGTATGATCTTGACTACTCTGAAAAGTTTTCTGAAACTTCTCCTTTCGGAAACTTTTCCGTAAATTTTCCAATTTTCAAAATTTTGAGTTTTGCCCAACTCTACTCGTTAAGACCTAAACGATTCTAGAAAGTTTCAGTAGACTTTTCTGTTACCGGAAAGTTTTCTGAAATGTTTTCGATTTTGAGAACGTTGACTTCTGTCCAACCTTATTTGTATGACCTTTTTCTGATTCTTAGAATTTTGAGTTTTGCCCCACCCTACTTGTATGGCCTATCCTGAAAGGTTCCCTGACTCTTTTCGATTTCTGGAAACTTTTCGGTAAATTTTCCGATTTTCAAAATTTTGAATTTTGCCCAACTCTAGTTGTATTGACCTGAGCGATTCTAGAAAGTTGCAGTAGACTTTTCTGTTACCGGAAAGTTTTTCTGAAATTTTTTTTCTATTTTCAGAACTTTGACTTATGTCCAACTCTATTTGTATGAACTTAACTACTCTGAAAAGTTTTCTGAAACTTTTGTGTTTCCGAAAACTCCTGTAATTTTTCTGATTCTTAGAATTTTGAGTTTTGCCACACTTTACTTGTATGACCTATCCTGAAAGGTTTCTTAACTCTTTTCTCTTTCCGGAAACTTTTTAGTAAATTTTCCAATTTTCAAAATTTTGAGTTTTCTGAACTAAACTTTTAATGTCTTAAACTATTCTGGAAAGTTTCAGGAGACTTTCCTGTTACCGAAAACTTTTCTGAAATGTTTTCTTTTTTTAGAACTTTATGTTACGTCCAACCCTATTTGTATGACCTTGACTACTCTGAAAAGTTTTGTGAGGGTGAAAGTTTTCTGAAACTTTTGTGTTTCCGAAAACTCCTGTAAGTTTTCTGATTCTTAGAATTTTGAGTTTTGCCCCACCCTACTTGTATGACCTATCCTGAAAGGTTTCTTAACTCTTTTCTCTTTCCGAAAAGTTTTTCGTAAATTTTCCAATTTTCAAAATTTTGAGTTTTCTGAACTCCACTTGTAATGTCTTAAACTATTCTGGAAAATTTCAGGGGACTTTCCTGTTCCCGAAAACTTTTCTGAAATGTTTTCTTTTTTTAGAACTTTATGTTACGTCCAACCCTATTTGTATGACCTTGACTACTCTGAAAAGTTTTGTGAGACTTCTCTTTCCGGAAACTTTTCCGTAAATTTCCAATTTTCAAATTTTGAGTTTTGCCCAACTCTACTTGTAAAGATCTAACTGATTCTAGAAAGTTTCAGTAGACTTTTCTGTTACCGGAAAGTTTTCTGAAATTTCTTCTATTTTCACAACTTTGACTTATGTCCAACTCCAACTCCAACTTATGACCTACTTGTATGACCTTAACTAATATGAAAAGTTTTCTGAAACTTTCCTGTTTCCCTAAACTTTCCTGTAATTTTTCTGATTCTTAGTATTTTAAGTTTTGCCCCACCCTACTTGTATGACCTATCCTGAAAGGTTTCTTAACTCTTTTCTCTTTCCGGAAAGTTTTTCGTAAATTTTTGATTTTCAAAATTTTGAGTTTTTCCCAACTCTACTTGTAATTTCTAATGACTTAAGCTATTCGGGAATGTTTCAAGAGACTTTCCTGTTACCGTATACTTTTCTGAAATTTTTTCGCTTTTTAGAACTCATTGTTGTAATTAGCGTCCTTAAGTTATAAGTTGTTGGTGAAGTTAGCAGGATTAGGACAAATAATGCACCTCTTCTTTATTTGAAAATGGCCTGAGAATAGCCCTGATGAAGACTAAATAAATAGTCGAAACGTCGGCCATTTTCAAATAAAGAAGAGGTTCGTTTTTTAGAACTTTAGGTTACGTCCAACCCTATTTCTATGACTTTAACTACTCTGAAACCTTTCATAATTTTTAGTTTTGCCTAACCCTACTTGTTTGACCCAAAATATTCTGGAAAGTTTCCGAAAACTTTCCAGCCTCCGAAGAAAGTTCAGGTTAAAATTAAGGTCAAAAGTGGTTAAGAAGATACACAGAGCGTCTAAAAATTCAAATTTGAAGTATTTGGAGAAATTTAGGTTAGAATTAGGACTAAAACTGTTTAAAAGTAACCCATTTCATACAGAAAGGCAATTTTAGTTTTTTTTTTTAAATTCTAAATTAAGATAAGGCAAAAATCGGCGAAAAATGTCTCAAAGCGTGTCATTATACAAAATTGGAGGCTTTGAAAAAGTAAAAATTAATATTATGGCCAAAATCAGTTAAAAATAATTCAAATTGTAAAAAAATTTAGATTAAATGTTTTTGAGTAAATTCGGTTTAGGCTAAAGGTCAAAAGTGGTTAAAAAATTACACAGAGCGTCTAAAAATAAAAATTTGTACTTTTTAGAGAAATTTAGGTTAGAATTAGGACTAAAATTGTTTAAAGGTTACCCATTTTATCTAAAAATGGCAATTTTAAAGTTTTTGAAAAAAAAGCCAAACTAAGATTAAGACCAAAATCGACGAAAAATGACTCAAAACTTGTGAATATAAAAACCTGGAGGCTTTGGAAAAGTTAAAATTAAGGTTATGACAAAAATCAGTTAAAAACTACTGTAATCGTCAAAAATGCAGATTAAAAATTTCTGGCCAAATTCAGGTTACGACTAAGATCAAAAGTGGTTAAAAAATTACACAGAACCTCTAAAAATTCAAATTTGATGTCTTTGGAGAAATTTAGGTTAGAATTAACACTAAAATTGTTTAAAAGTAAACAATTTTATCCAAAAATGGTAATTTTAAAGTTTTTTGAAAAACTCTAAACTAAGATTAAGCCAAAAATCGATGAAAAATGACTCAAAGCGTGTAAATATACAAACTTGGAGGCTTTGGAAAAATTGATATTAAGATTATGACCAAAATCAGTTATAAATTACTGAAATCGTCAAAAATGCAGATTAAAAGCTTCTGGGCAAATCACGGCTAGGATTAAGGTCAAAAATTGTTAAAAAATTACACAGAGGGTTCAAAAAATCAAATTGTAAGTTTTTGGACAAATTTAGGTTAAAATTAAGACTAAAACTGTTTAAAAGTAACCCATTTTATCAAAAATGGCAATTTTAAAGTTTTTTGAAAGTAGCTGAACTAAGAATAAGTCAAAAATCGATGATAAATTACTCAAAGCATGTAAATATACAAACGTGGAGGCTTTTGAAAAGTTAAAACTAAGATTATGGTCAAAATCTGTTAAAAATAACTCAAATTATAAAAAATGTTTCTGGGCAAACTCAGGTTAGGATTAAGGGCAAAAGTGATTAAAAAACGAGGGGAAAATCACTGGTGAATTTTGGTGTAGGGACATGTGGAATTTAGAGAAATTTAAGGTGAGTTTTATGGATTTTTGGATCGTTTTTCATCGTTCAGAATTGGCCGGTCATTTTCCCTAAAGGAAAAATAATTCGTGAGATTTGTTGTCTGCGCATCGGGAGTTTAGTGAAAGTTAGTAAAATGTAAGGAAATTTTGCTTGGAATTTAGTATAAATTAAAGTGAATTATACGGTATTTTTTGCATACACATTTTGTGAAGTGATTTTTTCTTTGAATTTAGAACAAAACTTGATATTTTAGACCACAAATTGCGTTTCATTAAAATTTTGAAAAAAATGCCTTTTAATCGTTACAAAACTATTTTTGTTCCTAAACGAAGATTTTAGTTTCTTTGATTTTGAGCTAAAAAAATTATTCTTTTGATTGGATGCCTTGTTAGGGTTTTGTTCAAATTTGGCCCAAAAAGTAAATTTTTTAATGATTATAAAAAAGAAATTTGGCCCTCAACCTTAAACAAAACGTGATTGGAATAGTGTTCAGATTGCATTTTTTTGCTACAAAAGCATTTTTTTTAATGATTTTAGAGATTTTAGCCTAAAAACGATATATGTTTAAAATCACAAAAAAACTTTTTTGCCGTATTGAGAAAATTTTTTCTTGTTTGAACAAGCATAGATCAAAAAAGTAAATCTTTTTATGGAATGAATTATGACGGTTTTAACCAATTATAGCATATAGCGCACGTTTCTCGATTTTTCTTAAAAGTTTTGCTGAAAAAAAACCTTTTCTTGGTTTTTCTGCAGAAACGTTTTTTTTACTTTTTTTTTGTAGCAAAACTTAAAATTTTGGACCTAAAATTGAGTTTCTTTAAAACAGTAAAAAAAATCTATTTTTTTTCAGTTTTGAAACAAAAACTGATTTTTTTTAATAACTGTGGTCATTTTGATCGATTTTGGTTCAAAAACTTTATTATTTTTTTTAATAAACTTTTGTCCTGGTACCGGTTTTATTAAAAAAAGCGATTTTGTCAATTGATTTTGCGTTAAAAACGTTTCATTTCGTTCAAAACGTTGCAAAACATTTTTTGAATGTGAGGGTTTTGATTTTGGCCTAAAAAATTAATTTTTTAAATCATGATTTTGCAAAAGGGCTTAAACCAAAAAGCGAATTTTTTTCTTAGACTCATGATGATTTTGAGCCAAAAAAATTTTTTTTACTATAGTTATAGAATGTTATAGTTGTTGAATGGGCATTATTTTGTAAAAAGAAAATACAGTGATTTTGAAGCAAAATTTGCGATTTGAATCCTAAAACACAAAAAGTTTAAAATGGCAAAATTTTTTGTCGTTTTGAGACAATTTTGTTTTTTTTTTTGACAAAAAAAAACCGTTTTATTAATTTTTGTGATGGAATTTTTGTGGTGGAACGCAATATGACGGTTTTGATCGATTATGACGCGTAACGCAAATTTCTTTATAAGTTTTTCTGAAACAAAGAATCTTTTGTAATTTGATTTTTGCTAGAAAAACGAATTATGTTTTACCTATTTATTTTGTAGCAGTTGCTTGATATTTTGGACCAAAAGTTGAGTTTATTTAATATTCCAAAGGAAATCGTTTCTATCTTTAGAGGCTTTTTTGAGTTAAATCTAAATGTAGTTTTTTCAGTTTTGAACTAAAAACTGAATTATATGCGTTTTAATCGTTACAAAACGATTTTTGCTTCTTTTTATACTAAAAAAAAAAATTGATTTTCAACCAGCAGTGTATATTTTGTTTGAATGCTTTGTCAGGATTTTGATCGACTTGTGTTCGAAAAGGAAATTTTTGAATGATTCTACTACAAAAAAGTGTGAATCAAAATATGATTTTTTTGTTACACAGGTTATGAGGATTTTGAGCCAAAAGAATAAGTCTGAAACTTTTTTCCAATAAAAATTTTTGTTCGCTTAGTATTATTTTGTCACAAAAACAATTTTTTTTTAGAATTATGTTTGAGCAAAACTTCGTTTGTTACTGTTTATTTCATTTTATGCGTTATTTCGTTGTAAGACCACTTTGTTTTAACGATTTTAACGATTTTGAACTAAAAAGTGATTATTTTGATTGAATCAATGTGGCACACATTGAAAATTTGGTGGTAATTAGAGGAATTTTAAAACGAAATATTTATGGAATTTTTGAATACTTTTTTTTCCTTCAATTCAAACGTCACTAGGTAATTTCACCTTAAGATAAAATTATTTGGGAGTTTTGTTGAGCGCAATTCGGGAATTTAGTGGTATTTATTGATATTTAGTGGAATTAAATGAAATTTTGTTTGGAATTTAGTATCGCATGACTCATAACATCAGAGGGCGAGTAAGAAAGTAGCTAAAGTTTGAGAATTTTGTATTGTCCTTTGTTTCGCCCTGTATGATTGTAGATTCATATTTTTTCTTGAATGACAGGTTAGCTTTATGTTGGTTTAGGCAACAGCTTTTTATAACCCTTTTAAAAAGATTCACTTATGGGACTAATCTGACAGGTTTTAAGTTTGCTGCATTTTATAAGTTATTCAAATAGCCTCTTTTCGATGAAAAAACAGCAAAAAAGAAATTCAAAATTTTGTTTTGAAAAATACCAATCGTTTGATTCACAGAGTGGTTCGAAAAATAACTGCCCTCGTGATCTAGCAAAAAATGCCTCTGTGTTCAAGTTACGTCCATTCCCGAATGATAAAAATTGAATTCCATTCCCTTGATTGCACCCTGCGGTACGTCAAAAGCACAAGTCGGAACTTCGAGTGCAGTTACCGAACTTTTGCATCGCAACTAAATTGACAAAGAATTGACTTTTATTATTTCCCAGTTTCGAATCGGACCGTCCCCGGTTTTGCATTAAATTTTCGGTTATTGAACATGGAAATTGAAGTTTTATTAAAGAGCTGTTTGACTTGGTCTTCTTCTCGAAAAGTTTCTCCAATAATTCCGAAGAGATTCTTGTTGCGTGACTTCCAAAGTTTCGTTTTAATTTCGCCTTGGTGTAAATTTAACGAGGAAAAATTGCGTCAGACACAGGCCCCTTTAAGCTAGCGCTAGTTCCAATTAAACGGACATTTTCGCTCTAAACGGCTGTACAAAAAAGAGAACAAAAGAAAGGCCGTTCGCGCTTGTTATCGAAAATTTACACCCCCATTAACCTCCCTTATAGCCCCCTTTCAACAAACAGTGTGCTCTAATTTATTCAAACGTTGCTCTGCCTTTTTGCACATGCCTCTCCTACATCCAGGTGCTGCGTGCTATCTATTCCAGATTACGATCTGATTGCTCCAGGCTTTTGCGATTGGATCGCCCAACATTTATCGAAACCATCCTTACCTGTGGGACTTTCCGGGACTTCTCTCGTTGATTCTATTTTCACGCTTGTTAATACAAATAATCGTTTTGCACGTTTCACGACTGATGCCGCTGTTTGTTTTTGATCACAACATAGACATCACAAAACAAGACTAAACACATTTTAATCTCCATTAGGTGAGAGTATTCGTCATGTAGGGATGAGCGTTGCGAGGCGAGGCACCACATGTCAAATACATAAGGCCCAAAAGGTGTTCATTGTTAGCAAGCGTCTACACAACAATCCCATTCCTGGGGTAAATAGAAATGTTGAGCTAAGTGCACAGTTCCGTAGCAGGATATCGACCCGAGTGGCCCATTCCTCCTAGACTAGAGCAAACTCGTGAAAAATAAAAAATTAGAAACAGCTTTCGGAGTGAACATGTGTTACACAAATGTGTAGATTCATCGATTTTTGTTGGAACAAGCAGATAAATATAAGAAATATTAGTGAGTCGATTCTTCACACATGTACAAAGGGGAGGTCAGGACGGGATGTTATTTTCTCGTTAGGAGCGGAAGTGGATCGGGTAACAAAGGAAACGCGTTAGTGTGGCCGCTTTGTTTTATTTTCGTTTCCAATTTTCCTATCCTATCGGTATCTGATCCATTACATGAAGATTTATTTTCAATATTCGTTATTATTTTTAAACTTAATGGAAGAAAATCTAACTGAGACTGCTCGCTCTAAAATCGAACTCTTAGCAAACGTCAGGCAAGAAAAATTCATTTCAAACGCTTTGTGAATTGAATTTTTCTCCTGGTGCAAATAGAGTTTCTTAAAAAGTTGGTAGTCTGCAATGAATAAGTTCTTTAATTGAAAGCCGTCTGAAGTACGGGGAGACGATGAACGTGCTATTTTTAGAGCAACAGAGGTAAAAAAAAACCTCAACATCAATAAGTCTCAAAACGGTTCGAAGTTCGCCTTTGATTCTTCGGGCCAATTGCGGATTTTCTTCGCTATTTTTTGATATTTCAGAGTTATTTTCTTATAAGTTGTATGGAAATTTTTTTAATTTATTTCATACACCTTAACTACACTTGCTGCTCAGTCATTTCTTTAAAGAACGAGACATGAAGCCACACAGTGTGAACCACAGTGCGTCAAAATTAAGATGCGTGAATAAAATTCTAGTAAAAGAACTAAGAATGAAGAAATAGCCAAGTTCCAAGAATCTCTTGGTTAGAAGGAAAAACTGCATATCTCTCACATTTAAACAGCAATTAGAAATTTTACTACTAATAATAAGGCTTTCTCAAGGAAGTCTGCAAGCATTTCGCCTCTATTGTCCCATCCATCTGGCGTTTATCGACGCTTCCACAAAGCCTTAGACACGATTGAATCGTGGTCAATCTTTGAAGCTCTAGGAAATGCAGGAATAGACTCAAGATACTCCACCATACTCAAAAACATCTACCAAAATGTTTTCGAAGAAATCTATTCACTGCAGTTTTGTAGGACGTCTTCAAAAAACTTGAAGGGAAAGCGAAAGGTATAAAGATCGACGGGATGTACTTTAATTACCTGCGGTTCGCCGACGATATCGTTTTAATTTCGAGCGACCCAAGGGAGCTGATGGAAATGATGCAACAACTCAACCAAGCAGCTGAAGAAGTCGGACTAAAAATGAATACTGAAAAACGAAGATAATGAGTCAAGCAAACCTTCATATAACCCTGGACAACATTGCTATCGAATGCGTAAACCAAGATACATACTTCGGCCATACGATCATGCTGGGAAA